>LPNX010351433.1:0-82809 GCA_001517045.1 Pseudotsuga menziesii
TTCATGTGCAGATGCTAAGGAGATTGTTATGATTCTGGAAATTGCCAGGAGACGAATTTTATTCTCTGTCAGTTATTAAAAACGCGTCCTCAAATAACAGACGTTTTTTCAGGCCACTTTTTGAGCAAATGGAGAAAGATATGAAAAATACGCGACATGGGTTTTTCTCAGAACGGACCCATTTAGTTGTACTCACGAGGATTTTACTAAAAAGTGAAGGATTCTGGGAGATTTCGGGGGTTTTCTGGACGCGATTTTTGCAGTTGCGGCCGGCAAAATTTCACCTGTGTAAAACCTAATTTGGATTCCGTTTTTGGTTATTTAAACATACTGGAATTTGCTGGAAGAAGTGGTGAACGTGGGGGGCTGCCAAAGTTGAAGAGATTTCTCTCTTGTAAGCTTAGAAAACACTGCTGCCTGAGGTCGATAGTTGATGGAGAGGAGACAACATGACTGTGGTTTGATTTATCTGCAATTTTAGACAGCTATCTGTCTTTACTTACGATATAATGAACGGGTGATATTTTTAATATATGTTTACAGTTTTTATACTTGGCATATAGTTTTGATATCTATCAGTCTTGTCATTTCTTTTCTATTTTATCTATGTTTGTTATAATTCTTTAAAGAATTTTGCAAATATACATGTCTTTTACGATTATCGATTTTTAATGTTTTTTATTTTGCTGATATGTCATGTTGTTTAATTAATGATCGATATCATTGTTTATATAATATGTAATGATTACTGTATGGTTTTGTTAATGTTTAAATTTCTTTAAATATTATCAAGTGTATTCATGCAGTATTCTTATCAGCATAGTTCGATTCCAGGTTTAATATTCTTTTCACTCTTGATAAGGATAAGATCGAAAATAGATTAATATGCTGTTTCTTTTAAATTATTTTATGGAAAACAGACATTGAATTACATTAAGGTTCTTTCCTGATTTTTTTTTGTAATTAATGTATATTTGTTAATAATACAATTTTGTAATTATTTTAACATGTTAATATTTGATTAATTTTGTGATTATTATATTATAAGTTAAGATTAATTGCATAGATTTAGTTCATAGACTAATTTAATTATATTAATAATTCATTAGTAATTAGATTAACTAGTTTAATTTGTACATTCATTAACTAGTTTAATTTGTACATTCGTAGGTATTTATTAGATTTAATTAACCAAAGCAATAGCTCTATTTTATCTTTTAGACTTAGTATAGTTAGAGTTTCAGGCTAACAGAGCCTTTAAACCTGTCGGAAACAACCATCCCAAATAGCTTGGAGCCTGTTTTAAGGATCCCGGTCTGGGTTGTCTTCCCCGTTACATGTATAGTCACTTATGCCCGTCAACAAGACCCCCTTTACTTCTGAGTTATTTACAGGGGTTAAGTGAGACTTCAATGAATGCATGCCAGTTAGGAATACGGTTACTAGAATACATTGTTATGCTTTAAAGCACAGTCTCTTACTCAAGATTTTAGTTAATAAAGAACCCTGATGTTTCCATTGCAACCACAAGTTTGCCCCTTTATTCAAAACCAAAAGGAAAGAAAGCAAAGTACTAAAGGAAAACATCAGCAAAGCAAACAACCAAAGAAAGAAAAACATCAAAACATTAAAGGAAGAAAACCAGCACCTAGTAAAAACAAACAATTTATTTATGTACAAAAAGAAAAACAAAAGAAAAACAAAAATTTTGCCCATTCCTGAAATTTTAAAACTAGAGGACTAAGGAATGAGCTGGATTTAGACATGAGTTACCTAACCATGGTCCAATTGTGCTGTTATTGAAATGGAACCCATATCTAAAACCCTACAGTTATCACTTTCAGCCTGAGGGAGCTGAAGGAGCTTAGGCTGAGTGTCTATCATAGGACTGGCCCTTTTTGAGGAATGATGTCTTAGCTTAAGCTCAGTCAGGTAGTTTCCCAAGATAGAATCAGCAGACTCATTTCCTTCTCCTAACTTAGTGACAATATGCTTCATGTATGGTTCTCTCAGAATCTTTATTGGATTTGGGGTACCTTTGAGAGGCAATAACAGATGGGACCAATCTGAAGCAAAATAACCTTTCAACCTGGCAGCCCAATCTCGGTTGAGAATGAGCCCATATCCCCTTGGTATGTCAGCCACCATAATATCAATGAATTGGCATATCTTGTTGTTTGTAGCCAAACGAATGAGGACATTCTTCATTTCTCCCACCACCTTGACACATGTGCGATCTAATTGCATTACTTCACGAGGTGTGGACTCTAGCTGTCCGTTAATCTTTTTAGAAATCTCAAGGGGCATCACATTCACTGCTGCTCCAGAGTCCATCAAGCAGTTATGCACATTATAATTCAAAATTTCTAGAGTCAAGAGAAAATTCGAGGTGTCAAGGTTTTCTTTCCAGCCTGGTTCTTGGTCTTCTTTCCCTAGTTGGTTTTGAGTAGGTATATCCTTTGTTAGCTCTTGAGTTTCATCAAAGTTTTCCCCACTACCACTTGTCTGTTCATCTACAAGTTCGACAGTCTCAATGATTTGCTCGGTCCTCTGGTTGAGGGTAATGTTCTTATGCGTTTTACCTTCGTCCAACTTCTTAACATTCTCCTGCACATTGTTAATTTTAGAAAGCATTTCATTTTCTTGGTACATGACTCCCATGTCCTTTGTGGTTGTAGATGTGCATTCAGATTTAGGAGTGTCATCTTCAATGTCAAATAGTGAAATACCATTCCATGAGAACATAGTATCATCCTCTGGTTTTCTTATGATCTATTTCTCCTTTTCTTCCTCCCCACTGTCCTTAATCAATTTAGGGTCCAACAACTTGTTTATCACCAATGTCATTGAATGTAACCATTGAGGACACTTCTTCTCAGAATGAGGTTGTTGGTGAAAGGTACATAAATTATCCCCTCCCACTTCTGTTATGTTTATGGATTCCGAATTGGAAGGAGGAACTTGCCATTGGTCGTTGTTTTCTCTTTTCGGATAGCGAGGCTTATAACATTTCTGAATGTCTACTTCCCTTTCCATATCTATTATTCGGTTGTATAATTTCTGGAGCATTTTCATCATTCCATGATAATCATGTGGTTGATCTTCTCTAGGTTTTGACAGCAATGAGATTCTTCCCATCTTAATCTTGTCTTCAAGTGAATCAGGATAATCTTCTACACTCTCACTTTCAGCCTCTACCCTTTCAGCCTCTTCATAAGTCTCTGCCAGTGTAGGCTTGACTTTCATCTTGGAAAACATGGCCAGTTCAGGCCCCAGGGCTGAGGTGTAATACTCAATTAAAACCTTGTCTGAAGGTCTGTAAACTGTAGAAAAGGTTTTTAGGTATATTGAAAATCTCTAAGTGAAACTATGTACCTTTTCATTCTTCTCTTTTCTTAAGTGACCAAGATCTTTCATCAATGAGGCATGCATTTTTAGGGTTGTATATTTACTTCTGAAAACTCTCTCAAAGGTGTCCCAGTTAGGAATGGAGTTTGCAGGCAGACTGAAATACCAAGAAGTTGCCGCTCCTTTCAGAGTGTGCGGGAATAGCCTACAAACCACATCTTCATACTCCCTAGCCCTTAGCCCTTCTAATGCTAGGCAAAAGCTTTGGAGGTGATCATCGACAGCAATCCCTTCCTCAGGGTAAAACTTAGGCAAAATCTTGTCAAAGGCTTGAGGTAGATTATGCAAAGGAGGCGTTAAGTTCAGAGGGGACCTAGCTTTCCATGCCGGCAGAGGGTTGGGTTGATTACCAGCCATGAGCAAAGGTAAACAGAGAAGTCGCTGGGAAAAACAATCCTTCAAGGATAGTACCAGAATCTGCAAATTCTAGAGTTAGGTTGCAAGCTTTGAAACATCTGCTGGTAGGATATTCTCGGGGAATTAAGTTCCACGGCCAGCCATTTACTAGCGGCCCTCCTTCTAGCGCCAGAACTGTTGAGGCCTGGAAATTTGCAGGCGACAACAGAAAGGGATTCTCCCCAATCAACGTTCCCAACTAGCCCGTTGATTGTTTGGTATAGGGAATCTGTCTGGTTTTGCGGTCCGGCTACTGTAGGTCAAACACAAACAAAGGCTTTACCGATTACGGCCCGGTCCACCGGAATTTGTATTTTAACTTAAGAATGCTATGCAAGAATCGAACTAAACATGCAGGGTGGTGAAGAATGCGGGGAGCAGTCACAATGTGATGCGCAGGTTCTTACCTCTCATCTTAGCCTCACCAACATTTGAATCACACATGCATCTATGCACTGACCTACCTATATATCCATCCATCTATCTCTATCTACCTATCCCCGGGGAGCCAACTTATATTCAATATATATGAGTAATGCGGATGTGCACACATGATAAAAGCAATTACAGATAGCTGACATTTACTTTTACAAGCATGAATAATGAAAGATATTTCCACAACCAGCTAACTAATTGTTTCATGATAAGCATGCATTACTCATGGTGGTTATTTCATAAAATAAATCAGAAATCATTTAAACAAGACATAGGTCATAAAGTTAGAACGATCTCACGATTCATGGACACAATGCTGAAAAAAAAAGTAGTTCATCTTTCAACTATCCATGGCAAAACATTTGAAATCCCACCGATCTTCTTTCAACAGGCAAACTGTAATTTCTATTGCAAAATGAAGTAGTTCCTCTTACAATATATCATACCAGTCTTACTAGGAAAAAATCCCTTTTCCCTTCTATGCTTCCTACTTTTATACAAAAAGGTCAAAATGGTTGGGCTGCCCAAAGTGACCTTTGGGCTTCCCAACCTTTTGCTTTCCCAGCGTTTCATTTCTCAAAAAGATTTTACAAAATTATTAAATTATCACAAAGTTGACCGGTCCTTTATGAGGAGGATCCCGCCTAGCTATCTAAAAACTTCTTCCATGCTGCTGCTTCAGCAGCAATGCCTTCAAATGCGCATGGCTCCAGGAATTGAATGTTGATTTCGAACTTTTCAACTTGGTTCTTAATGGCCTCGATCCTTGATGGGCTCAACCAAAGCTGATCTTCTAGAAACTGCATGATAACAGCCGCATGGCCTACCTCGTTCTTTAGTACTAGGTCATCAATGGCTCTAATCTGCTGAGTTCTGGCCTCTGCATCTTGATATCTTTTTTGTAATATCTCCATAAAGGCCTCATGGTCTGGGAACTCTTCAAGCCTATGCTCAGTCTCTGTTTGACATCGGTTGTACGTATTCAGGAGCCTTCTGAAATACTCTGAGCATGCTCCCTCCATCCTTTTTACGGCCATCTTGAAGTCTTCTGCAGTAATGATGGAAAACTCTACTAGGTTGTGGTCCCTCTTGAGGGCTTGATGGTCTTTCGCTGGTAGCCCTTCTGGAGTCTCGGCATCATCTTCCAGCCTTGCCATTCTGGCACTCAAAACCTCAAGAACCTCCTGAGATCGATCAACGAAGTATGAGAAAGTTTCCATGATCTCTTCTAGCCTGCTGTCAATCTGAAGGACTTTGCACCTCTCTTCTTCCAGAGCAGTCTACAGTTGTAGCATTTTAGCCTTTTGAGCCAGGATATATTCTTTAAATGGCTGCAAATTGACTTACTGTTCCTTGGTTGCCTCTAGATCAGTAGTCAGAGAAGCTAGCTTCCCTTTCAGCTCTTGAACCTATGAATCACTAGCCTCATAGATGATCTTCGCCTGTTCTTCTAGGTCTTCCACCTTTGCCAGTAATTGTTCCTTATCCCTCTTTAGATCTTGGGCTTCCTGTTGTGCTTTCTCTAGGGCCTCCTGCTCTGTTTCCTTGGCTTGTATCTCTACTTGGAGGGCATGGAACTCGCCCTTTGAGGATTCCATTTCCCTCAGCATGAGTTCATACTTCCTCTTAAGTCTATTACGCTCTTCTCTTTCCTTTCTCAGTGTATCTTTTAGCTAAGAGGAGGTCTTCTTGGCTGACTCTAGCTCAATCATCACCCTGTTTATGTTGTCCTCGGATGCATCAATCATGGCAGCCCCAGCTCTTATCGTGAACCTAGGATCCTTGTCCGTCCCTAGCATGACAGCGGTATCTATGACCATTTTCCCTGATAGATCTTTCGCTTCCACCTTTTTTTTGTCCTCCTCATTATTCTTTCGGTGGCCCTATCATAATAGACAGTGTTGAAGTCAGGGACTTCCTCTCCTTTTTTCTGAGTGAAAGGTATTAGCTGGAGCGTAGGGGTCACAAGAGTGCTAGCAGTAGGTATTTGCAAGGTCTACACCTCTGGGTTTTCCTCTTCCTAGGTCTGCCCTGCTGGAGTTTCAGAAGCTGACTGTTGGGTCAATTTCATTTTATCAGCCTCTTGCTTTTGGAGCTCTTCATCCAGGTTTCTTTTTGCTTCTTCAGAGTCTATTATAGCTACTTCTTCGGCCTCTTTGGCTGCTTCTTGTGCCTTTCCAGCTGCTTCTTGGGCAGCTTTTCTTTTTTCTTCTTCTCCTTTCTGCAGCCATTCTACAGCTTCCTGTTCTAGCTTCTGAGCCTCTTCCTGTCTCCTCTTGGTCTCTTCTTCAGCTCTGGCTTCCTCAGCTCTGGTTTGCTCAGCCCCTTTTCCACCTTTGGTGGGGTTCTTA
The DNA here is from genome assembly GCA_001517045.1 of Pseudotsuga menziesii. NCBI lineage: Eukaryota > Viridiplantae > Streptophyta > Pinopsida > Pinales > Pinaceae > Pseudotsuga > Pseudotsuga menziesii. Next base: position 6,591 of record LPNX010351433.1, read on the forward strand.
GGCTTAAACCTCCTTCTCAGAGCTGTCAAGTTAGGGGCACTTCAGAAGATAGATTCTTCCTTGTCAAAGTGGTGAGTGTACTCAAAGTGTACTTTATGTTCTTTACAGTGCTCTGCCATTCTACTGTGAGTATCATTCCTTCTGAAAGTCATCTCACCAAAATGGAACTTCCCTAATTCTTCTATGAACTCCACAGCTTGCTTTACCTTGGCAAATATGCAGCTACCTAGTTTCAATGGCAGCGGAGGATATGTAGCCTTCTTTTGCTCAAAAAGGTAATTCCCTATTCCATCAATGAATACCTGCCTGACTGCCTCTTTATGAATAACATAATCTGTTGCGTATTTGGGCAAAAATAAGGGGCATTTCATGCCACCAAACATTCTGATGTACATGCCATTCTCAATCAGGAAATAGTCTGCATGCTCTTCTATTACCTGCATGGCCTCCTCTGACATACAGTCACACTCCTTTCGGAAGATGAGTGTGTAGAGTGGCATGATGAATTGCTCGCAGACCTCTCGGTAGTGACTATGGTACTGCTAAGCCCACAATGGTCTATAGGAGGCATACACAAGCATCCTTTCCATGTCCCAGACACACTTGAGACCAGGGAAAGGCTGGTTGCACAGTATACAATCTACCAATATCAAGCTCATGTAGAATTCAGACTTTTTCTTGGATTCTCCTCCCAAGGCAGCAGCCACGCAAGAAGAAAGACTGCTTGATACTAAGCTGGCCCAATTGAAGACTGTTCCTTGGGTTTCTACGTGGAACATAATGGGTTTCCATTCAAATTTGAAGAGTCTGCCATGGGCTCTCCCAAAGATCCTATTCAGCATCAAGCTTGCTGTATCATACTCTCCAGTTGCTCTGTGTCTGTACAGCTTTCCCGACAAGCGCATTATCTTAAGGGTTTCTATCAGGTCCATTCTGATGTTATCCAGCCAAGCATTAGATAGAAAGATTTGAGGTTCTGGCAAATGATAGGCCAACGCCATATATCCTGGGCTAAATGCAGCATAGCCCTGGCCTTCCACATTTCCTATGAGCATGGTGGCTGTATTTGTATGGGGTAGAATCCATCTAATCACCTCAGAACAAGGGAACAACTCTGGTCTGGTAGCCACCTTCATGATGGCGGATCTCTCTATGTTTGCATAGATTGGTTCTTCTTCTTGACCCATGTTTGGGACCTCCCTGCGGGAAATCAATCTATATATGTCACCCCATTTGTACTCAGGCTCCACACCAAAAATACATTGGGTATCTTCATATATATACTCAGTCTTTGTGACGACCTCTATTTCTGGTTGTTCTTCGACCGCAGGGGCCTTCTTCTTCTGTCTTTTGGACATAGTGGGCTCGGCTTCTTCCTACCATATATAACATTGTAGTATTGAGTAATTTAAGGTGCACACATTTACAAGACAGAGTGCAACCCTTTATTTTATCTATGTACATCATGGCAGCAACTAGTTGATGAAACTATAATATAAGTTTGCATATTTGACTAATCAAACGCACACTACTTCGTGTTTCTGTCTATATGATGCAAAACATTTTGTATGATATTTACAACATCCATCAACCATCTTCAAAAAAGCAATAAAATTACATCCATATGCAAAGTGCCAGTTTTATGTACTTAATGTGAAGCCAGGCAGAGAAACCAATGCATGTATGCACAATCCAACAATGCCCTACTATCAGAATTACTATCATAAATAGACTAAGTCCTGTGCAATGCAATGGGAAATCATCTCGCAGTGCCGAATTTCCTATGAAAACAATTCTCAATGCGAATGTATGGATCTCAAAGCAAAGTGCAAATGCACTGTCATCAATGTGGTCTATTGCACAGCAAATGAAGAAATGGGTTATACATATAAAGATCATGCTAGCCGTCTAAACATTTTGACCACAATGTTGTTCGTGGGAGATGATCACATCAACTCGAATATACGCTGTGGGATTTAACAACATTTTTCTGCATACGACGCTCTCATTGAACCCACTATCCATGCTATCCTCAAATCTCAAACCACTACAACGGCACAGCCCAGGGTTTCAGACAGCCAAGACCGACGGACTGTGCTGGACGGCGTGGGAAAAAGGTTGGGGTTCGAAACTGGGCACATATACTGGGGAAATTTACCGGCGGAGGAACCATTAAACCATAAGAAAAAAGCACCGCAAACACTTTTGGACATCATCATCATAAGGGAAAACCAGGTGTAGGCGGCATAATGGCCGCCTGCACCGTGCCTTCATCCACTGCGCGCGGGGCGAAACGATTACAGCTGAGGTCAAAAAAGATAATATGTGGGTTTTAAAAAAAAATGCCCCTCCCCCCTAACCACTATCAGTTAACCTAGCCGGAAAATTTCAATATGAAGGCGCAAAACGCCGGGCAGAGAAGAAGAAATGACTACGGCAAACCAAAAACATGGGTAGACCCCTGTGCGTATGTAAAACGAGGTTTTCCTAAAGCACTTTAACAGCAGCCAACAAAACTCTGAACGGCACGAGACATGGTAAAAACCGCCTACCTGGAAATCCGACGAAACGGGCGAGTCGATGACGGTTGGAATTTTACTTCTGCCACCTGGAAGCTGGTACAGCGACAGTGAGACCTTCACTCCCTCTGAAGAACGACAGCTCAACATGACAGCGCTCACTGCGACAGTGCTCGACAGCAAAAAATAACAATATAAAAACCAAACTATCGCCCCCATATATATATAAACCTTTCACACGTGCGAGGAGACAATAAATCGGGCGTCGGAGGGATTTCCAATCGACAGCCAAGAGTGGCCTCTCCTCCGCAATGGCAGAAGGGCACAACGTCTACCAAGCCGGGTGCATACGTATGGCGGGAAAAAAAATCGGCCGATCGGCCGTCGGACGGTTCTCCAATCGGGAGGTGAAAGCTCGAAACCATCCGTAACGGCGGCAGCAAAGAACCTAAAAGCTTTCGATTTTTGTTACATGCGTCAGATGTCGGGAGGATCTCAAGTCGACGAAAGAAAGCTCACAACCTTCCGGAATGGCGGAAGAAAACATGGTAAAAAGGTTTCGACTTAACATTTTAAAACCATTCGAAAACACATAATTCGGGAGAAAACTTGAAGTTGACTTCAAAAGCTCATCTGCAACGGCGGGATAAAGATCGACAAAGCGTCCGATGCGCAATCACAAAGGCGCTCACTGTAAATACAAGGAATCGGTAGTAGGAAGGTTATGCAATCGGGGTGACAATCTTCAAAACAGCCGCAACGGCGGAAAACTCAAGCAAAACAACTTTTGATTTCAACAAGCTTCAAGTACGTTTAATAGCAGCAATCCAGCTAGTTTCCAAAGGCTTTCCAAGGCTTCAAGCATTAAAACATTCTAAGAAAACAATGCATCAAAGTAGGGAAGGAAAAACAAGCTAATCCAAAACAAAGGAGGGTCCCGGAAATTTTTTAGAATTTTGGGAAATTGTTGCAGCTGCAACAAGGATCTAAGATTAAAAGGATTTGTTTGTCATATCATGCACTTCATAAAAATACATGTATTAGCATTCGAAGGGGGCATGCATAGAAGTCAATCTACCACTAATTCTAAGTTTATTCATTGACGATTACTGTCATGTGCTGAAAAGGAGCCACTATATAGAGATAAATCGACCTTCACTTGATGACTATTGTGTAGAGATAATGAAGTTGTTGATAAAAATTAATGTTGTAGGAAATTCATCACTATTATAAAATCATTTCTTTGAACTACAGGAAAAATGGCATTGACTACAGGATAATTTCAACATGTTCAACATTTTCAGATTTCCATAGTTTCCATTCTAAGGAAGGTTCAAATATTCAATAATAACATTTTAATAGCCTTTAGAATGGGTAGGATTGTTTGATGAGAAACATTCATTTGGACTCTCAATAATCGTATCCGACTATCATGTTTAATAATAAAATATGAATAATATATTAGATGATGATAACAATTACAAATAAAGCTCACCTTTATAGGCTTTGAGCATGTAAAATGAAAGGGTGTAACCCTTCATTTTACACACTCAAAGCCTATAAAGGCGATCTCCATTTGTAATTGTTATCATCATCTAATATAATATTATTATTTATCATTCAAAATGATAGTCAGATTCAACTAATACACTCCAATTGGATACAGTTGCTCCATTTGGTATCAGAGTGGTTTTACTCCTTGGGTGAGGTTGGATTTGGCTCCTCCCACTTTTGAGCTCAGTTTCAACTCATCTCATATCACATCTTCCATCCATTTCACGCATATCTCTCTCCGCTGCTCCAATTCCTCCCTCTCACATTGCTCCACATGCTACTCCATCACCACAACACTAGCCTCCACTTTACCACATTCTCCACCCCCACTGCACCACCTCCCCACCGCTCCAATGCACCGCGCTCCATCTTCCTCTGTGCATTTTCTCTACCATCCTGTGCATTCTCCTCTGTTGCACACCATTTCCACCATCCGCCACCACTCTACCAATGCTCCACGTTCCCTTATTCTCCTCACCCCGCAATCTCCACCCTCCTCTATGCTTTCCCTTGCCCCTGTAGCTCCTTCTCCCACCTCCATGTCGGCCACTCCTTTTTCCTCAATGCTCCCTCTACCATTCTCTACCTGTGCATCTCCCTCACGCCTCCTCCATCCACCACCTCCTCCATCCACCACATACTTGCTCTACTCCACCCTCCAAGTCACCTTCTCCACCACTCCACCACCTTGCCAGCTCCTGCTTCCACCACCCCGATTTTCTATGCAGCCCTTCTTCCCACTCCTCCTTGTGACCATTCCTCCACCGCCCACATGCTCCCACTTCACACCATCTCTTCCCCATGTCCGTCGTACAACCATCGCCACCTCTACATCCTACAAAAAACAAAACCAAAACATATAAATTATAACAATATAATATAAAATAATATATTAATTTAAATATGTTATACTATAATATATTTATAATAATATATTTAATAAAAAACAAAATTTTAAAAATCAAATATTATATTTTATTATTATAATATTTGTTAATACATACATACATACATACATACATACATACATACATACATACATACATACATACATACATACATACATACATATATATATATATATATATATATANAGCCAAAATAGCGTTGAAGTACACACCTCCGCATACAAGGTCCAAGACCATGACGGAACTAAAACAACAAATCGAAAAAATGGAGAAGGACATCAAGTTCCTTGTCACTAACCAAAAAATCTTGAAGGAAGCGATGAAAAATAACAATTTAGTACTCAAAGATGAGTTTGTTCTAGTACTATAAAGAAGGCTGGATGAAAATTTTCACATCCTGAATGAAAAACAAAAATACTGGGCTGACAAGATGAGTACCATGACTCAAAACATAAACACCTTAACACAGAACATGAGCACCATGACGTAGAACCATAATACATTAATCGAGGTGTTACAAATACTAATGTGTAAGACAGACCAAGTCAGAAGTCCAGACATGCTAGAGGCATAAATTCATATTTCCACACAGGAAGCACTTGCCAAGAATCAAGAAGAATTGCAAAAAGAAATAAAGATTAATAATGCGACACTTAAGCAAGAGATAGAAACAAAAGTATTGCCAGATATAGAGGCACGATTAAACAACAAAATAGATGCTATCAGTAAAATAGTAGAGAATAAAAAGGCTAAAAATCACCACCAACAACGAAGCAGTTCAAATATGGCACTTGCATCATCCAGTAGTTCCGAGCCACCATCAAACCATAAGGAAAAAGGAAATCAATGTCATCCTTACATAGTGTACCCACCTAAGGAAAAAATAGAGTTGTCAAAATACAATGGGAGTGAATACCAATGCGTTGCTTAGCTAAAAAAAAGTAGAAGAATACTTCGACATTTACAATATTCAATCTGATGAGGAGAAGGTGAAATATGCATCAATGCATATGGATGGGTATGCCTATAATTGTTACTTATGATGAAAGGGAGATAATTTTACCTACACCTGGAACTTGCTCAAAAATAATTTTTTTAATAGGTTTCAAGGAATCAAAGAAGATGATTTTTTTTAGTAAACTTACCAGATTACAACAGGTTGGAAGCGTTAAGGAATTCACACATCAGCAAAAATACTTATCGAAACGAGTATTTGGGTTGTCTAACAAACAAAGACTCGAAACCTATTTAGGAGGTCTTAAACCATACCTCCAAAAAGAGTTGAAGTTACATGATATACCTAATGTAGAAGTAGCAAGACATAAATCCAAAGCCACAGAATGCAAATTGGAAGGAATAAAAACAAGAGGCAATAACCATTATCGACAAGAAAAAGAGACACAATGTAGGTATTATGCAGATACTAGGTCACCCGGCCATCAATGCCCCAAAATTCAATCATATGACAATGAAATGGAACATAGATCAAAGTCATTTAATGGTTGCACTGATAATAGAAAAAAGAAGAAAAACATATGTCATTGATGCGGTGATGACTGGACCCCAAGCCATAAATGTAGGAACAATTAGACAATACAGTGCAAAATCACCAATGGAGAGGAAGTGCAAGTCACTGCATCATAAATATCGTCCGATTCTAATACCGACACCTATTCAGAATGAAGGATGACATTAGGAAATACTCAAGCTTTGAGGACAAAGCTCCCTTAAAGAGAGTGGCAATATAAAAAACATAAAATAAAACAATAGTTAAATTAGTTAATTATTATATGAAAGGGTGTAACCTTTCATTTTACACATTCAAAGCCTATGAAGGAGAGCTTCATCTGTAATTGTTATCATCATCTAATATAATATTATTATTTATCATTCAAAATTATAGTCGAATTCGACTAATACACTCCAACCGGATATAGTTGATCCATTCTAATTACATGAGGACATGCAAGGTATCGAATGTGGAGGATATATATATGTTTGCTCTATTTCAACATTCCAAAGAACAACATCTTGATTCCTACTAGAAGCAGTACAACAGTAAGGAATACAAACTAATATCATTTATATTCAACGTAGCCAGCATGCAAGATGTAGCAAAAAGGGGGTATGAGGAATATTTCATTCTGTTATAGGGAAAAAACCTATTGTTCCTCATTCTCATTCATATCCTACAACAAAATTGTTGGAAACTATATCCACAATACCATCCTATAATTTGCCAAGCAATGCAGAAAATCAGTTCAATGAATCTCTTCCTTGGAGTATGAACTCATAAAAAATTAGTGCCAGGTCCTCAACAAAGTGCAGAAATGCATACACCAATGAACTTAAAGAACCAGGAAGAGGAATTAATACCATACCTACTTAGCCATCCACAGAGCATTCCTATACCAAGCTACAATTTGTGGAGGTTGGACCTATTATTCCTCTAACTTTGGTAAGTACCCTCATTGCTTCACATATGAGAATATTTCCAAAAGAATATCCATCACTTAGAGGATGTCATATATGTAGAAATCATGCTCCAATACCTTTCAGATGATAAAAATATGAAACTATGCACTCAAGGGAAGATACTACCACAACTTCAAATTCAGGTAATTATTGGAATTCATATAACATCATGCTTCAAGGGCACTTTTTGCACTCCATTTGTAAACAATTAAGGATGAATCACACGAATAATTCCCAAAAGAAAGCACAATGAAGGATTTACAAGTATGACTTAGAGGCAAATTTTTCATTTTTTTCATAATTCTGGTAGAATTAGGAGAATTCCTATAGCTTGCAATTTAGAAAAGTCTGGTAATGGTTTCATTGCTTTGCATATTCACGCTTATTCAAGGGAAAATCAATGATATGGGTTTTGTTTGGAATAGCCACAATATGGTTTTATGTCTCTTAAGCAAACCCCAAGCCAGATGAGGAAGATTCCAATATTTGGTTAAGCCTTGTTCCAACCACATGCCAATCGTTATGATAATTTGTGTAGTAGCCATTCTTTAACAAATTTTATGACCAGGTTCCAGGTTTCCTATATTTCTGTCTATACCAACCCCTTGTCAGTGGTAAATGTTGATGTTCAAAGAAACAACCCTACTGTTTAAATATGTTGTTTGCAGACAAATTCAAGAATAGATGTCATATTTCATCATTTCTTAAATAATTGGATATATGTACTAATGTCATTGTTTTCTCTTACCAGCGGCTAAAGGAATGAAGTTGCATGTGTGAAAACAATAAGGACCCATAGATCTGATCTAGAAATATATCATTTATTGTCTTAAAAAATGCCCTCAAGTTGCATAAAATTACATAGCATAAGTTTTAAGTTTTGTGTTGCATTGCAACAAATTTGGGGTTTAAAATGCCATCCTCCTAAGGAAATTATTAAAATAATATTTATAAATTTTGGAGGAAGAGTGCAAAATCTACCTTTTTAATTGTATTTTCAACATATACCCGTGTGGTTTTATTCAAATTTCAAACAGGTGCACTTCTTGGATGTAGAATTTAATTTTTCATACAACACGCACCCACACTTCATATTTTTGATGGACCCCACCCCACAAAAAGTAACATTTTTAATGTATTTCTCATTTTTCTTGGGGTGGGGTCCATCAAAAGTACAAGTGTGGGTACTCGTGGAATGCATTGTGGGTACTCGTGGGATGAGGAATTTAATTCTACATCTAATGAGTGCTCATGCTCGAAATTTGAGTAAAACCATAGGGCAATATGTTGAAAATATGAAGAAAAAATGTAGTTTTTAAATAAAAAATATGCCAAATCAAGTTTCAACCATTATGGTTGACACTTTTTCTTGAAATTCTATTTGTTCTTAAATTCTAACTCGTTAATAAATTATATTTGAGTTTTTTTCTTATGAGGTCCATTTTAGACCCCAAATTTGTTGTAACAAGCAAGGTTACATGAAATAATTTGTTGAACCTTCAATTGTTTTCTTAGGTTGAATATCAATCAAATATATAGAAGAAGGTTCTCTTCCATGCTGAAATCATGGATCCAAATTTTGCACCTTCAATGGTTTTGAGCCAGGAATGATTCTTGAGTATGGGTACTAAAGAAGTGAATGAAAATATATTCATGCATTTAAGTCCATTTATTCAATAGATTCAGGAGTAACATTAAAGGATTGTGGAAACAACAAGTCACCTTCTATATAACTAGTTTCATGTTCTCCGGTACATAGGTAGTGTGTTTACCATGACTGGAAAATATCAAAAGTTTCTATCCTTCATAGAGTAATATGCACATCTCCAACAACATGATAAATGATCCATGGAATATTTGAGGACAATGCATGAAATCAAGGTAGAATTCAACATCAATAGTTACATCAATAAAAGCATTCTATTGCAATCCTAGTCCATTTCCTCCATTTAGCAAGATTATATCCAACACTAAAAGTGTGTAATAGAAACATTGTCTTAGGGAACATCCAAGATGCACTTTAATAAATATTGTGCATCCCCTCCTTCATACCTTTTAATAATTAATAGTATGTTCAATTCCAGATAAACATCATCAGCAAAATATCATCATGGCCGAAATCAAAACCTACAAGCAGTCCAAAATGTTCAACATATTGCTTTATATATCATGCGTCCATGATACAATAAAATTATTTTCCTCTCATATCAACACACCTTAAAAGAACTATATTTTAAACTTTTCCTTTCATATCAACACACATCAGGTGATCCAAAGTTCAACATTTTTCTTGTAGACCTTCATCCACCAGGAGGAGGTAAAGCTAGGTAAGCAATTTCTATTTCTAGCTAGCCATCTAACTTGGAAATTCATTAACATGAAACTCTTCATATTTATCTTTGTATCCTTACTCATTTCATATTCCATTTCCCATACATTCCCATATGGCTTTCATGACTTTAAAATAGCTTAGTGTAAAAGAAATCCTTCCACCGAGGTCCTGTATCATCAAGTATTATATATGGATACTACTTCCTATGTATATTGTTGCATGACTACATTAAATGATTTGAGTGTTGGGGAGATGTTGAAGTAGCTAATAAATGACACATTTTATGATGTCATTTAGCCATTGTTCACTCTACCCTTTCATCACTCATGTTCCCTCATTTGTCCATTTCTACCCTATATGAGCTACATGTGACATGTATGCACTAAAATGATTGATTTCCCATGTTTTCATGATTAATCATGGTAGATATTGTGGTTTCCTAACTTACTTGTAAATTTCAATAGTGAACTACTTGAATCTATAATTCAGGTAGTTATCCAGTTATCACCAAAAGCCATGTTATTACTGGAAGTTCTGAGATTCTGGTAGTCAAACTTGCGACATTATTTCCAAACACATGGAGCCGAACTGTGGAAATATAAAATAGGATTTTTGTGTAGAATAGGGTCATTTAGGTGACATGAGTAAAATCTATAAAAAATACAAAATAAGGGGTGTATGGTTGAGCTTTCCAAAACTAGTCATTATGGCGATTTCCAGAACTTCCAGTAACCATCCTGTAATTCTGGTAACCAAATTTTCTAACCAAGTTGCGTGTTATATCCTTGGTTTTGGACACTTAAGTCTCATAGAATATGATGCCCATATCTTCTCCAAACTACCTTAGAATAAATCCAAAATTTTATGGTGAATAGATCCACATATATGGAATCTAAATGATTTGTTGGTTGTAAATCCACTTATTTAGGATCACATCTTATCTTGATGTAACCTCTTTTCATTTTATGAATACTAAGATATATGTATAAATATGAGAATATCTCATTTAGATTGAAGGTTAGAGCTTTTAGGGTTAGAAAGTGAGAGGTTGGAGAGGATAAACAAGGATCATTGTAACTCATTGTAATCTCTTAGGTGTTGGAATAAAGAACTTGTTGCAATTCAAAATATTCCTATTATAGTCTTTCTCAGCAGTGTATTAAAAAAGAGGCAGGGCCCTTTCTCTAGTATACACTTTCAAAATAATTTCCTATTGTTGTGTGGTGTTATTTCAATAGTTATTTTTTCATTTCTATTCATTTATTTATTCTCTTTCAATTCCTGCAAATGTGGCTTCCCTACAAAGGTAGGCATTAAAAGCTTAGTTTTATAGTAATAAAAAAACCAACAGATGCTTGTGATGTTAACCAAAGGAATGTGACTAATGATCACAAAACCATTTGATGCTCTTACTTGTAAATCAAAGGAATGTGGTTAATGATTGAAACATAAGTCCAATGACCAAATTAAACTTTGTAGCATTTCATTTCTGCAAGTGTTATCGATGGAGTGTGGTGTGCATCGGAGATCTAAATGTTTGTTAACCCAAAATATCCCAAATATAGTTGATAAGATAAAGGAATCAAACCTAGAACATAAGATCCTCCGATTTTAATTCATTCCTTTGGGTAAATTTCATTTCCAATTTGATTAAGCTACAAGAATTGTTAATACATGAAGTAGTTACTTGATTATTGTAACAAAGCACTTGTATCCTTGACTTTGATTATTAGAAGTGTCTTGTCAAACAAAGCACTTTTGAATTCAGCTTTATTATATTAGTGTTAGTTTCCTACTCTTGTATATGTTTTTTTGACATCTCACAAGATTATAAGATTCTTGGTTGATAATTTAATGTAAATACATTTAAGCAAATAATTCTCCAGATAGAGACAAATGCAGGTGGCTATGCCATAGGAGTGGTTCTGATGAAAAGAGGAAGGTCAATATCCTATCATTCTAAAAGTGTTTCATGGAGTAATACTAAACCACCCTAGCTAAGATAAGGAGCTCTATGCCCTAGTTCAAAGTATTAAGAAATAGAAGCACTATTTGATGGTCAAGGAGACCATAATTGATACTCATCACTAGCCACTTCAGTATTTGTAGGGCTAGAGTAAGATACAACAAACCATATATTCTAAGCAGATTGGATTCTTACAATAATTTCATTTAATCATCAAATATAAGAAGGGAAATAAAAAAACGTTTGCATAAATTATCTCAATTAGGACACCTACAGTGAAGTTTACAGCTTTTGGAACTCTATTCACATGGAATCATTCACCCATGATGCATACAAGGAGGAATGCAAAAAATATGAGGACTTTAAGGAGGTATGTCAACAACAACAAGTCCAATTCAATGTAGAAGAAGGTGAAATCAAGGTTGACTATCATCTCCATGATGGGTTACTTTACAATATGGACAAGTTATTTGTTCCTAGAGGATACAGATTGCATCTTATTATAGAAGCACACACCTCCAAGGTTTCAGGACATTTTAGTGTAGGAAAAATAGTTCCAAACTTACAGAGGTATGCTTATTGGCCTACAATGAAAGAAGATGTTGCACAATTTATTAGAGGGTGCATACTTTGTTGTACAATAAATCCCAGTAATAGGAAGAAAGGTATGTACCATCCCTTACCTATTCCTATGAGACCATGGGAGAGCATATTCATGGATTTTGTGGGTGGTTTATGAACCACTAGGAAGGGACATGACTATATATTTTTGTAGTTGACAAATAAAATAAGATGTAAACATGTTCTTTGAACAGATCTGGAACTTGGGTGCACTTTAGGATACCTAGGAGTATCATCTCAGAAAGGATACCATATTTATTAATGACTTTTGGACTATGCTTTGGGAGAAAATGGGCATGAAGTTGAAGAGATCTACAACATTCCATCCAAACACAGATGGACAGACAAAAGTAATCAGCATGACTTTGGTGCAAATTTTGATGGGTTACAATCATAAGCATCTTAAGACTTTGGATGAAAAGATTATTTATATTAACCACTCCTATAAAAGAGAAATCCACACTTCCATTGGTAGGTTGACTTTTGGAACTTTTTCTAGATATCTTCCACCTTCACCTCTATATGTTGTTTATGGACAATACGGGTGCGCGAGGGAAGACCGCATATGTGAATCATTAAGAGATGAAAATTTCATTGATTAGATCAGGCACGTCCATTTGCAAGTACAAGAAAAATTGAATAAGTCACACAAAAAATACAAGTCCAAGCATGACCAACATAGAATTTAAAAATCATTCAAAGTGGGAGACAACGTATGGTTACACTTGAATAAGGAAAGAATGCATGGTCCTCGTAAGAATATCAAGGCTCTGAAGTATGTCCCTTTTGAAGTATTAGAGAAATTGGGAGATAATACCTACAGAACTAGTCTACACCCATACATGAGCATTTACTCCGTAGTGAATGTGGAAATTATGAAACTCTATGAACCATCCATGTTGGATCAGGAACTAGTAGGTACTAACTCTTGTAGAGAAATTGGCACCAGATGCTTGGTAAGAGTTAGTAGAAGACACAATATTGTACAAGATTTCAAGAACTAACAGGCATGGATAATATTAATTTTCGTAGGTGGGGCTGAAAGGAAAATTTTTAGGCAAGGCTAAATGGTACTCCAAGGAGAAGGTAGAGGAAAATTTTCCTTACCTCATTCAGTAAAATATTTTGGGAACCAAAATCCTCCCAAAATGTGAATGTTTGATCTAAAATGGATCAATATATAATCTTTCACCTGTTTGGAGCTTTTGGGATTGGAAGATTCGATGTATTAGCTTGTAGGGCCCATTTTATGGCTAGATCTCATTTTGCATATTTGAATTCCATGATCTTCAGAGGCCTGTTTGAGGGTCTAAACATCATTTATTGGGTAAAAAATCATTTCTATAGAAATTGGCTATGAAAGGAATCTACACTTTGAGACCTTTCCAACATTCCAAAGATCGCTCGATCAAAGTCTATATGAAGAAGTTATGCCTTTCGCAAGTTGACCCATCTTATCAACCACCATGGTTTTGAGTGGATTCCACATCAGCTCTCATTTCTCGGAAATATGGAGCTATACACGTGTGGACTTTCAAGAACATTGTAGAAGCTCCAAAACCCTAACCCTAAATAGGAATCAAGGCATGTACAAACCCTAGAGGAGTATAAGGCTATGTTAAATAGGGGTTGTTAGGAAAAGAAGGGATTTCATTTTTATTGTATTGTTCCATAGATGAGAAGCAGTAAGTGGTGGTTGAATAATAACATAGGGATTGGTGGATCTCAAGGAGCTTGAGATCCAACAGCCAACAAAGCACCCACCGCAACATTCAATGGTACACTGCAGAGTGCTTATTGCTTACCATATTTTCTTATTCTGAAGTAGTACAACTACATGATGTGTTTTACATATATCTATGAATACATATCAACTACATGACACACATATGTTTGATGTGCATCAATGAACATGAATCAATTAGATTTAATGAATATTAAATGTTTAAAGTTTTTTATCTTTTCTAATTTATAATCAATATTTTTTGAAATTATAATTTTGGATTGATAAATTATTATTTTTTAAGTAAAATCAATTTTTAACATCTTTGAATATCTTAATGTAAGTCCTAATGCAAGTGAAAGTATTAACATTTAATATTTACGATTCCATCAATAAATTATTCATATTAAATTTTAGTGAAATAAAAGTCTCGTTTTCCTTCTCAAAAAAGCCTCCTTTTTTTTTCTCAAAAAAATTGAATCATCACATATTTTATCTATTTGCCTTTAACGTGGTTGAGATAATAAATATATGAAGAGGCCATAAATCTCATTTTTATGAGCTTTTTCAAAGGTTAAGAATATGTTGTGTTAGTAACGAGAATGAAATACATTTTTTTATTTTGTTCTTTAGTTGAAAGAAATTTCCATTAAACATGAAAAAGCAAGTACTGGATATATCTATTTGTGCACGGCATCTTGCAATAACTAGTTTTCCAGCTATATAATGTGATCTCATCTTGTTTGTTATTCCATGTGAGTTGTGAGTTTGGTTTATAACAACATCTAAGTCCCACTCTTTCATAACACTTATGCTAATGTAAGTAGTCATAAGCAAAACGGTACGCTCAAAAGTAGAGTTGTCTAGTTAAGTCGAGGAGATGGTAACACTGAATACTTCCACAAAGAACATAGGAAAAATTCGAAGTTTCTAACTCTATTTGGGAGATTTTATCTAATAGAGAAAATCTTACAACTCAAAAGGACTTGAAGGAAGGATCTACGGCTCACTTTGACTGGCTCTTTAAATATCTAGGGAAGAACAATATTTGTAACAATTAAATATGATCCAGAACTATCCAATATTCTTTTGTGTCGATGAAGGAAGAGATCTCTTTGACCCCATGTCCTTAGAGGAAATAAGGAATACCTTGGGTAAGTTTGCAAAAGAAAAAGGATCGAGGCGGCTATATGGGTAGATAGTGGAGTTTTTTAAGTTGGTGGGCATGAATTTAGGGGCAGTGGTGGATGAGTCCAAATTGAAAGGGAAAGTTTCTAGTTAAATGGGGAAGCTTACAAAACCAATATCCTTCAATGGGTTTAGGCCCATTAACTTGTGTAACCTAGTTTATAAAGTCATTGTGAATGTAATTAGCTCTATCAAATCACATTTCTAAGGAGCAGTTTGATTTTATCCATAACAGGAAGATCATGGATGCTAAAGGGGTGGAACAAGAAGTTATGCATTCTATCAAGATATGCAAGTAGCCAGATATGATTCTAAAGTTGGATCTAGTAAAATAATATTATATATTAGATTGGTCTATCTCAAACTCATTTTACTACAAAAAGGGGTTTTCCTTGAAGTTGTAAACTAGATCGTGGGGTGTGTAATTTCTACAATTACTCAGCTCTAGTTAATGGAAGCCCTGCCACCTTTTTTTAAAAGCACTAGAGGGCTTAGGAAAGTGTTCTATTTATCCCCCTTTTATTTTTCTATATTGTAAAAGGACTAAGAACACTCATAAGTAAAGCTAAGGAAGAAGACTGAGCTAAATTCTCATCCCATCATAAGATAAAACATTCTCTCCTTATTGTTGATGTGTTAATATTTGGTGAAGGAACCCTTGAGGAGTGGACAAAATATTTATATATACTCAATGTGTTTTGTAAGGCTTCTAGCTTGGAGGCTAATACTAATAAGTCTATTTTGCTACAAAATGCAATGGATGATCAAATAACCAGTAGCATCCTAAATCTTTTGCAGTTCAAAATGGAGGAATTAGAAGGGAAGATGAAGTATATGGGTTTCTTCTTAAAACCAAAGGACTATAGGAAGAATGAATGGATGTGGCTAATAGACAAAATTGAAAAAAAAATGATCACTGGTGTCGCAAGTGGCTCTCATTGGGTGGAAGATTCATCCTGGTAAATTTTGTTCTTGAAGGGATTCTAGTGTATTGGCTTTCCTTGGATAAAGTTTCAATATTTATCTTGGAAAAAATAAGACAAAGATGCTTTCAATTTATGTTGGATAGTAAGAAGGATAAGGGAAGTTATCACTTGGTTAAATGGAATATGCTAGCTAGGTCCAAAGTTTTAGGCAGGTGGGGTTGTGTTGTAGTTGCAACTATTTCCCCAAATTTTTGAAAAATTTTGGACTCTCCTTTTGATTTTATCTTTCCTAGATTTATTTGGTTTCCTGAAGTCTGTTTTGTTTTTCCCTCTACTACAAATTTAGGTTGCTTGAGTTTGAATTGAGATCAATTGTTTCCTTCGTTTCGGAAGTTGGATGATCTGAATCTGCCTTTGTCTAGCCAAAGCCTTTGATTATGGAGTTTGTTTTCTTTTTAACATTTGCTCTATCGATGACTTTGTTTTAGCACTGTTGAAAGTCAGTTGAGGTTTGAATCAGAACTTTAGTTATCTATGTCACCGCTGTTTCGGAGGTTAAACGAACTCATTTCATCGCTACCCAGCCAAGAATATTTTGAACACTTAACTTTTCTTTGAATTTTCGATGGTTGGTTTTATCGCTATCAGAGGACAAATAGAGAACGGGTCGATGAACAGTTCTTACTTTCGCCGATGCGTGGTTTTATTGAACTTTTGCTTTGCGATGATTTTTGTTGTTTTGTTTCACTGTCGGAAGTCATTTGACTAGTGAATCAGGGCCGTAGTTCTCTACGCAGCCGCCCTTGTGGAAGCCAACTAATGAACGTCCCGATGGAAAGTCATGTTTTTCGCCGATGGGCTTTTATTTCCTTGGTTTATTTTTCAAAAAAAAAAAAAAATTTACTTTTGACTTTCGGTGTTTTTGTTTTATCACTTTTGGAGGATTAGTATTCTAAGTCGTCGCCGTTTCGTAGGGCAGATGGAAAACATTCTGACGGATTAGTTCTTATCCTCACCGATTCCATGGTTTATTGCTTTTCATTATTTTTGTTTCTTCGCTATCAAAACGGTTTATGACTTTGATCAGAAGCCGTAGTCTGATTGTTTTCCGCCATTGTGGCTCCTTAGTGAACTATCTCGCCGATGATTAGCGGTTTTGAGCTCCGACCTTTAGCTTTTAGTGTTTTATTTCATCGACGTTTTATTTTGCCGTGGAAGCCGTAGTCTATATGGGTTCTATTGTTGTGGCGGCTTAGTGAACTAACCATCTGATGCTATAATGCTTCTACACACCGATGAGAGTTTTGTTTTCGCCTGATGCTTAGTAGTTCTGCTCACCGAGAAGGTTTTTCCCTCCTTTTGTGTGCTTTTACTCTATTTGATGTTGGCGATGTTTTTCCGTGGGTTTTGGTTGTGTCTAAGTTTCTCTGAGATGAAGAGCACAATTTAGGGTTCATATTTGGTGGTTACATTGTTATGATTCAGGATTACATGATTTCGAGTTGGTCCAGATGTGGCTTGGATTGAGGTAAAGAGTCTTTTTTTTTAGCTTGTGATTTTAGTTTGGACAATGGATTTAGCATATTTCAAGACACAAACTCACAGGATTTCTTTATTTTGTCATTTTTTTCATGCATTAACACTGTATATAGTTTATTTTACAAAATGCATACGGAGAAGGTAAATGGACTGATACAGTTTTTTGGTTATTCGTGACAAGGTGATTGCTATTGTAGAGAAGATATGTCTAGAAGACAAAGCAGAAGAAAGGAGGAAGCAAGGAAGAAAGAGAAAGAAAATGAAGAAGCAGAGATGAAGAAAGAGAAGAAGAAAGTAAGGGTCTGAGATCTCAACAGATCGATAACAGCAGGGGCCCAGGCTTGGGAAAAGTTCATCAACAACCAAGCTGATCTCTCTTTATAAAAGTGCTATTAAATTTTAATTTAATATAACGTATTGCACAACACTCACTAAAAGACAAAATTGTGAGATTAAACGGTTGGGGTGGAGCTCGAAGGTCACAGGGGGAGCCCAAAGTTCACAAGGGGCAGCCCAAAGGTTTTGCTATTTTGTATAAATATAGGAGAGTTATGTAACATCCCTGGTTTTGACCCTGATGCACTAATTATACATGATAAATATATATTGTAATTAATCATGGTGTGGAGCTAAAGGAAAAATTCCCACCATTGATTTGGTTTTGTTATGTTCGGCGATTGGAACTGTTACCAATGGTATATCGGGATATGCAGCATACATATTAAGTTATGGCAACATGTAACTATGCATTTTAATTAAA
Source organism: Pseudotsuga menziesii (assembly GCA_001517045.1). Classification (NCBI taxonomy): domain Eukaryota; kingdom Viridiplantae; phylum Streptophyta; class Pinopsida; order Pinales; family Pinaceae; genus Pseudotsuga; species Pseudotsuga menziesii. The sequence goes on from LPNX010351433.1 coordinate 25,102, forward strand.
TAACCCCAACCATCTATGTTCACTGTAACCAAATTGAAAAGAGCATGATTTCTAAGGATAAAGGGGGGGATGTTAAACCTTGAACCTATGGGGGAAAAGCCATGTGTCACCACCCTATTTTTTTTTCTCACCTTCCCTTGTCTCATCCAACTATCACCTTTAATGTCTACTGAGTAGTTGAGGCAGTTATTGCTGGGAAGTTTTGGGTGGCAGGACTATCATCCTTTGCCACACGCTCACTCCACCAGCCATTTTTCCACCTTCACGTGGGTAAGAGAAGGAGCACTACGCACTCTCTCGTCCGTTGGGGGGGGATTCACTCTCACGCAAGGACATGTTGTTATGTTCACCTTCTCACGCGCTGGGGGTTCAGATGGTCTTCCTCACACAAAGCTGGGTTAAGAAGGGGTGTGATTTCTTGTTTGGGGGTTTGTTCTTCTCTTCCTCATCGACTGTTGGCCTGAGGATCGGTTCTTCCTCTTACTCACATAGAAAATCTGTTTTTTGACTCCATCATTGTCGAACTGTGGAATGTTGCCATGGTTTCTCACTGTGGGACATTTTCCGTGGTTTCCTTGGTTTCCTTGGTGATATGTCTTCCTCCTATCTATGTTGAGGATCAGTTTCCTGCCCGCGTTCCTGTTGTAGTTGTCCAGATATTTCATTATTGATCATGGACTATGGTTTTTTCTTGTGTTTCGTTGGCTATTGTTTCCCACATTTGTTGGCGGAGTTGTCGTTTGCGATTTGGGTTACTGTAGGTTGTTGTGGAATCGTTTTGGCCACAATAGGGCCAAGAACGATTCAGCTTTTGTTTTCCCTGTCCAAGCTGTGAAGTGCTTGTTTTGCTGCATGAATGAAGAGTTTGGTCTTCGGACTGCATAGGAGTGGTGATGAGGGCGTAATTTTCTTGACAAACCTAGTGTGTTTGGGAACCACATAGACAGAGTTAGTGGGTTGGCTTTCTTCTCCACAACCCCTAAATAGAACTGGAAGGGAGATCAGGGTCTGAGGGATTGCGTTGCAGAGAAAGGACTGATTTCCTTGTGTTGGGCGTGTGTGGGTGTCCTAGAAATTAGACTAGTTCTGGTGTAGGTGTTCTTAGCTCTTCCATGAGCTCACCAGCTTAGTATTTATCCTTTCCCAGCTCCTGGATGGCCTGATAAACCCAACTGTGTTGGATTGGCTGATCCGTTGTTTGCCTGATAAACCCAACTATGTTGGCTTGGCTGAACTATGTATCCTTGTGGTGTTGTTTTCCTTGGCTATGTGTAAGCCTTCTAGTTCCTTATTCCTTGGGAAATCATGCTCGGCTTAGGCGTGGCAGCATTGCTGAGAGACTAAAGAGCACATGGGCCTATGGTTGGGTGGAACATTGCAACGACATAGCTAGTTGCAGGACTGTTCTCATAAGATAAGTATTCTTGACTAATCTGTTTTGCAATCGTATTTAATATTAAATAAATTATGATGATGGACATGTTGAATGCTGAATTGTATATGAAGGAATGTTTTTTTGCTTCCGCTATGTATATGAACAATTATGCATCGTAGTATGTTTCATGTTTTTAAGTATCTTGTCTCAGCATTATAAGCATGATCATGTTCATGGGGATAGATGCCCAGATGTTTGGTGTTTAGTAGCGTCCTCTTTCTCGATCAAAGGGTCAGGGATGTTACAATATGGTCTCAGAGCCAAAGTTCAGCATGAGCCTGAATGGGCCATGACAGATCAGCTAGCAGAGGCAGGTTTCCTTCTGCCTAGCAGAAATCAGGAAAACTCTAAACTTCAAAATGAAATTTTGCTTAAGTGTTGGAACCATCGGCTCATCGGAAGGCTAAGTGTGAAGCTCGTCCGATGTAGTGGCTCACCTAGTCGGAAGGTGACCTGACCGTCGGAGGAAATTGTGAAACTCCTCTAAGTGCTTATCGGCCGTCGGTGAAACATAGAGGACGTGGGAGTCGTAGTTTCAGTAGAGATCAGCTGAAGACCACCGAAATGTTGGCTCCATTTAGTTAAAAGGACATCCGAGAAATGACTGTCGGGGATCAATGGAGATTATATGAGGGAATCGATGATGAACTACATCAAAAACATTTATCTTATTGCGCACCCGTCGCTGCGGCATCGCTGCGGCATTATAAGACACTATACACCCGACGGATAGTTGTTTCGACAGTCAATGTGACGAAAGACAAGGTAGAAAGTTCCTGAAAAATTTTCTAAGGCACGGGATCATCGGCGATAGGAAAATATTACCTGTTGGAATCGTCGATGACTAGAAGATGGGATCGTCGATAAGTAGAGGATGAAGCTGCCGAAAGCTAGTAAAACAGATCGACAAAACTTAGTTAAAGGAAGAGCCGATGCAAAGAAGAAAATTTAAAAAAAAAAAATTAAGTGTTGAAAATCATCGGCGATCGGTGGAAGTTAGTTGATGAGACCGCCAAGGGATGTCATTGAAAAAGATTAGTTGTTCAAGCATCCACCATTGCGGCTGTCTAGTGGAATAATCTTCCAACAGATAAAGGCCCTGACCACTGATGCCGCAGCTGCTAGTCGCTCCAACCACCGATCAAAAAATTTTAGTGGATGAGGCCACTGATCGAAAAAGATTAACAGATGACGATTCACCATTGTGGCTGCCCATAGAACTAACGGCCCGATGTCGTCACAATTAGCATTCTGATTTTTGATATGCCACCGTCGAAAAATATTAAGGGATGAAACCATCGACACAGTGGACCCATAGTGGTTAAACTGTCCAATGCCGTAGATGCTAATTGCTCCGACCACTGATAGGACTGTGGCCCGCGGAAGACACAGAAAGTTCATTGGCCTCCATTGCGGAAGTCTAGAGAACTAACAACCCAATGCGCATAACGCTCGATCACCGATGCAGTGGTTAGTTGGCTTCCCCACCGATAAAGTTCAGAGTGTTAGACCCCTACAGGCCCAACATAGTGGAGGAAATTAGACAAACAGGCCACCGATGAGCCGCGGAGAAAGTTAGTGGATCTGGTCGCCGAAACACCGAAAAACTAGTGGAAAAGAGACCCAATGAATAGTCCAGAAGCTTAGAGGACTGAAGGTCCGATTGGGCCAAAGGAAATTTTGGGGTTTTTCCAAAATATTTTCTCAGTAAATTTCAACTTTTTTCAGGGGAATTTTCAGCAAGCTGTCAGTGGATTACAGGGCTGAACAAGAAGAGAGAAAATTTTGTGTTTTAGCAAAATTGTTGTTTTATAAATTTCCAAAAGAGGAAGGTAAGTAGTTCTAATTTATTTTAATGATATGCATCTAACCGTTTGCTACTAACACATTTGAAGAATTATAGACACCTCCAAGAGCAATATTCCAAGTAGAACAGTGTGGTAAAGCAAGAGGTGGTTTAGTCATGAGAACCCATGATGGGTATGATGCTCGATATTCCTATGAGCATGCCAGAGATGCCATGGGAGAAAATGTCCATAATGGAAATGATGGCATAGAGTCTAATGGAAGGAGATTCCAAGAGACACCGTCATATGTTGCAGCCACCATGAGAATCTTAATTAAGGCCCAAGAAGAGCAGCATCAGTTGAATGCTGCCATGTTGCAGAGTTTGACAGACTTGCAAAGGAAGATAGACTCTGGACGAAGTACGGCAAGATCGAAAGGTAGTAAGAGCAGTACTAGGAGAAGGAGAAGGACTTCTAGTGGATCATTTGACTCTGAAGATTCCACTGAAGATACAAGTTCATCTTCTCGTAAAAGGAAAATAAGAAGGCACCATAGGGATCTCTCTTGGGATATATTTAAGAAAGCGAAACCTCCTACATTTGATGGTGAGATAAAGACTAGACAAGAGGCTGAAGCTTGGCTTCTTAGGATAAATAAGTACGTTCAAGTGCAGAATTATTTAGGAAACATGAAGGAAAGAGTTTCCATATTCAATCTGAATGGAAGAGCACCCATTTGGTGGGAACACTTCAAGCATATAAAGAGGATCAGTGAAAGGAGATTGAAGTGGAAAAAGTTCAAGAAGTATTTTAAACAGAAATACCTCTCTGACAGGTATTATGATGACAAGATTAAGGAGTTCCATGAGCTGAAATTGGGACAGCAGACCATGGATGAATATGAAAATAAGTTCTTGGAATTGTTGAGGTATGTCAGGTACATCAGAGATGAAAAAGTGAAGGTCCAGCAGTTTCTGAGCGGATTGCCTCAGTCTTACAAAGATAGAATTGAGTTTTATGAACTGAGAACTCTTGAAGAAGCCATAAGGAAGGCTAAGTATTGCTATGAGAAAAGAAAAGGTAAACCTGATTACCATAAGGCATGGAAGGACAATAATAATGAGAAGTTTGACCAAAGAAGGAAAGGTTTCAAACCTTCTAGATTCAGGAATCAACAGAAGCAGCCATCCCAAGCTGCGAGTAATCTAGTGGGAGTGACAGGTGGAAAGCCTAAAGATCCACAACAGAATAAAGGTCCACTCAAATGCTGGAAATGTGAAGGACCCCACTTGCGTAGATATTGTCCACTTGAGAATGAAAGTGCAAGTCCAGCTTACAACATGAAGGAAGCAGAAAAAGTGGGTCAAGTGGTAAGGGTAGTCCCTAGAATTTATGCAGCACTGGAGGACCGCCAGGCACATCACCAGTCAGCTGTGGTTGAAGTTGCAGGTAATATTGTTGAACAATCTGTTTCTATTTTGATTCACCCTGGTTCCACTCACAGTTACATCACTCCTAGAGTAGTGGAGATTTGTGCTTTTAAGAAGGTAAAGCATAGGAAACCTTGGTTAGTTCAGCTAGCCACTGGGACTAAGAGAAAATTCAATGAAGTGGTGGAGAAGTGTCCATTAGTCATGAATGGACTGATCACTTGTGTAGATTTAAATGTTCTACTACTGGGTTCCTATGATTTTCTCATTGGAATGGATTGGTTAGAGGCTCACAGAGTAAATCTTGACTGTTATAACAAGACTTTTGAATGCATGAATGAAGAAGGAAACCCAGTAGTTGTGAAAGGTATTCCAAGGGTGATTTCAGTAAGGCAGGTTTCAGCAATGCAGTTGAAGAAGTTCTATAGGAAGTGTTGCCAATTGTATGCAACACATATTTTGGAGACAACAGGAAATGAAACTCCTAAGATGGAGGACTATCAGGTGTTATAGGAATTCAAGGATGCATTTACTGATGAGATTCCAAGGCTACCTCCAAAGAGGGACATTGATTTCACAATTGAACTTGTGCCAGGAGCAGAACCAGTGTCCAAGACACCCTATAGGATCAGTGCACTAGAGATGCTAGAGTTGAATATGCAACTGCAAGAGTTGTTGGAAAATAAGTATATTCGGCCGAGTGTGTCTCCTTGGGGAGCACCGGTTCTGTTTGTAAATAATAAATATGGTACACTCAGGTTATGCATTGACTATAGAAAGTTGAACAAGTTTATAGTGAAGAATAAATATCCTTTTCCTAGGATTGATGACCTCTTTAATCAAATGAGAGGAGCAAAGGTATTTTCCAAGATTGACTTGAGGTCTGGTTATCATCAGGTGAGAATCAAGGATGAATACATTCATAATACAGCCTTCAGGATGAGGTATGGACATTATGAGTTTGTAGTGGTACCATTTGGTCTCACAAATGCACCGGCTACATTTATGTGCCTTATGAATAATGTCTTCAACAAGTATCTGGACAAGTTTGTTCTTGTTTTCCTTGATGACATTCTTGTTTATTCTAAGAATGAGAAAGAACATGAAGAGCATTTTAGATTGACATTGTAATTGCTCAAGGAGCATCAACTGTATGCAAAACTGAGCAAGTGTGACTTCTACAAAGATAGAATTCAGTATTTGGGTCACATTATCTCAGAAGAGGGTATATCTGTGGACCCTGAAAAGATTGAAGCCATTATGAATTGGCCTACTCCAAGAAATNATGGGACTTGCAGGGTACTACAGGAGATTCATTGAAGGATTTTCCAGGGTTGCACATGCCATCACTTATTTGCAAAAGAAGGGGATAAAGTTCAAATGGACTTTGAAGTGTGAAGAAAGTTTCTAGCGGTTGAAGCATCTTCTCACTAGTGCACCCGTATTGAAAGTTGCAGATCCAGAGAAAGATTTTGCGGTGTGTACCGATGCATGTGGACAAGGGCTTGGAGGAGTCCTTATGCAGTACAACCACGTGATATGTTATGAGTCGAGAAAGCTGAAGGAGCATGAGAAAAAATATGCCACTCATGATCTAAAGCTTGCAGCCATAGTACATGCTCTCAGGATGTGGAGACATTACTTGATGGGTAGAAGATTTGAACTAAGAACGGACCATTGTGGTCTGAAATATCTATCTGATCAGCCTACTTTGAATGCTAGACAAGCGAGATGGCTAGAATTTTTATGTGAGTTTGATTTTGAAATCAAACACATAAAGGGAAAATAAAACAAGGTAGCTGATGTGCTCAGCAGGAAGATGCAAGAAGTGCATGTGGCATTTCTTAGTATTTGCCAATCAGATTTGAGGCAGCAGATTGTTAATCATACTATAGGAGATGAATTGTATGAGCAGGTAAAAGACAAATTGCAGCGGAAAAGTCTTGAGAAGAGGTATGAGGGATATAAATTGGAAGAAGATGGACTTCTTACTTATAAAGGCAGAGTTTATATTCCGAATGTAGTAGATTTGAGGAGAGTTGTTATGGATGAAATCCATCAAGCTCTGTATTCTGGTCACCCAAGATATCAGAAGCCAATTGCTATAGCTAGAAAGCAGTACTTTTGGCCAGGAATGAAAAATGATATGGCTGAATACATTTTAAGGTACATGAAATTTCAACAGGTAAAGGTTGAGCATCAACATCCAGCAGGCTTGTTGCAGCCTTTGCCAGTTCCGAAATGGAAATGGGAAGTTATTTCCATGGATTTTATTACAGGATTGCCGATGACCTGGAGACAACATTATTCCATCATGGTTGTGTTAGACAAGTTGACAAAGGCAACACATTTTATACCGGTGAATTCTACGCATAAGACTGACGACATTGCAAATATCTTCATGAAGGATTTTTTCAAATTGCATGGGTTGCCGAAGGCAATAGTCTCTGACCAAGATGTCAAGTTCACTTCCAATTTTTGGAAGGGATTGTTTGTGGATTTGGGTACAAAGATAAACTTTAGCACTGCATACCATCCTCAGGCAGATGGGCAGATAGAGAGAGTTAATCGGGTGCTTGAAGATATACTTCACATGTACGTGATGGACAAACCAACCAAGTGGGAAGATTACTTACACTTGGTAGAGTTTGCTTATAACAATGGACATAAGGCATCCTTGGGGATGAGTTCGTGTGAATATTTGTATGGAAGAAGGTCTAGAACACTGGTGACTTGGGATAATCTAGTGAACAGGGTTGTGCTTGGACCATAATTGCTCAAGGAAATGTAGCACGAGGTTGTAAAGATCAGATAGAATATGAAAGAAACACAAGATAGATGGAAAAGCTATGTGGATAAGCATAGGGTGAACAGGGAGTTCAGCGTTGGGGATCATGTTTACCTCCGAGTGAGGGCAAGGAAGAGTTCCTTGAAGCTTGGGAGTTGTGCCAAGCTATCACCAAGATATTGTGGGACATTTGAAGTGCTTGAAAGAATAGGGCCTGCTACATATAGACTTGCATTGCCTGCTAGTACTAGAGCTCATAATGTTTTTCATGTTTCTTTGCTTAAGAAATATGTACATGATCCTAACCATGTGGTAAATTGGGATGTGATTCAGGTGGAACCCGAAGGAGAGTTCCCAATTGAGCCAATGCGTATCCTCTACCGGAAGGTCACAATGCTCTGGAACCGCACCATAGGGCAGGTAAAGGTGCAATGGGAGAACTATGAACCTGAAGAGGCTACATGGGAGCTGGAGGATGCCATGCGATTGGCACACCCATTTTTGTTCAATTTTGTGGAACACTGAGGTGGTACCAGTGTAGCATTTTGTTCAAATTTTGTAAAGCACTGAGGACAGTGCTATTGAAGGGGGAGGGGAATGTAACATCCCTGATTTTGACCCTAATGCACTAATTATACATGATCAATATATATTGTAATTAATCATGGTGTGGAGCTAAAGGAAAAAATCCCCACCATTGATTTGGTTTTGTTATGTTCGGTAACTGGAACTGTTACCGATGGTATTTCGGGATATGCGACATACATATTAAGTTATGGTAGCATGTAACTATGCATTTTAATTAAATAACCCCAAACAGCTATGTTCACTGCAACCAAACTGAAAAGGGAATGATTTCTAAGGATAAGGGGGGGGATGTTAAACCTTGAACCTACTGGGGAAAATCCATGTGTCACCACCATGTTTGTTTTGCTCCGCTTCCCTTGTCTCATCCAACTACCACCTTTAATGTCTGCTGAGTAGTTGAGGTAGTTATTGCTGGGAAGTGGTGGGTGGTAGTACTGTTAGCCTTTGCCACACGCTCACTCCACCAGCTATTTCTCCACCTTCACTTGGGTAAGAGAAGGATCCCTATGCACTCTCTCGTCTGTTGGGGGGGGGTTCACTCTCATGGAGGGACGTGTTGTTCTGTTCACCTTCAAATGCGTCGGGGGTTTGGATGGTCTTCCTCATGCAGAGCTGGGTTAAGAAGGGGTGTGATTTATTATTTGGGGGTTCGTTCTCCTCTTCCTCACCAACTGTTGGCCTAAGGATTGGTTCTTCCTCTTGCTTCGATAAAAAATCTGTGTTTTGACTACACCATTGTCGAACTGTGAAATGTTGTCGTGGTTTCTCACTGTGGGATGTTTTCTGTGGTTTACTTGGTGATATGAATTCCTCCTATCTATGTTGAGGATCGGTTTCTTTCCCGCATTCCTATTGTAGTTGTCTAGATATTTCATTATTGATCATGGACTGTGGTTTTCTCTTGTGGTTCGTTGGCTGTTGTTTCCCAAATTTGTTGGCGGATTATCGTTTGCGATTCAGGTTACTGTAGGTTGTTGTGGAATCATTTTGGCCATGATAGGGCCAAGAATGGTTCAGGTTTTGTCTCCCCTGTCCAAGCTGCAAAGTGCTTGTTTTGCTGCATGAATGCAGAGATTGGTCTTCAAACTGCATAGGAGTGGTGATGAGGGTCTAATTTGCTTGACAAACCTTGTGCATTTGGGAACCACACAAATAGAGTTAGTTGGTTGGCTTTCTTCTCCACAACCCCTGAATAGCACTGGAAGGTAGATTAGGGTCTGAGGGACTACGTTGCAGAGAAAGGACCGATTTCCTTGTGTTGGGTGTGTGTGGGTGTCCTAGAAGTCAGACTAGTTTTGGTGTAGGTGTCCTTAGCTCTTCCATGTGCTCACTAGCTTAGTAGTTAGCCTTTCCTAGCTTCTGGATGGCTTGATAAACCCAAATGTGTTGGCTTGGCTGATCCGTTGTTCGCTTGATAAAACAAACTATGTTGACTTGGATGAACTATGTGTCCTTGTGGTGTTGTTTTCCTTGGCTATGTGTAATCTTGCTAGTTCCTTATTCCTTGGGAAATCATGCCCGGCTCAGTGGTGGCAGTGTTGCTGAGAGACTAAAGAGCACGTGGGCCTATGGTTGGGTGGAACGTTGTAGCGACGTAGCTGGTTGCGGGACAGTTCTCATAAGATAAGTATTCTTGACTAATCTGTTTTGCAATTGTATTTACTATTAAATGAATTATGATGATGGACATGTTGAATGTTGAATTGTATATGAAGGAATGTTGTTTTTCTTCCACTATGTATATGAACAATTATGCATCATAGTATGTTTCATGTTTTTAAGTATATTGTCGCAACATTATAAGCATGATCATGTTCATGGAGCTAGATGCCCGGATGTTTGGTGTTTAGTAGCGTCCTCTTGCCTAGTCGAAGGGTCGGGGATGTTACAAGGTATATGTAATAAGGGACTTTTTCCCAGATAGATTTGTGAGAATATGTTGTATCAAGAACTATTTCCTTTTGCAATAAATAATTACAAGTTTCCTGCTGGAGAAAGCTTGGTGGAAGATTTCAAATGTTGTCCTATGGATTTGTTGAATGTGAACTATTTCATTTTCAGCTTGCATCAATTAACTGTGAGATCATTATAACTCTTTGAACATATGTTCTATTTATGAATGCACTCTATTTTATTCTATAAAATTTCCACTGTGAGTAATGAAGGCTTTTCATAAACAATGAGCTATCTTGTTGATTATATATCTATTAATGTTCATGTGTTTTGAAATAAGTAACAGCTATCTGTGATTTTTCTTATTGCATGCGCAGAAACACATAACTCATTGATAAATGATAATCTTGCTCCCTAGGGATAGGTTAGATAGTTAGTTTTAGTTTCTTGTTGTGTGTGATTTAGATGCGAGAGAGTTAAGATGAGAGGTAAGAACCCGCGCATCACATTGTGACCGCTCCTCGTATTCTCTATCAATCTGCATTTTTAGATATGCACTTGCATATCATACTTAAATTCAAAAAACTAAAATATACATGATGAACCGGGCTGTAACCGGTAAAACCTTTATTTTGTTACTTGACCTACGGTATCCGGACCGTAAACCGGACATATTTCCCATACCAAGTAACGGGCTAGTTGGGAACGTTTACTGGGGAGAATCCATAACTATTGGTACCTGCGATTTTCCAGGCCTCAATAGTTTTTGGCACTAGAAGGAGGGCCACCAATGCATGGCTGGTCAAGGAAACAAATTTTCTCAAGATTATTCTACCAGTCACAGTTCTGAGAGCAGTTTGTTCCCCAATCCAATTCTTGAAGACAAGGGTAAATAGTTTTTGTATCCCATCGATAACAAAGTAGTTGATGATTTGAGAATAATTACTAGGGCTTATGAGAAGAAGATTAGAAGATTACCGATTATCCCTACCTTACCCAAAAGAGAATATTGGAAGAAAGACCGCCCTATATTCGAAGATGCAGTGTTGGTTGAATATTTTGAAGAACTGGTAGAAATATCCTTACAGGAAGTGTTCAACCTCTGAATCAATTGGACCCAGATACACCTTACTGTTCACTTGTTCATACCCCTATTCATTCACCACCTCACTCTCCACTTAAAATCATGGCAAATGTAAACGCAAATCAGCCACCCAACCCACCAAATCCACTACCTACTTGGAGGGATAGATCACCATTAAACCTAACACCTCTTTTGCATGATTTGCCTCAATCTTTTGAGAAAATGTTGCCTAAGTTTGACCCAAGTGAAAATATTTTGGTAGATGATCATTTGCAAAGATTTTACTTGGCTATATAAGGACTACGGGCTGGAGAACATGAAGATGTAGTCTGTAGATTATTTCCTCATACCCTAAAAGGAGCAACAACTTCATGGTATTTTTCTCTGCCAGCAAACTCAATCACAGACTGGGACACATTTGAAAGAATATTCACAAATAAACATGCAATCCAAAAAACTCATGCAACTCTAATGAAAGGGTTATGCACTTTAAAGAAAGAAAGAAAAGAAAAAGTGCATAATTTCACTCAAAGATATCCTGCTTATATAAAGAATTTTTCTGCAACTAATAAACCATCTAATAAAGTTCTAATTGAATACTATACTTCAGCTCTAGGGCCTAAATTGGCCATGTTTTCCAAGATGTTAGTCGAGCCTACATTGTCAGAAACATATGAAAAAGCTGAGAGAGTAGAAGCTGAAAAAGAGAGCATAGAAGATTATCCTGAGCAATCAGGAGAAAAAACTTTTGGTAAAAAAGCTTTATTACTGTCTAAGCCTAAGGATGAGCAATCACATGACGTTGAAGGAATGTTGAAAATGATGCAGAAGCTGTCTAATAGAGTGATAGATTTGGAAAAAGAAAAGGAGGCTCATAAAGCATACAAGCCTTACTATAAAAGGAGAGAAGACAGCAATCAATCTAAACCTCCTCCACATGGTCCTGCACCCATGAATTTAACTGAGGTAGGTATGGATAATTTTTGCACCTCTCATCAGCAGCCTCATTCTAAAAAAAAATTCCCTCAATGGATCAATTTGATGACATTAGTAATGAATCATCTATTGGATTCTAAACTAATAGAAGATGATGAGCAGGAAGAAAAAAATAATCAACCCATAGAAAAACAAGAAGAGGATGCTTTAGTTTTATGGGACTGTGTCTCACTTTTGATACAGAAGAGGGTTTCACTGAAATAGGAAGAAACATCAAAAGCAAATGTGACAACAAGAATTCAAGGTTTGTTAAATAAATACAATTTGATACTTTTGAAGATTAATAGATTTCAGGAGAACATAAAGAAAATACAGAAGAACAACACAGATGATAAAATACCTGAATTAACCATTACCAGTCAAGATCAGAAACAAGTCAACATGCCTATTAAATCTATTGAAGACAAGGTTGATAATGTCAAGGAAAATCTCAAAGTACCTCAGATGGGGTGCCATATTATGGAGAACATTAAAAGGGCTAAGGAAAATATTTCATTATTTGAAATGTGTAATGTACCTCAACAGAAAGAAAAATTGTTAAAAGTGCTTGAATTACCAGAGGAAGAGCTTCCCACTAACAACCAACCTGTAGAAGAAATTGTCGAAGCAAGTGTGGAAGGTAAGGCTAGGTTCAAAACCCCACCATTCCTCTTGACTTTTGAGATTTTAAATCATAATGTGCGCAATTGTTTAGTAGACTCAAGGTTAGCAGTCAATGTTATGCCACTTCCAGTCTGCAAGAAGATCAATGGAAAACCTAAACCAACTACATGGTAGGTTACTCAGCTAGACAGGACCAATGTGAAAGTAGTCGGGGAAATGGAGGATGTTCTGATTCGCTTATCTGCAAATGAAAATATATGTCAATACATTGATATTGTAGTAGCAGGCATACGTGATGTTTATGGACTTGTTTTGAATCGAGACTGGTTAGCAAGGCTAAATGGGTATTTCGCATCAGACTGGTCACATCTATGGTTGCCTCATAAGGGAAGTCCAAATCAGATAAAAGTATTAAGAGAGCCCCACATGAAGGACAATGTTACTCAATTGGAATAAAAAAATGAACCAGCGAATTCTGTGTTGGGAAATTATCTAATTGAGCTAGAACTGGGAAACTACCAAGCGAAAGAAGCCAGCAACATATATGACACCCAGCCCTATCTCCTTCGATTTTCATGGGCTGATGAGATTGACTGTAAAATAGTATATTTAGTTTCAGACGTAGTTTTTATTTCAAATTTATTAGCTTACTAGATAATGGGTAGGCCTTTTTCAATTTATAGTCAAGCCTAGCCCCTCAACTTACAAGTTGCCAGATTTACAAGGGTGGGTAGAGAACTGGCTAGTTAGTGGTTTAGTTCTTGTTGGAGTAGGGTCCCGCAGCTATAGGAGAAGCTGCCATTTTGGAGGATAGACCGTTTTGGGGAAGAGAGAGAGAGAGAGAGAGAGAGAGAGAATATTGTGCTTTACGTAGTTGATATCTGTTATCTGTTACATGAATGTTGTATCGCAGTTAGTAAATGTCTGTATGTCCTCATTTAGTTACAGCATTACTGAAGGTTAAAGGTGGATTTACATGTATCAAGCGGCTGCATATGAGTTTATCAGTGCTTGTTTCACACAGTAATAAGTCATTCTATTAAAGTGTTTCCAATATACTTATTCGGCCAGTTAAGTATAGTTGAGGTAGACTATGTTGAACTGTGGAAGTTCAAGTCAGAGTGTTTACTATCTTGTTGAAAGTTAGCCAAGTCATTTCACCCAGTGAGATAGCCTTTGGACCGTGAGGGTTGTAGTGGGCCATACTATAGAAGATATCGCATTGACAGTAGGCGATATTGTAGCATCAAAGGAGCTGCGGTGTGATATATATCAGAGCGTGGGTTAAGCGGAAGGGAGAGTTACGCACCGCTTGAGTCGTTGCGATGTGATAGGAGTCCTTCCCTTGTTAGAACCCGCGAGTAAGAGAGAACCACATGTCGCAAAGAGATCTTGCTGGCTAAGAGAAACCGCAAGACCCTAGGATGCTACAGAACCTAGTTGAGGACACTTGAGTCTTTGGCCAACCCATAAGATCACTTCAGGTGAGACTTCAGGCTATTTTGCGGTCTGTCGCCGAAAGGGCCAGTGAGCTAGGGGTATTGTTGGTATATGTATATTAGTAAATCTGGATCTGCCCAGATAGCCAACAAATGGTTCCATTGCCGGATTTGAACACATTACAGAGCTAATGTTGTGTTGGCATCCTACTAGAGACAAACTCAACCAGTGGCTTGGGTCTAAGGAGAAAGAGTTTGATACATAAGAGAACAAGAGTCTTAGACTGAGTATAGAGGACTGGTTGCAAAAACATATCTACACAGACTTACATATGATATTTTTTGTGACCTATGGAAATGAGCTGTACGATTGGTTATCAAAGCTTACTGATCAGAATATATTCAGAAAGAAAAGAAACATCGTGTGGACACCAGAGCTGATTCACACCGTGAAGAGCATAGACAATCCCATTACACGAGCAGTCGACTTCTAGCTTGAGAGTGTGCTAGAAGGATTTGTTACAGAGTTTGCAGTTGAACATACAAAAAGCTTCAGTGAGGCTGAGTGGTACTTCTTCAAAGGATATCGTGATAAGTACCTAAAATATTTAAACTTGTCCTTTAAGATGTTATTACATGAAAAAGGAGTAATGGATATAGTTTCAGACCAATAAGCTAAGAAAGTGTGATGTCACAAGAGTTTGAGAGTGATTTTGATGATATTGGATGTACACGTAGTGGCAAGAAATATAAAGTAGATTTCAGCTCTTCCATATTTGAAAATAGTTCAGATAATACTAGACAGCAGATTCATAGTAATACAGAAAGAACAGAAGGGGGTATCCCTTACCACCCTTATACCCCACAGAAAGCAACCGGGACTCAGAATAATCCCATAGGAACTCCATCTAGTAGTTCACCCACGGCACATACTACCGCTACATCACCTACATCTACACCGCCAAGTGGTAGTAACACAACAAATCAACATCCACCACGTAGAAATAGAATGGGGGATGACATGAAGTTACTTACCTTTAAGGGTACAGGGGCAGAAGACCCAGAGCAGCACTGGTTTCTATGTGAAGCCGTGTGGACCATTAAAGGAATCCACGATGATAATATTAAACTTGTACAGTTGGTCACCACACTGAGGGAACGAGCCTTAACATGGTATATGAAGTATACCTCAGCGACACCCAGAACACTTATATAGGTCCGGACTAGCATGATTAAAGAATTTAAGAAGCCCAAGTCCAAATCGAAGTGTATCACAGAGCTCAAAGACATTAAATAGTTACCTACAGATTCAGTATGGGACTTTGATCGAAAATTCAAAGCTCTCATAGACCAAGTTAGCTTTGAGTTTGCACCGGAGCAACATAAGGAATGGTTCATCGCAGCACTGCTCCCGCATATTAGACATCCACTGATGCAGCAGAGACTCCGTACATAGGATGAAGCATTGGAGATGGTAATGAAACTGGAGGCATCACCTCTAGCTGAGACCAATACAGGTATGACAAACCCACAAAACCAGTTAGCAAATCTCACGCTACAGATGCATGAGATTAGAAAAGGAAAAGAGATTGCACAAGACATATGGTGTATCAAGTGTAAAGCACAAGGCCATACTAAAGATAACTGTCCAGTATTTGTTGATTACTTAGCAAGTGGGGCTCCTAACCCCTTAGAAACAAACTCAAGGGCCATGGTGTGAACTATTGAGAATAAGAGGACATCCACCTCAGCAATGCCCTTTACTTCAGAAGTATGTACAGACACCTAAGAACTTATACTGTACCTTTTGTAAGTCAGTGGGACATGAAGACCATACCTACAGAGCCTATGATCTCATGGTCGATAGAAAACATGACTTGTATAGATTCCAATCAGAGACACCGGGTCCAGCAGCAGGACCACAGCATGAACCGGCTCCTATAGGCCATGGAGGAGGATTCAGAGGATGAGGCCATGCAGGAGGCTTTGGCCATGGCGAAGGATTTGGTTGTGGCCATGGACCGATTACTTGTTACAACTGTGGAGTTGTAGGACATTATGCTAGGGACTGTCAGAGCCGTACTACGACATGTAATTATTCCAAATCTTATGATCACGTTGTAGAAGAATGTCCTACCTTGATAGCCAAGATCAAGGAACCTAAGCCAGTGGTACACCAGAACATTCAGCTTATCGCTGCTGAGGACAAAGAGCCAGAACCAAGATTCAACATTGTGACTCACAGCGATGCTTCCACTAGTGGGACATCGCAGGATACTGAAGAGAACACAGGACTGGATTGGGTGCGCAAAGCTACTAATAAATCAACACCACTCGACCTACAAAAGAATAAAGAAACATTTCAGGAAGCTAAAAATTTCTTTAATGAACCTATACAATCAGGACCCCAGGTACAGCCGTCTAGGGGTGTACCGCAGCAAACACCTTGTGGCCTTATTCCTGTGGAGACATCGCAGGCTACCACATCAGGAAGATGTGATGAGGATGAGTCGACAGGAAGTGTACAATCCTTCCTGCGGAGTTGCTTGAAACTCATAAGAAATGAGAAAGATATCAGAGAGCTTCAGTGCATCATAGATTAGTATCTTCCATCTTCTTCCGTGAGCAGTGAGCAACGTGTTGTTCATAATATTATGGGCCATACAAGAACAAGAAGAGAGATGCGACTCACAACACAAGTTGGAGAATTTGAAATGGATGAGGTAATCCTAGACTTAGGATCAGAGATAAATGTTCTGACTAAGAAGACATGGGAACAAATGGGTAGCCCCAAGTTAACCAAATCACCTATCCATCTGCGACTAGCCAATCAACAGAGGGTATCACCACTGGGTCAATTACCACAAGTGCCAGTTGACATTGACGGAGTTCGCAGTTTTGCAAACTTTGAAGTTATAGAAATCACTGGCGATAGTAGACCGTATCCAGCTCTACTAGGTATTGATTGGGCAATCGATAACATGGTTGTTATCAATTTAAAGAAAATACAAATGAAATTTGAGGATACACAAATCCAGTTCATCGCACCGTTGGATCCTTTTCAGGGTCCTAGATATATTGAACCTATCCAAGCAGAGGAAGAGGCGCGTAATATGGAGAACCTCTATCAGATGACTGCCAATCAGAGCGACTACATCAACCCAACCGTAGAAGGAAATATCAGTTGGCGATGTGACAACGCATGCGCATCGGATTTGGATGTTGGTCTAGAGAACTGGAAGAACAGACTTTATGAAGTCTCAGCTCGCAGATGTGCATATCTAACTAAGTCACTGCGATGGATCAGAGCAGAACTTAAGGATATTCCGTCGTTTGATGGCTTAGAGGATGTCAATGACTTTTTATACCAGTTTGAAGAAGAAATTCCTCAAGAGCAGAGGATGTCAGCGATTGAACTTGCAGTAAGAGCCACACCTACAAGATGGTGGCATGCACACAAGCAACATATCGCGTCACGGGATGACTTCAAGAGATTGACGGCGATCAGGTTTTCCAATGACAAAGAGTGTCTACAAAAGAAATATACAGGAGAAAGTGACCCCAGGTCACACATTCAGAGTTGTGAATAGAATTGGTCGGACATTCCCAAGGATGAATGGGTTCACCGATTCATTCACACATTAGATCAAATTCCAAAGAATTGGTACACTGAGACAGAGTTGCGCAGAGGAACAACTACATGGACACTTATGATAGAAAGCTTTGAACTCACTTTCGCTTTTGAATCTGAGTACCCACGCATTAATTAGGCTTTAGATGTTATAAAGATTAAGATCTTTGAGGACTGTACCCTATCAGTATCATCTCAACCTGATTGGGTTGTCCAATTGGACCAGGCGCTAGAGTGCTATAACTTTGCATCAGAACCAAAGGAGGAGGATGAGGATCCTCCCAACATCAACATCCCAGAGTAAGAAGGCACTCGCGAGGTTGATGGACCAAAGATAGAAACTCCAGCTATCACAGAGCCTATCAAGATTAAGAAGATCAACATTGGCATAGACATAGAACCAAAGTTTGCATCCATTGGAGACTATTGGAACGATGAAACGGTAGGACACATTGCAGATCTATTACATGACTACCAGGACTTATTCCCCACTAAGTTCACAGAGATGAAGGGAATAGTTGGAGACTTGGGAGTAATGTGGATACCATTGAAAGAGGATGCCAGACCAGTTAAGCAGCGTCCATATAGATTAAATCCTCGGCACAAAGAAAAATTTAAGGATGAGATCGATAAGATGCTAGTAGCAGGCATCATTGAGCCAGTGGAAGAAAGCAAATGGTTTAGTCCCATGGTCATACAAGAGAAGAAAACCAAAGGAGAAATCAGAATCTGTGTCGATTTGCGCAAACTCAATGATGCATCACTTCATGACCCATTTCCGACACCTTTTACTGATGAAGTTTTAGACAATGTGGGAGGACAGGAGGTCTACTCCTTCACTGATGGCTTTTCAGGCTATCACTAGATCAGAATCCATCCAGAAGATCGATCTAAGACCACTTTTGCGACAGAATGGGGCTCATTCTAGTATACGGTAATGCCCTTTGGTCTTAAAAATCCACCAGCTATATTTTCAAGAGTAGTAGTTGTTGTAATTAAAGAATACATCCATAAATTCCTAGAGGTTTATTTTGATGATTGGACTGTATTTGGATTAATCGACAAGCACATAGGAGATTTAAGACTGATGTTAGAAAAATGTAGGTAGTACCATATTTCTCTGAACTTGAAAAAATGTATATTCTGTGCGCCATTTGGTATTTTGTTGGGTCACATTGTCTGTAGACAAGGCTTGATGGTAGATCCTGCAAAGATTGCCATCATCACAAATCTTCCAGCACCTAACTCAGTCAAGCAGTTGAGGATAGTGCTCAGTCATACCGGGTACTATAGAAAATCTATCAAAGGTTATCCAAAGATCACAGCACCTATGGAAAAGCTGTTAAAGAAAGATGTAAAATTCCTATGGAATGAGGAATGCCAGCAAAGTCTAGACACCCTTAAAGAGAAGATGGTTACAGCACCCATCTTAGTATTCCCAGACTAGACCAAGCCATTTCATGTACATGTTGATGCATCTGGCATTGCACTAGGGATCGTCTTAACACATCCAGGAGAAGGAGGTCTCGATCACCCTATTGCATACTCAAGCAGAAAACTATCCACCATAGAAAAGAACTACACCACTACGGAAAGAGAAGGATTATCCATGGTGTATGCTCTACAAAAATTTAGGCACTACCTGCTAGGTTCCTCACTCAAGATGTTCACTGACCACTCCGCTTTGAAGTACTTGGTCAATAAGCCAGTGTTAGGGGGATGAATCTGCAGATGGTTACTCCTATTTCAGGAGTATGATTTTGAAATTATTGTCAAACCAGGGAGATTAAATGCTGGACCGGATCATCTATCGAGGATAGACTCAGGAGAAGAGCCAAGTAACCTAGAGGAAAACTTTCTCAATGCATAGTTGTTTTCTATTCAGATCGCAGACGAGTACTATGCTGATATTATTCACTTTCTCACTAGAGATTAGGCAACCTGTCGAGGTTAACCTCGCAGAGTTTCATGTTGATCAGTTATAGATGATCCAGCAGCAGCTAAGTGCAGATCTCAGAGATAGAGAGCTCACGACTTATAAACAAAAAACACAGCTGAAACAAAAGAATGCAGCACTCACTGCAAGTTTTCAGATAAAGGCGGAGAAGTTAAGAACATATGAAGAAAGAGAACAGGATCTCAATCAGGTCCTACAAAGCATCGCATTGGAGTTACCCCAATGTAACATTGAGTTTGTCTTGCCTCTCACGCAGAAGGTAAGAAGAGTTGTAGACAGAGCAAAGGCTCTGGAAGAAACAGTAACCAAGATGGAAGAAGACAACAAAGCACAGATTGCTGAGCTTGAGGCTCGAGCACCGGGCACCCCCCAGGCAGACAAGGAAGCAAGAGTAGAGGCCTTTAGACTCACTTCCGCATAGATGAAATCGCGCATAGATGATGCACAGTCGGTGCTAGCTGATGCAACGAACACATGGTCAGCGTTAGATGAGCATCCCGAGAGAGTATAACTCCAGCAAAGCATTCAGTAGATAGAGAATGCCACAGTAGCAATGAAGGAAGAAATCAAGATTTTAGGAGCTCTTGCGAAGATGAGAAAGATGACAGAGATAAACCACTTGCAACAGGAAGCACAGCAGTTGAGAGCAAAGGATATACAAATCAATAACCTGCTTCAACCATATCAGGAACAAATCACAGAGCTAGTCGAGGTGGTTGAACAGAAGGTTAGGGAGTTCACTACCACCAGAAATGAAATTGATGCAATAGAAGACTCCAGTATTAGTCAAGCTATGCTTGAATCAGCACAAGAGTGTGTTGAAACTATGGAGAAAGAAGTTGCAGGACTTCGGTAGAAACTTACGAAGACTTCGCAGGAAGCCACGGAGAAAGTACAGCAGGAGAATCCCACTGTTAGTGGCTCGAGGATGAGCCACAAGTAAGTGTTAGGGGACTGTTGGAGTAGGGTCCCGCAGCTACAGGAGAAGCTGCCATTTTGGCGGATAGACAGTTTTGGCGAAGATATAAGAGATAAGGAAAAGATACAATGCCGTAGCATGTTTCTAGCTACAGATCAGAGCCAGAAACTGTGACTATTGGGACAGAGAAGTCAAAGAAGACGACAGTACCTAAGCGGCCAAGAAGAGAGAGCTCACCCACTGCACTAAAGGAAGCGGCCGAGAAGAGAGAGCTCACCCACTGCATTCAAGGGTGCGGTGGAAGACAGGAGGGCTCAGCTACCCTCATAAAGGAAAAAGGGAAACGAGGCCAAGGTATTGAAGACGAAGGACAGAAGAGGAAGCGACGCCCAGTACCCACGATCAGCATCGGGAAGCGTGGAAGACTGCAGAGAGTTGTGGTGTGACGGAAAGTGGAAATTCGAGTACAGACAGACCGACTGTCACAGTTAGGGTTTTTGGGTTACTGTTGGGACATTCCCATAGTGTTGTAATGGCAAGACCTTTGGGCCACCTATAAAGGGATGTAAACTGTATTGTACAAGGTTAGCTAGTCATATAACCTGTAGCTATTCAGACAGTTAGCCCATCTGAGAGTCCAATAGTCTGTTAGCTCACAGTTATTTTGTATTGTAATAGAGTCGAGCTCTGGTTTTGCTATTCAGTTCATAGTTACCTTACTATAACCAGTAGCCAATTCCATGAGTATGTATGTAACAATACGCAGGGATTGACAGAGAGAGAGAGAGAGAGAGAGAGAGAGAGAGAGAATATTGTAAGAAGGAAATATAGAGAAAGAGAAGAGATCTAGGAGAGAATGGCTCCCAGCATTGAGTACGGAGTTACCCAGAAGATCTCTAGCTGCACAATAGGTTGCAGCAGAACTGTGTACTCTCTCAAGATATAATAAACATAGTTCTGTGGACATAGCTTTTACCCTGGAAGTGAACCACGTAAAACCAGTGTGTTATGTGATTATTTCATGTGATTGTGCTTTACTTAGTTGATATCTGTTATCTATTACATGAATGTTGTATCGCAGTTAGTAAATGTTTGTATGTCCTCATTCAGTTACAGCATTACTGAAGGTTAAAGGTGGATTTACATGTATCAAGCGGCTGCATATGAGTTTATCAGTGCTTGTTTCACACAGTAATAAGTCATTCTGTTAAATTGTTTCCAGTATACTTATTCGGCCAGTTAAGTATAGTTGAGGTAGAGCGTGTTGAACTGTGGAAGTTCAAGTTAGAGTGTTTACTATCTTGTTGAAAGTTAGCCAAGTCATTTCACCCAGTGAGATAGCCTTTGGACCGTGAGGGTCGCAGTGGGCCATACTATAGAAGATATCGCGTTGACAGTAGGCGATATCGCACCATCAGAGGAGCTGCGGTGTGAGATATAGTAGAGCGTGGGTTAAGCGGAAGGAAGAGTTGCGCACCGCCCGAGTCGCTGCGATGCAATAGGATTCCTTCCCCTGTCAGAACCCGCGAGTAAGAGAGAACCGCGCGTCACAGAGAGATCTCATTGGCTAAGAGAAACCGCGAGACCCTAGGATGCTACAGAACCTGGTTGAGGACACCTGAGTCTTCGGCCAACCCATAAGATCACTTCAGGTGAGACTTCAGGCCGTTTTGCGGTCTATCACCGAAAGGGCCAGTGAGCTAGGGTATTGTTGGTATATGTATATTAGTAAACCCGGGTCTGCCCAGATAGCCAACAGTTCTCAAACTTTATTTTTTTGTTTTTTATTTCTTCATTATCTTGTACATAAATAAACTGATTTGGTTGTTTATTTTTTATTTATTTTATTTTTGTTTGATTTAGTTAGATTTTGATCGATTTCAATAAAGGAAGCAAACTTTTGGTTGCATGGAGAGCATCAAAATTCTATATTAACTAAAATCCTAGATTATAAGACTGTGTATTATTGATTTATCTAAAATAATTCTTCTAGTTTAGCAGTTTTCCTAAATGTCTATGAACACATTGAAGTCCTACTTAATCCTTGTAAAATAACTCAGGATCAAAAGGTCTGGAATACTATTTCGAGGCTCCATCCATCTCACCTTTAAAAAATTTCTTAGGGGGTGACGGCAAAAGACCCATGGAAAGGAAGCAGGGTAAACAATATATTATATATAAATGATCCCATGCCAAGAATTGAAAGCAAAAAGGCAAATAAGAGTCAAAACTATCCTAAGAAAGCAATATGTATCAAAACAAAGTACTGAACCATATGAGTACATGATTGCAAAGTTCTTCTCCGTCTGTGAGCTGAAAAATCAATAAATCTCTCACACAAAAGGACACTATGGATAGAGGAGCATGAATAAAAATTCAGAAAGAAAGGCGGAGGACTCAAAAAGGACAAAAAAGTCCAAAAGCACAAAAGTGCAGAATGGCATGGGAATGAGGAACAAATGAATATTTTTGTTTACCATATGTTACAATCTTGTGGTGTCCAAGCTGGGAGCTACCCAAAGACAGAGGTAAAAAAACTGAAATTCATATTCCTGGCCTCAAAAGAGTTATCTATACTTTTAAATCTCAGTCACCCATTATCCCTAAATTGGACTATCATCAATGATTAAAGTACATATATTTTCCATTTGGGAAATCTAAACATCTGGAAGAATTCAACATGTTGGTTTTATTGTCAAACAGTCTGTTATTTAAGGAAGAAATTGTCTAGAGATCTGGGTTCACCATGTAGTCGCCAATTGTTGTAGCTGCAACTTTTTTCCCAAACTTTTGAAAAATTTTGCACCCTCCTTTTGATTTTATCTTTCCTAGACTTATTTGGTTTCCTGAACTCTGTTTTGTTTTTCCCTCTACTACAAATTTGAGTTGTTTGAGTTTGAATTGAGGTCAATTGTTTCCTTCGTTTCGTAAGTTGGATGATCTGAATTTTCCTTTGTCTAGCCAAAGCTTTTGATTATGGATTTTGTTTTCGTTTTAACATTTTCTCTGTCGATGACTTTGTTTTAGCACTATCGGAAGTCAGTTGAGGTTTGAGTCGGAACTTTAGTTATCTATGTCATCATTTTTTTGGAGGTTAAATGAATTGATTTCATCGTTTCCCAGCCAATAATATTTTGAACAATTAGCTTTTCTTTGAATTTTCGATGGTTGTTTTTATCGCTATCAGAGGAAAAATAGAGAACGGGCCGATGAACAGTTCTTACTTTCGTCGATGCATGGTTTTATTGAACTTTTGCTTTGCGATGATTTTTATTGTTTTGTTTTGCAGTTGAAATTCATTTGAACAGTGAATAGGGGCCATAGTTCTCTATGCAACCGCCATTGCGGAAGCCAACTAATGAACGTCCTGATGGAAAGTCATGCTTTTTGTCGATGGGCTTTTATTTCCTTGGTTTATTTTTCAACAAAAAAAAAAAAACTTTTACTTTTGACTTTCGGCTTTTTTTTTTAACTTTTGGAGCATTAGTCTTCTAAGTCGCTGCCGTTTTGGATGGCAGATGGAAAACGTTCTAAAAAATTAGTTCTTATCCTCACTGATTCCGTGGTTTATTGCTTTTCATTATTTTTGTTTCTTCGCTATCGAAACGGTTTATGTTGATCAAAAGCTGTAGTCTGATTGTTTTCCACCGTTGCGGCTCCTTAGTGAACTATCTCGTTGATGATTAGTGGTTCTAAGCTCCAACCTTTAGCTTTTAGTGTTTTATTTCACCGACGTTTTATTTTGTTGTAGAAGTTGTAGTCTATATGGTTTCCGTTGTTGCGGCGGCTTAGTGAACTAACCATCTGATGCTATAATGCTTATGCTCGCAAATGAGAGTTTTGTTTTCGCCTGATGCTTAGTAGTTCTGCTCACCGAGAAGGTTTTTCCCACCCTTTTGTGTGATTTTACTTTATTTGATGTTGGCGAGGTTTTTCCATGGGTTTTGGTCATGTATAAGTTTCTCTGAGATGAAGAGCACAATTTAGGGTTCAGATTTAGTAGTTACATTGTTATGATCCAGGATTTCATGATTTCGATTTGGTCCAGATGTGGCTTGGATTGAGGTAAAGAGTCTTTTTTTTAGCTTGTGATTTTAGTTTGGACAATGGATTTAGCAGATTTCAAGACACAAACTCACAGGATTTATTTGTTTTGTCCTTTTTTTCATGCATTAACATTGTATATAGTTTATTTTACAAAATGAATACGGAGAAGGTAAATGGACTGATACCATTTTTTGGTTATTCATGACAGGTTGATTGTTGTTGTAGAGAAGATATGTCTAGAAGACAAAGCAGAAGAAAGCAGGCAGAAAGAAAGAAAGAGAAAGAAAATGAAGAAGCAGAGATGAAGAAAGAGAAGAAGAAAGTAAGGGTCTGAGATCTCAACAAATCGATAACAGTAGGGGCCCAGGCTTGGAAAAATTTCATCCGTATCCAAGCTGTTGTATCTTTATAAAAGTGTTATTAAATTTTAATTTAATATAACGTATGGTACAACACTCACTAAAATACAAAATTGTGAGATTAAACAGTTGGGGGGGGGAGCCCAAAGGTCATAGGGGGATCCCAAAGGTCACAAGGGGCAGCCCAAAGGTTTTTCTATTTTGTATAAATATAGGAGAGTTAGATGTAATAAGGGACTTTTTCCTAGATATATTTGTGAGAATATGTTGTAAGAAGAACTATTTCCTTTTGCAATAAAGAATTACAAGTTTCCTGTTGGAGAAAGCTTGGTGGAAGATTTCAAATGCTGTGCTATGGATTTGTTGAATGTGAACTATTTCATTTTTAGCTTGCATCCATTAACTGTGATATCGTTCTAACTCTTTGAACCTATGTTCTTGTTATGAATGCACTCTAGTTTATTCTATGAAATTTCCACTGTGAGTAATGAAGGATTTTCATAAACAATGATCTATCTTGTTGTTTATATATCTATTAATGTTCACGTGTTTTGAAATAAATAATAGCTATCTGTGATTTTTCGTAATGCATGCCCAAAAACACATTACTCATTGATAAATGATAATAATGCTCCCTAGGGATAGGTTATATAGTTAGTTTTAGTTTCTTGTTGTGTGTGATTTAGATGCGAGAGAGTTAAGACAAGAGGTAAAAACCTGCGCATCACATTGTGACCGCTCCTCGTATTCTCTATCAATCTGCATTCTTAGATAGGCACTTGCATATCATACTTAAATTCAAAAAACTAAAATATACACGATGAACCGGGCCGTAACCGGTAAAACCTTTATTTTGTTACTTTACCTACTGTAGCCGGACCGTAAACCAGACGGATTCCCCATACCAAATAGTAACGGGCTAGTTGGGAACATTTACTTTGGAGAATCCCTAACTGTTGTTACCTACGATTTTCTAGGCCTCAACAGGTTGAAAAACCTATTCCATTTTATTATTGCTTTAGTTGCTAAGAGTATCTGGAGGTGGATTTTTGGGAAGGGCCTTTGGAGTGAGGTTTCAAAAGAAAAATACTTTAGGGTTATGTATGTGGAAGGCTAGGTTCGCCTGGAACTGAAAAGGATTTCAAATGTTCCAAATTATTGGAATGGGCTAGTAAGGGCCATGCCTATTAGAATTCCATACGCTAAGCTAGATCATCATCATTTAATTTCAATTTCATAACAAAAGCATATAAACAGGATCACTAAAAGAAACAGTATCACAAGAACAACATAGGTTTATCCTGGGAAAATCCTAAAGGGAAAACCTAGCAAAAGCTTCCTCAATATAGATGCCCCCAAAAGATAAAAGGTAAAACCCAAAAGACTGATCCTCCTTCTTCTCCAGCCACATCTTTTTCTCTCTCTCTCTTGTGCTACACAAGTTAGTGTGTGTGTCTCAAATGAGGAGCGCCAGTACACCTCTATTTATATTCTTTCGTTCACTTAATAATTAATTCAGTTATGTAGGCTCGAGTAATCATAATTTAATATTGTAGGATTGAGTAACCACAACTAGGGTACTAATGACCCGACTTACAATGGAGGGGACTTCCTCATGACTCTTATTAGTTCTCCCAAACAGAAACATCGGGGTATAAATAAATACAAGTGATTCTCTCGATAGGAACATTGGGGACCACAAAAAATACATATAGAATATTATTCTAAGTTACAATATTTCAACACTCCCCCTTAACGAGAAGGGTATTCTACAACAACATCAACAACAACAATAGTAGGAGAAGGAGGGCATCATCAGCATCATCATCGGGGTGACACATCTATAAATCATTGGAAGCTTTTCAACATCATATAGTATTCATCTTCAATCTTCAACAGCATCAACCTTTTAACCGACAGCATCATCATCAGTACTTTAGTCTTCATCTTCAATCTTCAGCATCAACAATACTTTGACTGCTCAATTAATAACATCATCATCAACACTTTCACCTTTCTATCAATAACATCATCATCAGTACTTTGACCTTTCAATCAGCAACATCATCATCATCATATTCTAATATTTCGATCATCATCATCATCATCATCATATTATGAAATTTCGATCGACATCATTCATCATCATCATACTCTCATCTTTCGATTAGTAACATCATCATCATCACACTCTGATCTTTTGATCAGGAACATCATCATCATCAGCAACAACCTGCAATCCAAAGTACGAAGACAAAATTCTTCGGATCACTTTTGGACTTAAAGTCTAGGGATGATGCAATCCCACCACAATCTCGACAACCAAAGTCACTGGATTGATTACGGGATAATCAATCCCTATAACTTTAGGACTAATTCCAAGGATGATGCAATCCTACCACATTCTCGACAACCGAAGTCACCAGATTGACTACAGGATAATCAGTCCCTATCACTTTAGGACTAAGTCCAAGGATGATGCAATCCTACCACATTCTTGACAACCGAAGTCACCGAATTTAATTATGGGATAGTCAGTCCCTATGTAACACCCTCGTTTTGACCCCATTTGCATTAATACATATGTTGTAAATAATCATGGTGAGGAGCTAAGGGCAAAGGCCCCACCATTGATTTAGTTATGTTATGTTTCGGATTGGAATGGTCACCGATGGTATATCAGGACATACAACATATACTAAATTGTGACATCATGTAAATGTGCATTTTAATTAAATAACCCAACCAGCTATGTTCACTGCAACTAAATTGAGAAGGGGTATGATTCCAAAGGATAAGGAAGGAGAATGTTGAACATTGAGTCATGGGGGAACCAACACCTTAGTTATTTCGTTGTTAGTTGGGGGCAACGATTGGCTGGCAGAAGACCACCACGCTCACACTCTCTCCATGACATGCCTTGGGTTAGCGGATGGTCTGTCCACTATGGGGATCAGGAGTCTGTTCGTTTCCCTCATGGTGGGCAGAGTTAAAAGGTTCCACATTCCATTGTTGGGGGTTCTCCTTCCCTCTCTCACACCGATTGCTAGTCTGCAAGTTTTGTTTTCTGTTCACGCAGAAAGATGGTTCTCCTCTGCCTCACGGATTTGTTGGCTTGTGGATCAATTCGTTCCTCTATTCACGCAGAGTTTTGTGTCTTTTTCCACCATTGTCAGACTTCATAATGGTTTTGTTATTTCCAGCGCTGAATCATCGCTATAATGGCATCAATAGTTCTGTGGGTTGCGTCTTTGTCCATCACACATAGTTGGGAATTCTTCTTTCCCCATTTTCTGCCTGTGCAATTTCTCCAACGGTTGCATTGAGGATCAAGTGCTGTGGATTCATAGTCATTTGTAGGCTGTTTTTTGCCCAATTTTTTACTTGGTTCTATTTTTCCTTTTGTGGTGGTATCGTTTGAAGAATTGCTGAGAGTTCCTACATTCTGGTTGATTGTGTTTTTCCCCTGTAAAAGCTTGAATAGCTATTTGGCTGGTTTCATGCAGTGGTTTTGTCCTCGGACTGCATTGGAGTGGTGATTGAGGGCCTGACGTGCTTGATAAACCTAGTGGGTTGAGAACCACACAGACAGAGCTACTAATCTAGCTTTCTTCTCCACAACCCCTGAATATCACTGGAAGGGAGATCAGGGTCTGAGGGACTACGTTGCAGAGAAGGGACTGATTTCCTTGTGTTGGGTGTGTGTGGGTGTTCCAGAAGCTAGGTTGGTTCTGGTGTTGGTGTTTGTAGCTCTTTACTGAGCTCACCAGCTTAGCATTTAGCCTTTCCCAGCTCCTGGATGGATTGATAAACCCAACTTTGTTGGATTGGTTGATCTATTGTTCTCCTAAGAAACCCAACTGTGTTGGCTTGGCTGAACTGTGTACCCTTATGGTGTTGTTATCCTTGGCTATGTGTAAGCCTGTTAGTTCCTTATTCCTTGGGGAATCATGCTCGGCTCAGGGGTGGTAGCATTGCTGAGAGATTGAGGAGCACACAGGCCTATGGTTGGGTGGAACGTTGTAGCGACATAGCTGGTTGCAGAACAAGTTCTTGTTAAGATAAGTATTCTTGCCTAACTTGTGTCTGCAATTATGTTTACCGTTGATGAATGATGATATACATGTTAAATGTTGATATATATATGCATGAGTATTGATTGATATGTTTTGCTTCCATTGTGTATAAGAATGATTATGCCTCGTAATATGTTTGATGTTTTAAGTATCATGCTTTAGCATTACATATATGTATGTTCATGTTTGTTGGGATAGATGCCCGGATGATTTGATGTATAGTAGTTTCCTCTTCATCAGTCAAAGGGTCGGGGACGTTACAGTGTGGTATCAAAGATCTGGTTGCAGCATGGGCTTGAATGGGCCATGAAAATGGAGTGACAGAGCTTATGTTGCAGCATTTGGGCCTTAGAGGGCCATGAGAAATAGTTAACAGAGGCAAGTTTCCTACTTCCTAGAAGAAACCAGGAGAATGGGTGAAGACAAGAAAATTCACAAAATTTTCTAAGTTCCATAATGTCGTCTCATTGGAAAACTTAGTGACAAGTTCTTCCGATGTAGTGGAGCACTTAGTTGGAAGGCCACCTGATGGCTAGTCGTTCCAACAGCCGACATGGTGGAAGAAAGTGAAAAGAGAAAAGTTTTGAAAATTTTTCTAAGTCATAAAATCGTCGGCGAAATTTAGATGACGAAACCGTCGATGTGGCGGTGGACCCTGGGAGAAATTAGTTGTTCAAACCGTCGATGTATTCGGTGAAAAATAGTTGTTGGGATCGCTGACACTGTGAAAGAATTTAGTTGTTTGTCAGTCTGCCGTTGTGGATGCCGTGTGGACTAAAACGCCGATGTGTAGCGCTTAATGGTCCCAACCACTGACAGAAGAAGAAAGTTTTGAAATTTTGTTTAAGTGTTGAAATCATTAGTGGAAGTTAGTTTATGAGACCGTCGATGGATGTCGATGAAAAATAGTTAATTGAGAACCCGTCGTTGTAGATAGCTAAACAAATATGCATCCGATGGATAGATCCTCCGACCACCGATGGCACAGAATTTCTGAAATTTTTCTGAAGAACGGGATTATCGACGATCAGAGGAGAATAGTTGTTGACATTGCCGAGGAATAGAATATGGAAGAGCCGATACCGCGGAAGACAAGGCAAGAGGAAAATCCAAAATTTTCTCTAAGGCAGGAGATCATCGGCCATCAGGAAATGTTAGAGGATTGGATCAGGGATTGGAAAATATTCAATGGAGGTGACCTGTCGTTGCGGAAGCTTAGACAACTATCCCGCTGATGCATTAGTCTCTCCACTCATCGATGCCGAGGTGTTTCATGAATAGTGGTTCCGAGTTCCAATAACATAACTATGGTGGCGCGAAGTGCGCTAGAGTGTCGAGGCTACGGAAAATTTAGGGCTTGTGGAAACCATCGTTGTAGACATCTAGAGGGCTAAGTGTCTGATGCCACTGTAGGATGCTGCCCGGACCACCTACAAAGATTTGGCCCACAGAAATTATAACAGGATTGTTGGCCGCCATTGTGGAATGACAAACCACTACAGGCCAACATGGTGGAAGAAAATAGACGAGCAACTCGCCGATAGATGCCTGTGAAAATCGTTGTAAGATCATTTTTTTCCATTGCGGCTGCTCAAGGGACTGTGCACCCGATGAACAGTCAATTTTCTCACCAATGCAAATTGGAAGTTTAGTTGGTTTGCCGCCAAAACCCCAAAGAGAAATAAATGAATAAACCACCGATGAACTAGGTGTTTTGACTGCTGAAGAATCGAAAAGATAGCTAGGAAGAGGTCTGATTGGGCCTAAGGAAATTTGGGTTTTTTGAAGGATTTTTTCAGTAATTTTTTAAGTAGTTTTCGACTGTCTTTCAGTAGGTTTTCAGCACATTTCAGCAGATTATCAGTGGCCATAAGGCTGAAAAGAAAGATAGAAAAAAAAATTGTTTTAAGCAAAATTGTGTTTTATGAATTTCCAGAAGACGAAGGTAAGTAGTTTTGGTTTTATATTAATGATATGAGTCTAACAATTTGTTACTAACACATTGTAGAATTATAGACAACTTCCAAGAGCAATACTCCAAAAAGAACAGTGTGGTAAAGCAAGATGTGGTTCAATCATGAGAACCCATGATGGGTATGATGCTCGGGATTCTTACGAGCGAGTAGAAGATGCCATGGGAGAAAATGTCCATAATGGAAATGATGACATAGATTCTAATGGAAGGAGATTCCAGGGGACACCGTTCGAGGTTGCAGCCACCATGAGAAGTTTGGTTAAATCCCAGGAAGAGAAGCATCAGTTGAATGCTGCCATATTGCAGATTTTGATAGACTTGTAGAAAAAGATAGATTATGGATGGGGTACATCAAGGCCAGAAGGAAGTAAGAGTAGCACTAGGAGAAGGAGAAGGACTTCTAGTGGACCATCTGATTCTGAAGAATCCAGTGGAGATACAAGTTCATCTTCTCATAAGAGGAAAAGAAGAATACACCATAGGGATTTCTCTCGAGATGAATTTAGGAAAGCTAAATCTCCTACATTTGATGGTGAGATAAATACAGGACAAGAAGCTTAAGCTTGGCTTCTTGGGATAAAGAAGTACTCTCAAGCGCAGGATTATTCAGGAAACATGAAGGCAAGAGTTGCCATATTCAATCTAAATGGAAGAGCATCCATTTGGTGGGAACACTTTAAGAAAGTAAAGAAGATCAATGAAAGCAAACTGAAGTGGAAACAATTCAAGATGTATTTCAGGAAGAAATACCTCTCTGACAGGTATTACAATGAAAAGATCAAGGAGTTACATGAATTGAGATTGGGACAACAGACCATGGATGAATATGCAAATAAATTCTTGGAATTTTTGAGGTATGTCTGGTACATCAGAGATGAAAAAGTGAAGATCCAGCAGTTTCTGAGTGGATTTCCTCAAGCCTATAAAGATGGAAGGCTAAATATTTCTATGAGCAAAGCAAAGGTAAGACTGATTACCATAAGGCATGGAAGGACAAGAAGAATTAAAAGTTTGACCAAAGAAAGAAAGGTTTCAAACCTTCTAGATTCAGGAATCAGCAGAAGCATCCATCCCAAGCTGCGAGTAATCTAGTTGGAGTGACAGGTGGAAAGCCCAAAGAGCCACATCAGAATAAAGGTCCACTCAAATGTTGGAAATGTGAAGGACCTCACTTGCACAGATATTGTCCACTTGAGAATGAAAGTGCAAGACCGGCTTATAACATTCAGGAAGCAGAAGCAGTGGGTCAAGTAGCAAGAGTAGTCCCTAGAATTTATGCAGCACTGGAGGACCACCAGGCAGATCACCAGTCAACTGTGGTTGAAGTTGCAGGTAAGATTGTTGAACAATCTGTTTCTATTTTGATTGACCCTGGTTCTACTCACAGTTACGTTACTCCTAGAGTAGTGGATATTTGTTCTTTTAAGAAGGACAAGCATAGGAAACCTTGGTTAATTCAGCTGGCCACTTGGACTAAGAGAAGGGTCAGTGAATTAGTAGAGAAGTGTCCATTGGTTATGAATGGATTGATCACTTGTGTAGATCTAAATGTTCTACTACTTGGTTCCTATGATATTCTCATTGGAATGGATTGGTTAGAAGCTCACCGAGTGAAGCTTGATTGTTATAACAAGACTTTTGAATGCATGGATGAAGAAGGAAACCCAGTAGTGGTGAAAGTTATTCTGAAGGTAATTTCAATAAGACAGATTTCAGCAATGCAGTTGACAAATTTTTGTAGGAAAGGTTGCCAGTTATATGCGGCTCATATTTTGGAACCAACAGGAGATGAGACTCCTAAGTTGGAGGACTATCAGGTGTTACAGGAATTCAAGGATGTCTTTCCTGATGAAATTCCAGGGCTTCCTCCAAAGAGAGACATTGATTTCACCATTGACCTTGTGCCAGGAGCAGCACCAGTGTCCAAGATACCCTACAGGATGAGTACACCGAAGATGCTAGAGTTGAAGATGCAACTACAAGAGTTGTTGGAAAAGAAGTATATCCGATCGAGTGTGTCTCCATGGTGTCTCCTTGGGGAGCACCAGTTCTATTTGTGAAGAAGAAAGATGGGACACTCAGGTTATGTATTTATTACAGAAAGTTGAACAAGGTTACTGTGAAGAATAAATACCCTTTGCCTAGGATTGATGACCTCTTTGATCAAATGAGAGGAGAAAAGGTATTTTCCAAGATTGAATTGAGGTCTGGTTACCATCAGGTGAGAATCAAGGATGAAGACATTCATAAGACAACCTTCAGGACAAAGTATGGACATTATGAGTTTGTAGTGGTACCATTTGGTCTCACAAATGCACCAGCTACATTTATGTGCCTTATGAACAACATCTTCAACAAGTATTTGGACAAGTTTGTTCTTGTTTTCCTTGATGACATTCTTGTTTATTCCAAGAATGAGGAAGAACATGAAGAGCATTTGAGATTGACATTGCAAGTGCTCATGAAACATCAGCTGTATGAAAAACTGAGCAAGTGTGACTTCTACAGAGATAGAATTCAGTACTTGGGTCACATTATCTCAGAAGATGGTATATCAGTAGACCCTGAGAAGATCGAAGCCATTATGAATTGGCCTACTCCAAGAAATGTGATGGATATAAGATCTTTTATGGGACTTTCAGGATACCATAGGAGATTCATTGAAGGATTTTCCAATGTTGCACATGCCATCAATTCTTTGCAAAAGAAGGCAGTAAAGTTCAAATGGACTTCGAAGTGTGAAGAAAGCTTCCAGCAGTTGAAGAATCTTCTCACCAGTGCACCAGTATTGAAGGTTGCAGACCTAGAGAAATATTTTGTGGTATGTACCGATGCATGCAGACAAGGGCTTGGAGGAGTCCTTATGCAGGACAACCAAGTGATATGTTATGAGTCAAGAAAGCTGAAGGAGCATGAGAAGAACTATGCCACTCATGATCTAGAGCTTGCAGCCATAGTACATGCTCTCAAGATGTGGAGACACTAATTGATGGGTAGAATATTTGAACTCAGAACAAATCACTGTGGACTGAAGTATTTGTTTAATCAGCCTACTTTGAATGCTAGACAAGCGAGATGGCTGGAATTTTTATGTGAGTTTGATTTCGAAATCAAGCACATAAAAGTAAAAGAAAACAAGGTAGCTGATGCACTCAGCAGGAAGGTACAAGAAATGCACGTGGCATCTCTTAGTATTTTCCAGTCAGACTTGAGGCCGTATATTGGTAATCATGTTGCCGGAGATGAATTGTATGAGTAGGTAAAAGACAAATTGCAGCAGCAAAGTCCTAAGAAGAAGTATGAAGGATATAAATTGGAAGAAGATGGACTTCTCACTTATAAAGGCAGAATTTATATTCCGAATGTAGTAGATTTGAGGAGAGTTGTTATGGATGAAATCCATCAAGCTTCGTACTCTGGTCACCTAGGATATCAAAAGACAATTGCTACAACTAGAAAGCAGTACTTTTGGCCAGGTATGAAAAAGGACATGGCTGAATGCATTTCAAGGTGCATAAAATGTCAACAGGTAAAGGTTGAGCATTAACATCCAGCAGGTTTGTTGCAACCTTTGCTAGTCCCAGAATGTAAATGGGAAGTTATTTCCATGGATTTTATTATAGGATTGCCGATGACTTGGAGACAACATGATTCCATCATGGTTGTGGTAGACAAGTTGACCAAAGTAGCACATTTTATACCAGTGAAGTCTACTCACAAGACTGATGACATTGCAAAGATCTTCATGAAGGAGATTTTCAAATTGCATGGATTGCCAAAGGCAATAGTTTCTAACAGAGATGTCAAGTTCACTTCCAATTTCTGGAAGGTATTGTTTGTGGATTTGGGTACAAATCTAAAATTCAGCACTACATACCATCCTTAGATAGATGGGCAGACATAAAGAGTTAATCAGGTGCTTGAAGATATGCTTCGCATGTACATGATGGACAAACCAACCAAGTGGGAAGATTACTTACACTTGGTAGAGTTTGCTTACAACAATGGATAGCAGGCATCCTTGGGGATGATTCTGTATGAAGCTTTGTATGGAAGAAGGTGTAGGACACCAGTGACTTGGGATAACCCAGTGAACAGAGTTGTGCTTGGACCAAAATTGCTCAAGAAAATGGAGCAAGAGGTTGTAAATATTAGGCAGAATCTGAAAGCAGCACAGGACAGACAGAAAAGCTATCCAAATAAGCATAGGATGAACAGAGAGTTCAATGTTGGGGATAATTTTTACCTCGGAGTGAAAGCAAAGAAAAGTTCCTTGAAGCTTGGAAGTTGTTCCAAGCTGTCACCTAGATATTATGGGCCATTTGAAGTGCTTGAAAGAATAGGGCCTGTTGCATATAGACTTGCATTTCCTGTTAGTACTAGAGCTCATAATGTTTTTCATGTTTCTTTTCTTAAGAAATATGTACATGATCCTAACCATGTGATAAATTGGGATGTGATTCAGGTGGAACCCGAGGGAGAGTTCCAAATCGAGCCAATACGCATCCTTGACAGGAAGGTCACAATGCTCCGGAACTGAGCCATAGGGCAGGTAAAGGTGCAATGGGAGCACTACAGACCTTAAGAGGCTACGTGGCAGCTAGAGGATGCCATGCGATTGGCACATCCATTTTTGTTCAATTATGCGGAACACTGAGGCGGTACCAGTGTAGCATTTTGTTCAAATTTTGTAAAGCACTGAGGACAGTGCTATTTAAGGGGGAGGGGAATGTAACACCCCGGTTTTGACCCCGTTTGCATTAATACATATGTTGTAAATAATCATGGTGAGGAGATAAGGGAAAAGGCCCCACCATTGATTTAGTTATGTTATGTTTCGGATTGGAATGGTCACGGATGGTATATTGGGACATACGGCATATACTAAATTGTGACATCATGTAAATGTGCATTTTAATTAAATAACCCAACCAGCTATGTTCACTGCAACTAAATTGAGAAGGGGCATGATTCCAAAGGATAAGGAAGGGGAATGTTGAACATTGAGTCATGGGGGAAGAGCCATGTTTCACCACTCTCTTTTGCTTACCACCACCTTAGTTATTCCATTGTTAGTTGGGGGCAGTGATTGGTTGGCAGAAGACCACCACGCTCACACTCTCTCCATGACGTTCCTTGGGGTAGCAGATGGTCTGTCCACTATGGGGGTCGAGAGTTTGTTCGTTTCCCTCATGCTGGGAGAAGTTAAACGGTTCCACATTCCATTGTTGGGGGTTCGCCTTCCCTATCTCACGCTGATTGCTAGCCTGCGAATTTTCTTCTCTGTTCACGCAGAAAGATGGTTCTCCTCTACCTCACGGATTTGTTGGCTTGCGGATCAATTCGTTCCTCTATTCACGTAGATTTTTGTGTCTTTTTACACCATTATTAGATTGCATAATGGTTCTGTTATTTCCATCGTTGAATCATGGCTGTAATGGAATCAATAGTTCTTTAGGTTGTGTCTTTGTCCATCATGCATAGTTGGGAGTTGTTCTTTCCCATTTTCTGCTTGTGCAATTTCTCCAATGGTTGCATTAAGGATCGGGTGTTGTGGGTTCATAGTTGTTTGTGGGTTGTTGTTTTCCCATGCTTTTACTTGGCTGTGTTTTCCATTTTGTGGTGGTATCGCTTGAAGAATTGCTGAGAGTTCCTACGTTCTGGTCGATTGTATTTTTCCCCTGTAAAAGCTTGAATAACTGTTTGGTTGCTTGCATGCAGTGGTTTTGTCCTTGGACTGCACTGGAGTGGTGAATGAGGGCCTGAGGTGCTTAATAAACCTGGTGGGTTGAGAACCACATAGACAAAGCTACTGAGCTGGATTTCTTCTCCACAACCCTTGAATAGCACTGGAAGGGAGATCAGGGTCTGAGGGACTGTGTTGTAGAGAAGGGATTGATTTCCTTGTGTTGGGTGTGTGTGGGTGTTCTAGAAGATAGGTTGGTTCTAGTGTTGGTGTCTATAGCTCTTCAATCATCTCACCAGCTTAGCATTTAGCCTTTCTCAACTCCTAGATGGCCTGATAAACCCAACTTTGTTGGCTTGGATGATCTGTTGTTCGCCTGATAAACCCAACTCTGTTAGCTTGGCTAAACTATTTACCCTTGTGGTGTTGTTATCCTTGGCTATGTGTAAGCCTGTTAGTTCCTTATTCCTTGGGGAATCATGCTCGGCTTGGGGGTGGCAACATTGCTGAGAGATTGAGGAGCACACGGGCCTATGGTTGGGTCGAACGTTGTAGCGACGTAGCTGGTTGTGGAACAAGTTCTTATTAAGATAAGTATTCTTGCCTAACTTGTGTCTACAATTATGTTTACCATTGACGAATGATGATATACATGTTAAATGCTGATCTGTATATGCATGAGTATTGATTGAGATGTTTTGCTTTCGTTGTGTATATGAATGATTATGCCTCGTCATATGTTTGATGTTTTAAGTATCATGCTTCAGCATTACATATATGTATGTTCATGTTTGTTGGGCTAGATGCCCCTATGATTTGATCTATAGTAGCATCCTCTTCATCAGTCGAAGGGTCAAGGACGTTACACCATATCACTTTAGGACTAAGTCCAAGGATGATGCAATCCTACCACATTCTTAAGTAGTGAATTCATCGGATCCATTCTGAACAAAATCTCACATATGATACAATCCTACCACATTCTCAAGGACCGAAGTCACCAGATCCATTATGAACCAAGGTTCAAGGATGATAGAATCCTACTACATTCTCAAGGACTAAGTCACCGGATCTATTTTGGACAGATGTCCTGAGATGATACAATCCCTCTTCATTCTCAAGGACCGAGGTCATTGGGTCACTTTAGGACAAGTTTCCAGGGATGATGCAATCCCACTACAACATCACTGCTCCCCCTTTCAAGGAAGGTCTTTCTGAAAAACACCAAGCTTGTCACAAAATTGTTTTAACTTTACCTGAGACATAGGCTTTGTCAACACATCAACAACTTGTTCGTCAGTACTTACATACTAGAGCTTTATGGCTCCCTTATGCATCATATCTCAAATGTAGAAATACCGGATTTCTATGTGATTCGATCTATCGTGGAACACTGGGTTCTATGTCATCTTTATACAACTTTGGTTATCACATAGAATCATTGTAGTATCCAATTCTAGGTTGAATAAACTTGACATCAGCTTCTGAGGCCATATGGATTCACAACTAGCAGAGCAAGCTGCTATATATTCTACTCCAACTGTGCTAAGAGAAACACTAGACTGTTTCCTGCTAAACCATGAAATCATAGCAGACCCCAGACTATAACATCCACCTGATGTGATTTTCCTGTCTGATGCACTTCCATCCCAATCTGCATTAGTATAGCCATACAATCTGTACTCATGGCTTCCATCATAGTATATACCAAATTCTATAGTCCCTTTCAGAGATCTCATCAAATGCTTTGCAGCTACCAGGTGAACCCGTCTAGGTTGAACTAGATATTGACTCAAGGTGTTCATAGCAAAACAAATGTCTCGTCTAGTATTTTTTAAATACATCAATGACCCAATAATCTGTCTGTATTGAGTCACATCCACTAACTCTTATGAGTCATCAGCTAATAACTTCAGGTTGGAATCCATGGGTGTGGCCATGGATTTGCATTTCAACATATTGAATCTTTTCAATATCTCTACAGCTTACTTTCCTTGGTGGAGAAAGATTCCTTCTGAACTTTGCCATACTTCTAGACCTAGGAAGTAATATATTAACCCAAGGTATTTAATTTCAAATTCTTCAATGAGTTTCTTCTTGCTTTCCACAATCTGTTTCTCATTCCCTGTCAGAAATAAATCATCCACATATAGTAATAGTATGACAGTTTCATCTTCTATAACCTTGAGGTAAAGGTTAGGATCGGCTTTACTCTTGGAAAATCCCATGCTCGTCAGGAAACTATCTATCCTTCCATACCAAGCTCGGGGAGCTTGTTTCAGGCCATACATGGCCTTCTTCAACCTGCATATGTGAGTACGTCTGTCTTCAACTTCAAATCCATGTGGTTGCTCTATATATACTGTTACAGTTGATTTTGCCACACATGGTGGATCACACATTTATGGCCTTCTCTGTACCTTTGCAAACTCTTTGGACCTCATGGACCATTTTTGTACCTTTGATGTTTCCAAGATCATCCCTAAAAACATGCATTATTTTCCATACGCGACTTTTAAACCTATTCTCACGTATATACACGGATATGACCCTCAAACACACGTACATCGGGATGTGTGCAAAAGGCCAAATAGTTTTGGAGTTTTCCTTGATGTGGATCCAAGTCACTTGTCTCTTGGCCTTCTATATGCCTTGAGATCGCTCATATTTTACCTTCCATTACCCCATTGAAACACTATATAAGGAACCCTTTGGATGCATTGAAAGGAGAGGAATTGGAGAGCAAGAAAACTATAGTCCATTGTTGTTGGAGCTTATACTTGAGTTTGCATCCCTTTGTCCCTTAGAGCACTTTGTGTTCTTCCCAAGCTTGCCTTTGCTTGTGAGCTTGCTATTGAGAGATGGAGGATTGAAGCGATGGAGGCCCAAGTGGAGGACTCAGTTTCTCTGGTTCGCAGACATGCCAACAGAGGTGTTACCATTGTAATCTTTGATTTATATTAATAGAAATATATTTTCCTGTCCAATAATGTGTATTTAAATGAATATTTATTTCATGGATTCTTTTAAATGCTTGTATGTTATTGATTATATATGCTAGAGTAGGTCTAACACCATTATATAGCATGATTATCTTGTTTGTTGAATGTTGAGAGAGCAAATTGCTAATACAAGCGAGATTGGAAAATCTCAATGGGGATCTACATCAACCATCCAAAATAAGGTATGTTTTGAGATCCTTTAGTGTTAGATGTTTTATTTCTCTTTCATATGGGAAAGGATTGATTTCTGTAGTTACTCTGTCTATTGTGGAACCCCAAGCCATAGGAATTTTTCTCCGTAACAGAATTGGCGACCATACTAGGGAGTTCCTAGTCATTTTCTTTGGGGGTTTTATCAGCATTTAATGTTCTTGAATTACTCTGATTTCTCTGTTTCTGAGTAGGGTATGGGGGCATGTTTTCCTATTAGTGTTTGATAGGAGTAAATTTTGTCTCATCTTGTCTGTTTACCTTCTTTTTATCTCTTTTTCTTCTTGTACGCGAGTTTTGTCTTCACAGTAGCGTGTACACGCGATGTTTACTGGAATATCCATGTATATACGTTGGTTTTCTGCACACAAACGCGTATTCCCTAATCTTTTCCTTTTTGGGGAAGATTAAGTATTGCTGGGTGAGTTTAGATGATTGCTGAGTCTTCTTGGATGCTTCTGGAGTCTATATACACCTTTGTTTCTAACTAGAGACGCTTTTTAGTTTGAAAATGTTCTTATCATTTCATTTTCTATTTTTTGTTTTGGGATTAGTGCATTAGGTTTCTTTTACCTTAGTGCTTTGCTTGGGTGTTTTCTGGTAGTGCTTGTAGAGTCTGAGGGTTGTAGAGTCATGCTTTTTCTTTATTATCTCATTTTAATTCAAAAAATACAAAAACATTTGCTTTTTGCATCATTATGCATTGTTGCATTTTGCATGGTACTTGCATTAGGTTTGCTTGGAGAGTATTAGTCAGTTTTTCATATAGAAATGATTGCATATTCATTTGAAGGAAAATTTTGCACTTCACGTAGTAGCATACCCCATTTTTCATTTGAGACAATGCATTTTCATTGATTGTTAGGTGTGCATTTTACTTCTTGTTGCATCATAACATCATTAGTTGCACGACCATTTTCCCTTTTGAGTAATAATCTAATTAAAATAAACACATAATAAAATGAATTACACTCTTTTATTTTATAGGGTGCACCAACAAGATTAGGTTTTAGGGTCTTCAAATAGTTCATTGTGAGTAAATTCTCCAAGACCACTAAACAAAACATTTATGTGTCTGTCTAGGTGAGAGTGTGAAATTCCTTTATATAATTAGTGTTTCTTAGGATCCTCCTCTTACAAGGGAGTTAAGCACGAGGAAATGTGAGTGGTTACTGATTGGGATGACCCGTGGTCATAACTGAGAAGCACCGGAGATATTTCCAATATTGTATTCGTATCTGGGGGCTCTTTCGAGAGTTTCAGGCTTTGATACCCTTCCCATACGGTCAATCTCACCTACGACTGTCCACTTGAGCATTGATTATATTGAGGTGACCTTAGTTTCCTTACCTAGGTTATCGAGGAGGTACTTCGTAGAGGTTATTCTGTAGGTGTCCTAGCCAAGTAGGGGTTGGACAACATACTCGCTATATGTGTTGAAGCTAAGGACCACTATAATTGGTTACAAACCTCTGCTTGTTGTGTATGGGAGTCTCAAGCCTCTCCTAGGCAAGACCTACCTGCTTCATTTGGGAGCTCACATATCTTATCCTTTTTTTCTTGTGATTTGGATTTACATTTTATAGGTGTATGCTCTGTGCATGCTAGTTTTCCTAGGGTTTGTGTAATTAGATCGAGACTTTTTAATTTTTGAGTCATTGTGGATTCGGGCACGGCACTTCATCGTTCTCGTCGTTTAGTAGGACTTCCACCTTCCACATCTCCTCCTCCTTTGGGAGAGAGAAACAGATAGTCCAGATGGACTACTTCTCA
The DNA here is from genome assembly GCA_001517045.1 of Pseudotsuga menziesii. Classification (NCBI taxonomy): domain Eukaryota; kingdom Viridiplantae; phylum Streptophyta; class Pinopsida; order Pinales; family Pinaceae; genus Pseudotsuga; species Pseudotsuga menziesii. Next base: position 66,780 of record LPNX010351433.1, read on the forward strand.
TGTTGATTCACACATGATGGGAGATCACGAGGATGAGATTCCTAATATGTATTCTCCACCTCACAAGGTTGGGGATGCATATTCTACTCCCGTATATGATCCTTCACCAGAAATACCTTCACATTCTGGTTATGATCCCTCATTCACAGGTCATCGATATTGGTTTCCAGGTGACGAGACTCATCATGAACCCACAAGAGCTAGTCATGTTCATTATGGAATGCCTGATATCTATACAAATGATCCAGCACATCATGTTGAGTCAGAAGTTGAACCTAGCACTATGCCTGGGGGCACTCCTATTCCTTTCCATGCGAAGATATTTGGGAGCACTAGTCACATTGCACCTTCCATCCTGATGGTGGAAGCTACCTCACATATTTGTCCTAAACCTAGTGTTAGTATTCATATGCGGATACCATAACCGAGACGAGTGACCATAGGGAACACCACTTACATCCCTTCACATGTCCCTTCATCCTCAAACCCTACTCCTTCAAATTCATTTTTGACAAACATTCCTCCCCATCATTCACGTGGTCCTTCTAGCCAGAATATCGCTACTAGCCATGTTCGTACTGCGACTGCTCGCACAGTAGTATCTCAGAGTCAAGTACCTCCTGTTGTCTTAGGAGGTCATATTCCTATTTATGGATCATCTCAAGGTCCATCTCAACGAGCTCCCCATATCCTTAACTATGGAGATTCTCATGGGACATCCCATGGGACACCTTATGGAGCTTCTCATGGGCAGGCTTATGGACCGCAGTATGGATAGAACTATCAACCCTATGGGTACAGGTATCAACAACCTACTTACTCTTCCAATTATGGCTTTGTAGCACCGCATAGTTAAGGTACACCACATCATAATGCTTACATGCATCCCTACATGAGTCAAATGGGAGGACGATATTATGGCCAAGGCCATGGTATTTACAGTAATCGGCCTTATATGAACCAGAACTATCAGGGAGTGTGGCATAGAATGGCTCAACCTAGGCTCCATTTCCTCACAACGTTGAACTTACCTGACTTATCGAGACTTATGAATGATCCGGTATCTCATGACTCAGCCTGGCCGACCGTCCCTAACAAGCTTCCTTCGGACATTCCCAAGTTCGAGGGAAAATAAAGAGAAGATCCTAGTGAACATTTCACTACTTTTCACCTTTGGTGCTCTTCCAATTCCTTACATGACAACTCAATCCATTTAAGGCTATTTCAACGCACCCTCACCGGGCCTACATCGAAATCATATATAGAGTTACCAAGGGGGGCATTCGTTTTATTCGATGACCTTGCCATGACTTTCCTCAATCACTTTCAGCTACCCATGCATTATGACGTCGGTACAAAACTCTTGTCAAAATTTTGACAAGACAAAGCCACACATATCTTGGATCATATTCAAGACACTAGTGGAAAATGAGAGATTAGTGACCACGAGACCAAAAATTTTGGTCACCACAGTTTTTTTGAAGGGATAAATGACCAAAATTGATAAATTTAAGTGAGATAACTAAAAAAGACCAAGATAAATCACCACTTTTGGTCATGGGATAAAAACCAACTAAAAACGACCAAGATAAATGACCAAATTTGGTCACGGGATATCTAGACTAAAAATGACCACATAACAATTGGTCATTTATAGTTGTCACTCCGGCAATAAAAAAAATTCCCAATTGTTTTTCAAACCCTAACCAACCATGAGCAAGAAGGTGGGAAATGGGGCAATTACCTAGTTTTGGAAACCAAAAATCCCACATCCAATCTTAAAGAACCCCCATCAAAACCCTTTGTCTATACTTGGTTTTACCTTTTAGGTCCAAGACTTGGTTCACCCCAATATCATGCCCCACCATGAGAACTACACCAACTCCCATACTCTTCACCATAGGACGATGCTTTGTTTTGCCTCTCACAACATTATTCATCAAGACCTAAGTTACCTTTGATAAAGCCTCCACCCCAAGATGAATAGGAGAGGTTTGAGGCACTACAACCTGAGCCTTTTGTTGATTAGATCAAGGAGTAGTAATGAGGGGTACTTCGAGCCAGGTTTTGTCCACATGATGTTGTACCACAGGTACATTTCTCCCAAGGGTTTATAAGCTTCCCAAAACCTTGAAAATCCCTAAAAAGTTGTATGCCCCCGGGAATTTTTGCCTTGCTGAACGCTATTTTGGATAGAAGATATAGTACGCCCAAAGAGGGCGCTTCAAAATATGTGTTTTTCTTTACATATTCCATCTTGGTGCCAAAATCACAGGCGACCAAGCAAACCCGCCCGTGCAAGGAAGTTAAGCCATCAAGGAAAATGTGAAGTAGACTTGTTCATTCATGTCGAAAATTAAACCTAATTTTCCAACAAGGTCAAACGGACTAGGATGGCTGCAGGAGGAGCGGAGGGGCTGTTGGGGTTGGAACCTAATTCATCCATCTCAATAAAGTATGGCAGATTCTTTGGCACGCACCAGGATCTCAGCTTACTAGAAGTCAATGACAGCATTCTCACAGAGATTATGCAAAACGGGTGAGCTTCCATTCGATTCCTTTCTTGATTCAGTTCTTTCCTTTTGTTTTCCATTTACTTATCAGAGAGACTTAAGCCGAGTATAAAGATGATGATTCGGTGCCACAACAACATCAGGGTGACCATCCATGGAAGGTTGTTCTATGCACCTCTTCAAAGACGTATGCCATCAAGTTTGTTGCCACTTCCAACTCCGTTTATCTAATACCCCCTCAAAATTTTGCCCTTTGAAAAAGAAGAAACAGAAGAAGACCATTTCCACTCACAGAATGAAGGTGACAAGCCCAGTGTTGGTGCAATGAAACTGGCCCGTGGACACATGGACCTTGTTCAAATTGCTCTGAGGCTGGAAAATCTCAAGTCCTTTCTCTGTGAAAGGCCTTACAAAGAAGACGAAATGGTTACAGAAATAGAAACGAGGGGCTTGAAGGGCTTATACAGGTGGGATGATTTGCTAGATATTATCCAAGAAAGTGAAGAGGAACTGCGAGGAGGTATAAAAGGCCTAGAAGCCGTAGAAATTGAAGGCTACTGGAGGATTGTGGATCACAAATTCATGGGTTGTCTTCTGGATGTCCTTATTCTCAACTGTGTTCAGCATGATTGGCCTCTGAATGCCTTGAAAGATGCAGATATTCTGGCCATGCTGGAGCAAGATGGGTATTCCAGAAGAATTGCTATGCATTGCTTGGAAGTCTATGGGAACACAATAGCTGGGTCTGCAGAAGATGAACAACACAAAATGAGCCAAGTCTGGTGTCTGGATGAGAGGCTTGTTTGCTTGCACTATGCAAAGCAGCTCATGAGTGCTGGCATATGGAAATTAGATGACTTCATGGAAGCGTGGATGCAGAATTTGCCTTTTGGCATGCAGGCACGCATGGAAATGCTCAAGGGTGAAGCTTTGTTGGAGAAGTTCGGTGTAGATATGTGGATTCACCCATTCAGTGTCTCGGCTCTGCCTACCACTCCTGCAGAGCGTTTTGCTTCCCTATTTAGAGAAAGGCCCAAATGGAAGTGGGAAGATTTGGAGCCCTACATTCGGTATGTATGTTTAAATGGATGAATGTTGTATTTGCTCCTGGACATAGTATAATAGGTTCAAAGAGGGATGCATTTTAAATACCATTATTTTCAGATGAAAGGATCTACATGTGAAAGAAGGTCTATTTTGCATTGTAGCATGTTTCTATTACTTCCTAAGCAATGCATGCATGTTAACATCGATCTGCAACTACTGACTCTATAATTAAGAAAGTTACGCAACTGGATCTTGTAGGGATCTGTAGGTACCGTGTATTTCTATTGAAGGTTTACTTATAAAGTACACAAGAAAATCCCAGCCAACTCCAGATGCCTCTCCTATATTCAGTGCTAGATAGGGCTTGTTGATATGCAAGGAATTTTGCCGAATGGTATGTTCCATTTCTAGTTACTCTGTATATGACATAATTTTTACAGAATAAACCAATGAGTATACTTTTATAGCTATATATCAGTAGTTAGCTTTTTACTGTATTGAGGATTGCTTAGTGAAATTGAGAATACAAACTACGAAATTGCATTTGGATTGTCAGCTATATATCAGTAGTTACTTTTCCTGTATTGAGCACCGCTTAGTGAAATTGAGAATGCATGCTACGAAATTACATTTGGATTGTCCTTTATCTCTAGAATATACATTGTTATGCTTCAATCATTAAATGTGCGCAGAATCGTGAATGGAACAACTCTCAAGTGTGATGTTGCAAGTGCCATCTTGCTTCTTATTTTGTACACAAATTATGAAAAGATCTGGAAGTCGGTCAAGAATTTTGATTTTTCATGGAAACTTATATTTCACGTTCTTTAATTTCTCCATTTGTAATGGTTGCATTTCAGCTTTCTGATCTCAGGTGATGCATCTAAATCTACGTAGTTTAATATATCATAAAAGTGAAGAGCATGTTGCAGGTATTTCCATTGCTGCCAACTATGTGGTTCTGTGGATGATGTGGGTGCCTTTGGTGTCAAAACGAGTTTCACATTTTACAGAAAGTCATGCCATTTTACACACTAAAAAAATGCTGCTCAACCATATGCATTTCTGAACCAGAAATACACTGAGAGTGCTCACAAGTTCAAAGATTCGGGATAAATCATGATCTGCTCAAATTGTATCCCATACGATTTCACATATTCATATGGCTTATGCTAGACTGGAATTGTGTTGTTTGCCTGTGTTGGAATTTGCAAAGAAAGGAAAAATAAAGGATTAGTTTGATCTTTGAAGTGTATAGTTTAAGACCATAGAAATTTGTTGCTTTATTGGCAAGTTGTCAAGATATTAAGTTGTTGCTTCCATGACAAGCTATTTAACAAGTAGTCATGTTACAGAGTTGTTGCTTCCATAGCAATGTATTTGAGAGTTGTTTTTAATCATCCACGGGGATGGAACGCCATTGAAAGTGTCTGACATCTATGTATCAGTCTCTGGTGGCTTTCTATTTCACTCGTACTTTTTCACTCAAATAATTGATGTTGGCTGAGCAAAGGTTGCCTGCAAACTCTTATTTTGGCGAAGCAAACTCCGGACAACTGTTTTTTTTGGCTTTGCTAGACTGTAGTCTTTTTGTTCTCATTACTTCCCCTGTTGTATTTTATGCATACTAAGGAAAGCAGCTCTGGTGAAAGTGGTCTCCTTCCTGAAATATTGCTTCATATACTAAGTACCTGATACTATGGAAAAAACCTAATTGTACATCAGTCAAATTCATCAGTAGTTCATATTTTGCATTGAAAAAAGAACTTCCAGTCTGAGCATCAAGTTGTGCATTAGGTTCATCCATGTGTTCAGTTTGTTAAGTGGTCTTTCATGCAGAAAATATTACTTAGCCCATGAGCAGAACTGTTTCCATACCTTTTTTTTTAATCGAAATAATATGATTTCCAGACTCCAGAGTATGTTCACTATGCTGATGTTACCTTCCAAACTGGGCAATGTGACATAGCATGGGCACTTTGTGTTTTCTAATGTAATTCAGAGACTCACATTTCGAACACGATAGAAATTTTTCTTTTATAGAAACGATAATTTATATTATATGTAGATAAAGGTACAGTAATGTCTTACCTATTCCTAGAAGCATATTTTTTACAAATTTTTAGCCAAGTACACTGAAAACTTATGTTAAATCGACATTTTTCTGGATTTCCAAAATATATCGTGGTATAGTCACAGAAACATGTCTGGAAACGACAAAAAGAGGAAGCAGTTAGATTACATTTCAACCGAGATAGAATCCATATTTCTTAGTAGAGCAGAAAAGGCCACGGCCTAGATGAGACTGGTGGTAGGCTAAGACCAGATGCTAATCAGCGTTGTCATCTATGTTGGTTTTATCTCTATCCATTTTGGCGGCAGTGTCCCCAATTTCCGAACCATGCTATTTTGGGTGTATCCTGCAGGAGGCTGGACTCCCTTTCGAGTCCTTAACATATGCGATCTTTCTCCACACTTTGTCCATATATTTTTCTAGATAGATCGTGGTGTTTTTCAGCATGGCTTCCATATCTTTGCCCAGTTGAAGTTCCTCATGGATTAGTCAAACGTCTATTTTCATCGTTTCAGGCCTTTCATTATCCGTGAGCATGGTTAAGAAGGCCAATTGGATTCTTTAGTTCCCACCACTTCTTTACAATGATCCTTGGGAAACGTTGCTCTTGCTTCGTCATTGATGCTATCTATCTTTGGAAACTAACATCTTAATCCTTATGATTCAGGTATGAATAGGAAGATATGAAGAAATATGTCCTCCATCTATTAGTACTTTCACATGTGTTTTCAGTACCATCCTTAAAACTGGTGTGCACACAAAATTTGGAGCATGGATTGCTCACAACAGATAATGTTATTGATGTATTACAACTGGCAAGATTATGTGATGCACCGCGCTTGAATCTGTTATGCATGCGCCTTATTGTGAAGAGCTTCAAAACTGTTTCCAAGTCAAAGGGATGGAAAGTGATGAGACAGTCCAATCCTAAGCTGGAGCAAGAGCTTCTGGAATCTGTCGTTGAGGCTGATTCTGTGAGTAGCTAAACCCAAAAAATAAAAGTGGATTGAAATAGATAATTAGAAAGACTTAAACTTATAGCTCTGATTAATAATTTGGGTTTCCATTTTTACATTAACAGAGAAAGCAAGAGAGGCTTCAGAAGATAGAGGAGAAGAAGATATACCTACAACTATACGATGCCATGGAATCACTTGTTCACATATGAAGAGATGGCTGTCGAACAATAGGGCCTCATGAAAAGGATTTAGATGAAAACCAAGGGCCTTGCAATTTCCCAGCTTGCAAAGGGCTTGAATCCTTAGTCCGACATTTTGTTGCCTATAAAACTAGAGTCCCTGGTGCATGTGTACACTGCAAAAGAATGTGGCAACTGCTTGCAAGCCATTTGCAGGTATAGTTGAGTTTCTACCATATTTTTACATACCTAAAACTGAATCACCTTTTGTGCTTATATTTTGGATGCTAATTTCTAGATATGTTGTATTATTTTTCTTTTTATGATTCTATTGTTTCTGCAGGTCTAATTGATTTGTAATCTAAATATGTGTATAGCTTTGATTAAACAGAGCAGTCATACTTTTTGACTTACATATTTGTTTGAATTGATTAAAATTAAAGCCTTTTTTGATGGTGTGCTTTTTCTTTTTTGAATAATCTGTAGAAGTATAGACTGAACTTGAAAAGGCTCAGCAGTGTGGCAAGTCAACGGGGTAGCATGGGCAATGCATTTGGAGGAGGCAGGGAATCTTCATTTGGTTCTCTTTGCCAAGTATATGGAATTGGTGATTTGCAAGTTCTTGCTCAATCTGGTCACCTGTCTACTCGTGCTCTTGAATCATTGCAAGTAGGAGTTCTGGGTAGATTAAATGGTTCAGTAGGCTTGGGTTTACCAGGTCTGAATTCCTATGGAATGCTCCAATTTGCCTCTCTTCCAAGCCTAGGATGTAATAACAGCATTGGAAGAGCACAAGGAATTGCACCTGTTAACAATCCAATGAATGCATTTCCTTGTTTATAAACTAGACTTGAACTAGATCAGTTACAGCAAAAACAACAAATTGCTAGACTTGGAGATATAGGTGCTCCTATGGATGATCCTGCAGGATTTCGCACGATGCAGCAGTAGTTGATAGCTACAAATAGTTCCCCTATTGGCCTGGGTGGAGGTAGTAGTGGCAACATCTCAGTGCATTCAACAAATAATGCTTTGGTGTTGCAATTGATGCAACAGCAGCAGCAGAAGCATGGAAGGGGTTTGACCACCTTAACCACTGAAAGAACTATTAGTCAAAGATCAGGGGCAAGTGATATTAACATGGTAATGTCTTCTCAACTACCTAATATGAATGGAAATAGTGGAAACTAGGGTAATGGTGCCGCAGTGTCAGTTTTACCAACAAATGCACGTTCAGTGGGTGGCCCTCTAAGTAGTACAGGTTCTGGTGTGCAAAATGTAAGGGAAATCCTTTTAAGTGCCTCAAATGTTGATTGTATGCCAATGGACATTTTTGTTCCTCCATTTAATTCTCTTGTAGGGCCTAGCTCTCATAATATTATCCCAAGAAATGATCTCTCTCTGTCCTCTATTAGTGCAATGAACAATAGCACTGGGAACATAAGCGAAGTTGTGCCATCTGACAATAGAAGACCTAATCTTCCAATTCTTGGTAATATGAATACTGGTCTTAGACAGGGTATGAATCAGATTATAAAGAAAGACTGGAAAAATCATAATCAAGATTTTGGAACCATTTCAAATCCTCTATTAAATACTCAGTTGAGTCGGGCATCTCTTCTTAATCAGAAAATGGTGGGAACATATACTGCTCAATCTCAGGGGCAGAACACTGGATTTTGTGATCAAAAGATGAATTTGGATTTTAAACCACCAGTGAACTCAGTTGTTCCAGGGTTTGGTGGACGGTGTGAAAGTGAGCAATCCACTGCAGACAGTCAAATGAAGTTGAGGGAAGATTATCCAATAGATCATGTAAAGATGGAGAATGGATTTCTCTCTGAAAATTGCAATTCTGGAGATGAATTTATGAGACAAGTAAGTGTGTTTTTACGAAGCCCTCCTGAGATACAATATAACATTCTAAGCTAGGTCTCTTAATTGTGCTTTTTCTTTATGGTTATTGATGAGCATATACTAATACATTTTGAAAAAATAGGTTTCAACTTACATGGCTTGCAGTCATAGTAGTCTATTATGCTTTTTTTGGGCACTGATTGAGCCTGTGTTTGTTCTCTTTGGAAAATTTGACTTGTATTTTTTTCCTTAATCTAGTTTTCTTATGTGGATTATTTCCTAGATCTATGTTTCTATGAAGCGGCTTGTATTGATACAATCTATGTTTTTTATATATGTTTAACATGCCAGTATTTTATTGTGTATTAAGAAAGTCACTTTAGTCAATTATTGTGAAGCACAAACAGCTGTCCTTATTTGTTCTTTGCCTTCCATGACCGTTGCATGCTTTCTCTCTTTCCTTTCTCATGTCATAATGTTGCATGTGGCAAGGTGGGTTTGGACTAGTGGTTAGGGGGTTGATACTCACAAATTTAATATGTTGGACTTCAATATTATACATCTCAATGTCCCTGTAACTACAGCTGACTATATACTGTAACATAAACAATTTCATTTGCACTACTAACAAAACCCTGGATTTTGATTGAAGGCAAAATTTAGTCTAATTTACTTTGTATGAAACTACCCATTTTCTACCTAAGAAAATTTTATACATAGAATATAAGTTAGAAATATAATTATTAATGCTGGTGTTGATGCTGAACACAGCTGCAGCAAAGGGCTTATTTTGTTAAGTTGTTAAATCACCCTAAATATTAATTATTGGTGCTTCTTTTTGCTAAAATTCCAGCTATATCTTCCCTTTCCATGCACAAAATATTTGCATCTTTGAGGTATGAATTTCTATAGAATGTCTTGTTTTATTGCCAATGTTTTGGGTGAAACCATCTAGAATCATCGAACCCTCAACCCCGTGACATCATTGCAGTTTTATGATTATTGAGGCTGATACCATCAAAGATGGCAGTCGTGTCCAATTTTCTTTTCTAGGGTGGAAATTTCTTGAATAGGCAGGTCCTGTTACATTCAATTTATTTTCATCCATGCAGTTTCATGGTTATTGAGGCTGTTGTTCATCTTTAATGGCAAGCGTGCCCAGTTTTCCTTTTTGGGTGAAAATGTCCAGAATTGTCAACTCCTGTGAAATTTGATTTGTTTATCTATCTGTGGAATGTTATGGTTATTGAGGTTGTTATTCAGTGATGTATGATTTTCATTTTGGGGAAAAAATGTCTAGAATGTCAACTCTTGTGAAATTTGACTTTTTTCCATCCATGCAATTTTATGTTTATGGAGACTCATTAATCTTCGATGTCAGCTTTTTTGGCCAATTTTCTTTTGTGATTGGCTAAGTGTATTTGTCATGGTGTCTGCAGCAGCATGAAGGGATCAGTTTCACAGATTGTAATGCGGGATGTGATGGTTATCCTCTGGAAAGCTGCATGTGAAATGGGTTTGTGCTGGGTGGCAAAGAGGTCTGTGCTATCTGAAGCAGCTCAGATATGGTGTATAATTAAGGTGCTTCAGTTTGTCTCCAATCACTTGTAATCATTACAGTAGATCCATTCAAAGAGGACTTGTTAACCTTCAACCCATTCATTACTTCTTGCGGAATTTGTACAACTTACAGTTGCTTGCATATGGTTATTTTCCTGATGTGCATTGAGCCAGCATTTCCATATTTTTCTACATGGCTTAGGTTTGCCAATACTAGCAGACAAGAAGCAAGACAACCAGGTTTTCCATACACATACTTACATGGTGAGAGATTGGTAATAGAGAGGATGCACATTTACATTGTTCCACCAAGTTAAGGAGACGGTGGGGATGTGAGAGCAGGGAAGTGCATCCAAGGGATGTGAGGCGACACAGCCCAAATAGGGGACGTTGATCCTTATCACAGGGGACCCTGTCTCTGAAATCCTAAAAAGTATGAACATAAAGATATAAAGATATGAAATCATAAATAATATATCTATTTTTTTTCTATTAAAACCTACTTTTTTGGTTTGAGAAATATGTCTTATAGAGTGTCTTTGGCTAAGCTGCTGCACTATGGGGGGTGCATCTATGCCGTCAAAATCACCCAGGACTTGAACCTGGCCTCATCCGCACCCACTCTGGGGGTTTTAAAAATTTAAACCTGGGTCTCTGTGTTAATATAAGCTTGATCACCGTTGCTCGACCAATCTCCTGTGGGATAAGTGTTACAACTTAACGATGAACATATTTAAATATGATATGAAAAGCATGACACATGATTTATGATTTGAATCATATTCATAAACATGAATGATCTCATGGAAACGTGGAATAAGTTAATAAATATTTGCATTGGCAGACAAGTTGTAGCGAACATGATTTATCCATCACCATTGTATTTCTTGTTGAATCTATAATATTCAAGGGATACTAATCAGTGATACAGGATCGCTAAATGGAAAAATCACTCTAATGCTCACATGCAAATGAAAAATCACTTGAGGGAGGTTTATTAGGTAAGACGACTTAGAAATGCATTTTAGTTTTTTTTTAAATACATTTATAAATTCCGAAAGTTGAATTTTGGGGGAACACCTAGGTGTCTCTAATTTCAGGGCATTGGGGGAATGAATGGCCTAGTGTTGCCCACACATTCACATTTCACTGAGTTTTGTAAAAGTGGAGATATGGAAACTCATTCTGGCCATCCCATCAAATCTGAATCTGCAATGTACAATTTCTTATGTATACATTCCACAGATCTGATACCTACATGTGACGGTTGGTTCCTAGTGTATCAAATTAAAATATCAAACACAGTTCTAGTCAGTGTGCAGAACTAGTTTTATTCTTTGTATATCTGCTGGGAGCATCATTTACATCTGAAGCATGAATTGCGACTGTCTTAGAAAAGTTGATATAAGAAATTTCATTCAAGTGACGATTTGCTGTATCCTCCTGTCATATAATCTTTGGACCAAACTGAGGTCTTCCAGAAGTATCCTTGGTTTCATAAATGGATTTTCATCTTACAATTCAGTAACATTACAGTGGAGCACAACTTCTTGATACCATGACATTTTAGAATTATTTTATCTACTTTTGAGGAAATGCAATTCCATTTTAGTTAAGTTTTTGAAAAATAAAGTTATCATTGGGATATCAAGTAGGAAGCATCAGAGATCTATTTTGGAAGGGTACAATAATGGACATCCCAACTCTGGGAAGGGTAGTTGCTCTGCACAAATACCAGAGTAGGGCTCTGGTCATGGATCCTGGAATATCATGTCAAGAAGTGAAGGTGAAAGAAGCAGAATCAAGTGGAATAATTTTGTCAAATAAACAGATCAGGAGCACAACATTGAGAAATCTTGTTCCAAGATTTGTGCATACTTTCGATGCAAGTTATTTGCCTTGTTTGTATAGCACTACTTTCAAGTCTAAATTTCTTGTTAGATGCTTGAAACAATCTCATGGAGGCAGACAGAGTTTGAATGAAACAGACACCAGTAAGATGTTCTTCTACCAAACTTTACTATAGGAAATTGCAGTAACATGTATAGAAATACAATTTATACATCCTTTATTTTCATGCAGTTTATAACTCTAGTGGAAAAGTCTACAAATTATAGCCATATAGATGACTATAGTGTGTCATTGTTGCAAGCTACTAGTAATTTTCCATTGCAGCAATGAAGCTAATTGATTAAAAAGGGCCGGGATTATGTCAAAAACGTTATTATATATAGAAGCCGAATTTATTATGCTATGGTGTCAGATTTTGAGTTCATTTCTCAACTGAAGAAAGCCTGGAGAGTCAAGTTCCTTTCACAAGTTCATGTTCTTCTATAGGATTCTGGTGTCTACTTTCTGAAAGGTTACTAACTTATTTTTTATGGTAAAGTATAAGCCATCTAACATGCCATTTCTTTGGAACAGATGTTGTCAAAGATTAATTAAGTTTGTGGTTTCTCAGAACACAGAGCTTCTGGAATGGAATAAAGGCTCAATTGGAAAAAAACTAAGCTCAATAAAAGAGCTAAAACTAGCAAGGATGATGAAGACTGTGAAATGGAATTAAATTTTTTGGTGGAACAAACTGTTGATAAAAGAACTTTGAAGTCAGAGCTTTCTGCAGCAGATATCATTTCAATAGAACAGCTCAGCCGGTAAGTAGTGCCTACTGAAATTTTGAGCCTTGGAAGATTTATAACTGCCTCTAAATTTATTTCTGTATTGGTTGCACTTGGAAAGTATCCCATCCAGGTTAGTATATGAGATTTCCAGTAGGCCATCATTACAGTCAATTGGATAGCTGACTAAATAGAAGTCTAAGTTGCTGGAATCTCATGCTTAAGGAATTCCAATTAGTAAAGGGCTATGTGACTTTTTTCTGCGCCTTCTAAATTCTGTTGAGGACATCAAATCCTTTTCAGTTGAATGTGGTTTGCTGTGCTCAGCAACGCCTAGGTTCACTTTATCCTCTCTTCTGAAGGAATCTAGTATCGACTAAAGCCCAATGTTAAAATCAAAGAGCATTTTATCCCTTTAATAGTAGTACCTTTGATAATCTTCATGGTGGACTACAGTGTTCATGTCTCATTTTGTTTCTATCAAGAATAAAAACCTTCATTATATGGCAATCAAAACTGAAATCCTTCATTATATAGATGCCATGGATCAGTTTCTAATAGCTATGTAGCCACTCTTTTGAACAGAAAGTGATGGTAACAGCATGCTAGCATGGATGCATGCTTACTCAAGCAACTACTAGTGTGTGATGATGAACTATAACATTGTTTGCACAGTTGATGGCCACTATCTCTATAGGGAAAGGTATATATCCAGACAGACCTCACAGAGTTGGTTCTTTAGTCGTTAGCACCATCATCACTATCCCATCGAATAGATAAATGTAACTCACTTGACTCCACTCTTCACCGTATAGTGGGCACAAGAAGTGGAACCTTAGTGCTTTGGATATCCATACCACAAAGGTAGAAAATGTAGGATTGTACTCATAGACACAGCTTCACCCTTAATCTAGCTGGAATTTCTATTGCCACATGTGGTAGATACAAGTATTATTATAATACTTACAAAAACATTAGGCAAGTGTTTATCCATTCATAGATAGAAACATATACATATAATTATTTAGTTACCAATTTTCTCTTGCTAGGTGTCAATGTGACCATTATGACCATTTATTGCCACAATGCATTGCAACTTAATATAATAGGGCTATTATGATAAAACTCCTCCACAGATTTAGTTTGATGGGCTGATGAAAAGATACTTCAGACCAGACTGTCCATCATTCAAGTCTGCCTCTGATCTGACACCAACTGAGATTCAACATGCAAACAGGGCCAGCATGCCTCATGGACATCTCAAATTTTACACACAATTTGAAGGGTAACAAGCAGATTGAAAGATGCTCTTTCCTCTGCTTTGGTGTTTACTCTCCCAGATCTATAATAACCTTTTGACATTGAAACATGTTTACCAAATTAAGGGGTCGAATGCTAACTGTCCTCAACCAGCTCAGACCTCTCTACAAACTCACAAATGTTCTTCCAAGGGATACCATCACCATTCTGTTCAACAAGGTGTTCCATATTCTGCTACGCTACACCACCTGTAGACTGCTGAGTGATCACCAGAACGTAGGAGGTTAGAAGGTATACCTCACAGCTACTGCTAGATCCTAATATTGCTATGCTGGAATTATTTAGATCCAATCCATAGTCTCTGTCTACTAGAAGACATTCATTATGTGGATTGCTTTTAGGGGCTAAAAAATGCTGCAAGTAATAATAACCTAGAGCCCTTTTGCTATCATATAACATTGGGAGAAGGACCATTCCTCTGCTGAAATCGTCCTCTGAGTAAATCTGTGATGTGATGAAAATCATGGGTGTGAGTCTGTGACCCTCATGCAAGATGGTGGGTAACACCAACAATAGCATTCTCAAAATAGGTCAATGTAATTAGGTAAGGATAAGATAGTATTATCTCATGATGGTTTATGATGATGAAAATATATGTAATAATTAAAACCTTAACCACCACTTGCATAACATTGGATCCAAATAAACAAGCATTAGGTCATGATCATGGCCATAACCAAGGACAGGGAGAACAGACCACAAATGTAGCAGCTTAGCTATGCATTAGGTCTTTGGGCAAAGAAACTAATACTGGTCTTGAAATTGGAAAAGAAGGATATTGGATTGTAGTCCAACTCAGTCACAGTCCTTCAAGTCATTGCTGCACTCATGTGGCTTGTGGCATAGATTTGTGAAAAAGATATAGGTTTCACTGTTCAGTTACGAAACATACTAGTTGTAGTTCATTTTCAGCAATTCTGCAGGCTGCATCCCAAATTGTAATAAGTCATTATATTTTGTTTGCAAGCCGTGGTTTAAATATGTAGTGTGTTGTCAAATTCCTGTGAATAAATATGGGAGCCCTACATGCTAACAATCACCCCTCTTCTTCGGCTCTATGCCCATGCGTCAACTATTTTTTTTTGGTTTCAACTCTGGAGTTATAGAACTTGGTAATACACACAATCGAACCCATTAATTGGGCAAAGTTTACACAACAATAGATTTCTAGGGCACGCTATGATGCCAAGTTCCATGGATTCCCTTTTAGGATTGGTTTCCTAGTGTGAATTTAGTATGATGCCACATGTGCAGTTTTTCTTGCCAAGATAACCCCAAACCATGTGTTGACTGTGACATTGTTCCATGTATCTCATTAGGTTCTGCATTGTGGGAACACCAATCAAAAGAATATGGAAATGGTTGAGGATGCCATGGTGGAGGAAAACTTTTTGCTTGCCTCTTCATACAAGCACGCCTTGGGTTTCTGTGAAAATCATTTCCTCGCTTAGATACTGTGCTGATTGGTATTGATTCAAACATAATTACATTATAGTTGTTTTCAACATCAAGGGGCCTTATATGGAACTGCAGAAAAACCTCTTCGTACAATAAGCTAAATACGACTCTGAGTTTGTGCACTAATGCTAGCGCACCGACATTTAATCAAGTAGTTGGGAATGCGGCCAATAGTTTGAGCTCAATGTATGCAGGTTTCTACCTATGTAGTCAAGCATAATTGTTTTGTTGATTCGTTGATTATATTTCCTGTTGAAATCCATTTCCTGGTTTAGAGATGAGTTTTACTTTTCTTAGGTACTAAATAGTTGTAGATTTATCCATTCAAGTTTAATTTTAACTAATTCTTAAATTGAATTTGTTAGATTATATTTTATTATTTTGCACATGATCTTGGTTGTAGATTTATCCATTCAAGTTTAATTTTAACCAATTCTTAAATTGA
>LPNX010351433.1:83387-159947 GCA_001517045.1 Pseudotsuga menziesii
ACACTAGTGAGAGTGGTGTAGAAGGAAGAGGTTGATTAAAGCCTTTATACCATTGGAATTTCTCCTTGAGTGGTTCCTCAAGTCGTTGTTACCTTACATCGCGAAGGATGTTTCTAAATATGGATTCCAAAATGAGGAACAAGCAATATTTAGGGCACAAGAGTTGGATTTGATATACGCTCAATTCATACTTTTGTATGAGGTTATACCTAACGCTCCACGTTCTAGTTTCGATCGCAAGATCAAGCCTAGACCACATGCTGATGGCATCATGGGTTGTACAAGTGCCAAACCTGCGGATTCGGTTGTGAAACAAGTGATCCAATTGTCTATTAATCAATCCACTTTGGGACAAGCCATGGCTTTAGCCCAACCCACCCAAACGGTGAGTGTACTTTCCGTGCAATCGTCGGACCAGAAGGGAAACCAACAGCCCGAAAGGAATAATAAAAAGGGTAAATGTAATCGTAAGGGTGGGAGCAAGAACGAAATGCTAATTTTAAATACAAGAATGTCCGCAATGCTACGGGGGACAAACAATCTAATCGCAAGGTAAAGTTTCCTTGCAAATTGTGTAAGGAGGACCACCTCACTCACGTGTGCCTTCATATGGAAGATTCCTCGATATTCATAGCATAGGGCCCAACTATTCTAACTAATCCTTTACCCCATAATCAAAATATGAACTCGAGGACCAATGATCCTCATTGTGCATCTAGTGGAGATCAAAATCTGTCGGAAGCCAATATTGGTCATGATTGCATCAACATGGTACGTGTTACTAAGGTTGTGACTCGTGCGAAAGATTATGGTTCATCACAACTTGACCTTGGAAAAGAACCTACTCCACCCAAGAGACCTTTGCATATTGAAAACACTATGGATAAACTTGAAATTGCACCTCGCATTCCTAAGGGAATCCTAAAGCATTCGGGGCACAATCCTAATGCTCGAGCTGCCCAGAACTATTTCGTTGTCGAGGATTTGGGCCAAACTCCTTGTGCAATGTCTGTGCTTGAAGTACTTCAAAGTTGTCCTTCACAAAGGAAAGCCTTGCTTTTTGCTCTTGGGGTTAATGATGATAACTCTTCTTCCATTATCAAATTTGAAACCATGGGACTATAGCCTCACTTGCCTTACTACGTGTCTCTTTTGATTCATGTAGAGTGTCTTAATATGACCATCTAATGCACTGTGATTGATGAAGACACTGTTACTTCCGTGATGTCTTTGTCATGTTGGAAGGGTTTGGGTTCTCCCAAGTTGTCTCAATATGCTACTATGTTGACTACCTTTGATGGTAGATCATTTCAGCTGCACAGGATTCTTCCTTCTCTTAAGGTCCAATTAGGAGGAAAGATCGTCGCGATCGAGGTCGAGGTGGTTGATGCGCCCCTTGACTATAATCTTTTGTTGGGCTGGAATTGGATGTATAGTATGCAAGTCGTAGACTCTTCTCCCTTTCGAGTAGTATGCTTTCCATTTAATGGGAATATCGTTACGATTGATCAGACATCATTTCATAATCTGAGTGTTAGTGCATCATCGAGAGCTTCTATCCTGATTATCGATCATTCTCAGTCGAAAATTGGGAGTGTGGGTGTGGGTATGTATCCATCTCTTATGGGGACCTTTAGCTGTCCTACGCCCATTCTTATGATCAGATCTAGTTTTGGTGGGGCTTCGTTTTCATTGAATTCGGTGTCTTTTCACACTACCCATATGGAAGATCCTTGGATTCTTCCTTCACCAAGTCCTTCGAATGGACCTGTTGAAACAGATGTGCCATTGCCTGTAGCAATGATAGCATATTAAGCGAATCTTGATTGTGTTGCAGAGCCTAGTCCTTCCTCTTCACGGATGGAGGAGGAGGACTTGCATGTGCTTCCTGCATGGGCATTTGAGTCCTCTCACGCACATGATTTCCTTGATGATGTTTTTCCATCAGATGAAGCCATTATTGAGGCCATGTCTGGGGTTGAGCCACCTTGGAAAGAATTACATCATAGATCATATTTTATTCCCAATCTTAACTGTATGGAGCGTGAGGACTTTAGGAAGATTCTTAGCGAGAATATTGGTAGTCCCATGGTTCCATTGAGTTCTCCTGGTCAGATGGATGATGGGAACATGGCGAATTTATCACCTACTATTCCTATCAATATTTCTCGCGATCCTAGCAAAGTTAAGAACGTCTACATTGGGGTGGATTGTTCCCCTGATGAAATTAAGGAGTATACCGAGCTATTTAAAGAGTTTTGTGACATCTTCACTTGGTCATACGAAGAAATAATAGGTATCAACCCTTGTATTGTTAAACATGAGATTAATACCTATCCGAATGCGAAGCCTGTTCGACAACGTTTGCATGCGGTGAATCTTAGAAAAGCACCCGCTATTAAGGCTGAGCTAGAGAAGTTGTTAAAAACTGGTTTTATCTATCCCGTTCCCTTGACGGAGTGGGTTTCAAATCCCGTTCTAGTTGATAAGAAGTAGAGAGTGATCCGTATATGCATTGATTTATGTGATTTAAATCGTGCTTATCCTATGGATAATTTTCCCACACCATTTATTGATCAAATTTTGGATGAGTGTGCGGGAAGCAAGGTGTTCTCCTTCATTGACGGTTTTTCCAGATATAATCAGATTCAGATCAAAACTAAGGATCAACATAAAACTGCATTTATTTGTCCTTGGGGTACATTTACATATTGGAAGATGCCT
This sequence comes from Pseudotsuga menziesii, assembly GCA_001517045.1. Lineage (NCBI taxonomy): Eukaryota > Viridiplantae > Streptophyta > Pinopsida > Pinales > Pinaceae > Pseudotsuga > Pseudotsuga menziesii. Next base: position 86,112 of record LPNX010351433.1, read on the forward strand.
TTCAGTCTTAAAAATGCTAGAGCCACATTTCAGCGGGCTATGACCTTAATTTTTCATGATCTCAAAACAATTATCGAAGTGTATTTGGATGATCTTGCTGCTCATTCTCATCTGAGAGTGCGTCATCCATACCATTTGAGATTAGTATTCGAAAGATGCCGCCATTACCAGGTTAGGTTAAATTCTCATAAGTGCATCTTTTGCGTGACTGTTGGTCACTTGCTTGTGTCCAAAGAGGGTATAAGAGTTGATCCCTTAAAGGTTGAGGCAATACTTCAATTGTCTCCACCGCGTAATATTAGACATCTTCAGTGTTTGCAAGGCATGGAAAATTTCTTGCGGAGATTCGTGGTTAATTTTTCCAATTTGACTAAAGTCTTTATGCATCTTTTAATGAAGGACAATGCTTTTTACTAGGATGATCAAGCCCAGGAGTCCTTTGATGCTCTTAAGCGAGCCTTAGCATCGGCCCCCGTGCTTATTCCACCTGACTATAGCCGTGATTTTTTTATTTATGTGGCCGCATCCATGGAGACAATTGGTATGGTTTTGGTTCAGGAGGATGAGAAGCTCCATGAGCATGTCATATATTATTTAATCCAGAACCTTATTGATGCAGAAATCCATTATTCTCATGTGGAGAAACTTGCCCTGGCCACCATTCATGCGGTTCAGAGATTGAGACATTACATTCTCCTTCGCCAGAAATTGGTGGTAATTCATGTCAATCCATTTCAATTCATGCTCACTAGAAGGATGATCGAGGGAAAATACAATAAGTGGATTGTTATTTTGCAAGAATTTGATCTCGAATTCATTTCAGCGAAATCGAAGAAATTGTTGATCTTTGTGAAGCTCATTTATGATTTTCCAAGTGTGGAGGAGGAGGAGGTTTATGAGGATACGTTTGTCAATGAGAATATTTTCATTATCTCAACTTTGGACCCATGGTATCGGGATATAATTATATATTTGCAAACGTTGAAGGTCCCTACTCACCTTTCACGGGAGAAGCACCGACGATTACGTCATGTATCTAAGAACTACTTTATAGTGGATAACACTTTGTACCGCCATGGGGTAGATTCTATTTTGCGTCGTTGTTTAACCCATGATGAGGCTGAGGTTGTACTGAATGATTTCCATGGAGGGGTAAGTGGTGGTCACTTATTTGGGCTTTCTACAGCCCAAAAAATATTGAGAGCGAGATATTTTTGGCCGTCAATCTTCAAAGATTGTGTCAATGCAGTCAAGAAGGGTCGCCCTTGCCAGGTGTTTGCATGCAATATGTGCTTGCATCCTACCCCGTTACATCCAATTATCACCGTCGGTCCCTTCACCAAGTGGCGGCTTGACTTCATGGATTGCAACCCATCTTCTACTAGGGGGCATCACCACATCATAGTGGTTGTCGATTATTTCACGAAATGGAAAGAGGCTATGCCCACGATTAAATCCAACAGTGAGATAGCCGTGCATTTTGTTTTCAACCAAATTATTACTCGATTCGAAATTCCGAAAGAGCTTGTCACTGACCATGGTAGGCACTTTTAGAATAAAATGATGGAAGAGTTGGCTTAGAAGTTAGGGTATAAGCAGGAGCACTCCTCTTCTTATTACCCTCAGGAGAATGGACAGGTTGAAGCAGTGAATAAATCACTTAAGTCTATTCTCCAATGAACCATCGCGCAAAGCAAGATGAATTGGCATATAATGTTATATCTTGCTTTGTGGGCCTATAAAACTGCAGTTAATACTACCACCGGTTTCTCTCCATATCAACTTGTACATGGAGTGGAGTCTGTCTTGCTGATTGAATGCAAAATCCCTTCATTGAAGCTAGCTATAGAGCTTTTACCAGACACTTCTACATTGGAGGAACATTTGGTCCACTTAGAGTAGCTTGATGAGCAGCGACGAGATGCCTTAGTGGATATAGAAGTAAATAAGCATCGCGTTAAGGTCCAATATGATAAATTTGTCCATCCGAGGAAGTTTAGTGAAGGTGATTTGGTCCTTTTATGGGATCAAGCTAAAGAACCCTTGGGGGTAGGGAAGTTTAATCCCATGTGGCATGGTCATTACGTAGTCAAACGTGTGTTAGAGAAGGGAACCTATGAGTTGGTGGATTATGAAGGGATAGCCTTGGCGGAGCCTAGAAAAGGGCTCTATCTTAAAAATTACTATGCATGATCTTCAGCCAGGGCTGATTATTGTATATTATTATACAGTTTTTTGCATAGTTAGGTTTTCTTATGGTGATCGGGTTTGTTGATTAGCTTTAGTTTCTTATGGCATATGTCGATGGAGTCTTCCGCTTAAATAGGATTCGCTGATGGTGCTAGCCATCACACTCAAAACTCAGCTTCTATTGCTTGGGTGATTTATACTCCTATGGGTCAAGTATTGTCTTCAGGAGGTGTATGTTTATGGACTTCTTCGAACAATGTTGTTGAATATAGTGTCGTTATCGAGTTATTGCGGGATGCCATTTCACATGGTGTTCTCTCTCTTGAGGTACGTCTTGATTTGGAGTTAGTGGTTTCATAGCTTAATGGCTTGTATCATATTAGGGGTCCGACATTATTATGAAGATTCTTACGTGTGAGATTGCTAGAACGAAAATTTGAGAACATAACATACATACATGTTTCAAGAATTTTTAATCAAGTTGCTAACTCATATGCTAACTATGTGTTAGATTGGCATTTGTTTCATAGACCATAAGCATATCACAAACATACATTTTTGCACACATGTAAATAAATAAATCGATCACCATAAAAAAAATTCATTAAACATCCAAAATGTTATGTCATAATACAAAATTGGGGCTTCCGAGCCACCAAAATATAATACAGGTAATACAAAAATGAAACACTCTCATGTATCTAAGCCTGAGGAGGAGGGGGGGGGGGGTTCTGATCATGGTAGCACACCATAGATCTAGCTAGCCATTGAAATAATCGAACCCATTCCCGTGGTACACCAACCACCTGGCACTGCATGGCCTCAGGAAAGTTCTCGAATTGCACCATGGGTACCATGTGTGTCAAGTGTACAAAGTTTGTGTGGATGCTTTGGAGTGTCTGCTCTGCATCTGCACCCATGATGTCGTATCCTCTTCCCCTACGTCTATGATGAGGGAAGACATTAGGTCACTGTGGTCCAACATCTGCATACACATGATAGATTGTCACTATGTGTCGTCACACCAAAACATGTATTTTGACTCAATATATCAAAAAACACAAAAAAAATTAATACTTCAAAAAACTTAAAAAGAGGGTTTGGGTTTCGTTACCTATGTTGCCATATGCCGCTCCTGGTGGTAGGGGCATGTCTGGATCTCCCCAAAAATCTATCCTTGCATAGGGGTAGTCATCGATGGCAATACACCATGGAAAGAAGTCCGTTGGGTAGGGGTTAGCCACCCTACCTTCGCCCAGTCTGCGCATAACATTTTCCCAACATCGTTGGGCCGAATCTCGAACTCCGTGTGGAGGAATGTCCACGCTAGGGCTTAGCCCTGATACATGCTCAAAGAAGAACGTGCTCAGTATGCTGCCGAAACTGAAGTTTCTCACCCTACCCATCTTGCAGTCACTGAGCTGTTGTTTCATGTTACTCAATAGCGCAATGCTCCAGTCGTACATTGTGGGTCTCATACACTCCACTGCATAGAACATCAATGGACATGAGGCCTGGTGAAGTGAAGCTAGACCGGCTATCCTTTCGAGTTCCAATAGTATGGCCTTCAGTCCCAGCACCTGGATCGAGTTTGTCGGGATTTGACTACCAACCTTTTCTGTGTCTAGAAAGCAGTACACCGTAATGTATTCATCAATAGTCAGGCCACCTCTGGGCCTGTGAGATCGTAGGTTTACCACCTCTCCTCATCGGGATAATCCAGTAATAAAATATATGTCCTCAATCTCTATATTGAGAGACATCCTATCAATGTGAAAAGACTCTGAGTCTGGATCCCAATAATCCACTAGCATCTGCAGGAGTCTTAGTTTGGCCCTCAGGCTACCAAGACACCAAAACTTATACAAACCGCATGCACATAGAGCTTGTTGGGCCATTAAGTCACCTTGAACAGCCTCTTCTACATCACCATGTTCCCTCTCCCTCCATTCTAGGATCATCCTGCACATAAAACATGGTTTTTGGTCATTGTTTACCTTAAAAATCCTTATTTGTGGCTGCACACATGACTGTTTGCAAAACAGCCGCATATGTACGCGGTTATGGGAGGTTTTTCTACGTATGGCCAGCCCTATATGCGAAAAAAACCCCGATATCTATGTGGGAAGAGAGGCCTACTTTAGATTGGCCTAGAAAATAAAATTGACCGTGGAAACTGAAAATTTTTGCATGAAATCGGAAGAGGAGGACATGAGGAGTTACCTAGAACAAACAGTGTCGAATTTCACCAAACGATGCTCTCGGAATTCGTGGTGGAAGTTTTGAGCTCAAATGGGTAAAAATTTCAAATGACATGGAATTTTTGAATTTTTTTACTATTTATAGATTTTTTTGAAATTTTTTACCCACATTCTATAGTTTTTTATCATTTCTAACCGTTTTGAACCGTTTTGGACTAATTTGATGATGTAGGAATACATTTTGAGCACCGTTTGACTGTGGTTTTGACTTGTTTGTGCCAATTTCAGGTATTATGTCTAAACTTGCATATAGGTTAGGTTTCACATCCATTTGCACTTTGCATGAACTTATGATTGTTTCATTATAACCTTAGGTACGAACCCATTCTATCTTGTCATGGAACCTCTATGTTGCTTTTAGAAGTGACATGATGTGAATGGTAGAGATTGACCATACATGGGTGCCCTAGTTAGCTCCTATTTTGCATTTGGTGCCCATTTCGACATTTTTCCTTTAGGGTGTGGGAGTCCTTTGTATAGTATCGCCATGACTTTGCGCAAGAGCTTCATACTCCTCTTGATCTTTTTGCTGGCATTTTCCCCTGGGACTCCCTTATGTCAAGTTCTAATTGCATTATCATGAGTTTGTTTGCCTTATTAAGCCTTATGACCGGCTTCCTTGACTTTGATTATCAGCTATATAGCCCGAGCTTGTCTCATGTCTAGCCAAGCAGAGCCATTTTACATATCTTTTGCAGCTTGATTCCCCATTTTTTACCATGAGGGGACTTTCCCCCGAGTGTCGTTATCCTACACAGGTTTCCTTGCATTGAGCATAGGTACATTCCACTGCTTGGAACTAGTTTGTTTTCTCCTTGACACTCGTCTCCTCCTATTCTGTAACTATAAAGCACCTTTATTCTTTTTCAAGATTTTTAAAATATTTAAAAAAGTCCAAAAAAAAAATCAAAAAACCAAAAATTCGGACAGGAAAAGAAGTTATCTTTGGTAGCAGTCGATTCATGTCGCCTTCGAACATAGCACTATATATCACATCCATTGGTTGAGTTAATAGTTTGACTTTAGGAGCTGTACTCATTTATCTGAGTTTATCTCCACCGACTGGTTAAGCTTCTAGTCCTTATGGAGCCTCTATCGATGCCTCCTGTGTCGCAAAGATGTCCCAGTTTTGTATATTGAGTGTATGCTTCCTACATTCAGTAACCATTTTCCTTTATGCTCTTGTTCGAAGGAAGTTGAAACTTGAGTCAGCCATTCCTCAGTTCTTTTGAATTTGCATGTCGGCCATTCCCGGTATTGATATTGGTTTGTGCACATTATGATCGAGTCCTTCCACATTATATAGCTTTGTTGAGTACCTTGTGTTGGATGATGAGGGATGCCTCAATGCCCTCCTTCCAACGGATTTCATCCCATCGACTTCAGATCATTTATTCTAGGATAGGAATCTAGAGTCATTTTGAGTGCCTTGAGACTTACAGTCATCAGTGGCAGGTTCTCTCACCATCGACAGTTTTTGGGAATACATCAATGTCCCCTAATCGATGGATTCTTTCAAATGTTTGACCTCAACACATTTATTCACACTTTTTAGTTTTCACTCTAGTACCTTGATTCCCATTTTCATTATCGGTGGGTAATCTCGTGTCTGTTAACGGTATACATCAATGACCGGTAATCAGATGATGGACTACTATGTTCAAACTCGACACCTCTATTCACATAGTAGGACATGTACTTGTAGTGGATTGTGTAGAAGACCTTCCATATTGGTGGCATTTCATATATGCTACCTCCTTGATCGTGCCAGTGTTCATGAGATTTTAGCTCTCGTGACTTGATTCCAGTGTATGTCAGATATCTTCAGCCACTATGGAGATTTTGATCCATTGTATATCTTCAGCTTTCATGGAGATCATGATCATTTGTATATCTTCATCATGGAGATTCTGATCTATCTATATTGTACGTGGTGATGACCATACATGTCATATTTTGTATCATGGCTATTCATGGCCATTGTACTCTTATATATCCGAGACTACTGTATGTACTTGCAGTCATGTGCAGAGTTTGATTATTGTATTATACTGTTGGATGGTTGGTTCTTCATCACTCCACTTCTGGGATGGACTTGTAATTTATTTCGGCCATTGTATCACCCCTTTGACCTCACACAATAGGGGGCATCTGTTACAGCTGATTTTACCACACATGGTGGATCGCACATTTATGGCCTTCCCTATCTCTCTGCAGACTCTTTGGACCCCATGGACCATTTTTATACCTTTGATGTTTCCAATATCTTACCTAAAAACATGCATTATTTTCCATACATGACTTTTAAACCTATTCTCGCGTATATACGCGGATATGACTCTCAAACCCGCGTACATCGGGATGTGTGCAAAAGGCCAAATAATTTTGGAGTTTTCCTTGATGTGGATCTGAGTCACTTGCCTCTTGTCCTTCCATATGCCTTGAGATCACTCGAATTTGACCTTCCATTACCCCATTGAAGCACTATATAAAGAACTCTTTGGATGCATTGAAAGGAGAGGAATTGAAGAGCAAGAAAACTATAGTCCATTGTTGCCAGAGCTTATACTTGAGTCTGCATCCCTTTGTCCCTTGGAGCACTTTGTGTTCTTCCCAAGCTTGCGTTTGCTTGTGAGCTTGCTATCAAGAGATGGAGGATTGAAGTGGTGGAGGCTCAGGTGGAGGACTCGGTTTCTCCGGTTCACAAACGTGCCGATAGAGGTTGTCACCATTGTAATCTCTGATTTATATTAATAGGAATATATTTTCCTGTCCCATAATGTGTATTTAAATGAATATTGACTTCATGGATGCTTTTAAATGCTTATATGTTTAATTATATATACTAGATTAGGTCTAACACCATTATATAGCATGCTTTTCTTGTTTGCTGAATGTTGAGAGAGCAAATTGCTAATACAAGCGAGATTGAAAAATCTCAATGGGGATCTACATCAACCATCCAGAATAAGGTATGTTTCGAGATCCTTTAGTGTTATATGTTTTATTTCTCTTGCATATGGGAAAGGATTGATTTCTACGGTTACTCTGTCTGTTGTGGTACCCCAAGCCATAGGAATTTTTCTCTGTAACATATACTTCTTCTTCAATCACACCATTCAGGAAGGTTGTCTTCACATCCATCTAGTGTAAGTCCCACTTCATCATGGATGCAAGTGCCATGATATCTCTAATTGAAGTATATTGTGCTACAGGTGTAAAATTCTCTTCATAATCAATTCCCTCTTTCTGAGAGAAACCTATGGCCTCAAATCTTGATTTATACTTCTCGATACTTCCGTCAGCTGTATGTTTTATCTTGTCAATCCATTTGGAGGATACTACACTCTTTCCTTCTGGTTTGGGAACTATATCCCATACATCATTCCTCATTATTGACTGGTATTCTTCAGTCATTGCTTCTACCCATTCTTTCTTCTATGCCGCTTCTTCGTAGTTTGTAGGTTCTTGATCTACAAGATCACACATCAAGGCTTCATAGTTGGAAAATGTATTAGGCCTCTTACTTACTCTTGTGGAGCCTTCAAGAGCTCCATTGCTTTCTACTTCTTGTATAATCTCTCTTTCCCAAGCAGGATTTCTCTTTCATGACATCTCCATCGTAGGAGGTTCTTGTGGTTTTGTCATGTCAAGCTCTTCAGGAGTTTCATTTTCAGGGAAACATGTAGTTTCTTCATTTCTGGGAGGTGCCTCTTCCTTATACACTTCTTCATGTTGGAACTTCCTAGATCTCTTGAGGGCTGCTTCTTCATCGAATGTCACATCTCGACTGATTTCCATGTGATGGAATCCAAGAATTTAAATTCTAAATGCCTTGGATACTTCACAGTATCCAACAAATATCCCCTTATTTCCGGAAGGATCCAACATGGTTCTTTTCTCTTTCGGTATATGAACGTAAACTGGACAACCAAATATTTTGAGGTGACTTACCTCAGGCTTCTTTCCCGTGAATATCTCTTTTGGAGTCTTGAATTAAGGAGCACTGTGAGATATTCTATTACGTACATATACAACAATTTTGGTTTCTTCTGCCCATATATGCATTGGAAGATCTTGATCATATATCATTGTATTCACTGCTTCCATGATAGTCTTGTTCTTTCTTTCTACAACGCCATTTTGTTGAGGATTGTAGGGAGTAGTTAGTTTCCTCTTGATTCTAGAATATTTGGAGAAGGCTTCAAATTCTTTTGAAGTATACTCTCCACCATTGTCTGATCGGAGTGTCTTGATTCTTTTGTCTGAGAGATTCTCTATCAAGGCTTTGAATATCTTGAACTTCTCAAACACTTCAATCTTTGCTTTTAAGAAATATATCCATGTCTTTCTTTGAATAATCATCAATAAATGTAATGTAATATTCAAAACCAATTAAAGATGTGGAGGACATTGGACCATACACATCTGAATGTATCAATTCTAACGTACCTTTTGTTTTTGTTTCGCTCTTTGGAAATGGATTCTTGATATTCTTTCCTTTTGCACATCCTTTGTGAATGCCTTCATGTTTGATCTCCATGTCTAGTAATCTCATCACTACTTTGTTCACATGAGGTAGTGCTTTGTAATTGATGTGAGAAATCCTTCTATGCCATAGTTCACTAGGATCAGTGGACTCATGAACAAAGGTTGTTTCTAAGTGACCCTTGAGTTTATACAGAACTCCTCCTTCTTCACCAATAACAGCTGCATCTTCAATTTTCTTTCCTTTGGGCCACATGAGTACTTGGCCATCTATTAAGGCAACTCTGAATCCTTTCTTATCTAAAGCTGAGATAGAAAGTAGATTCTTTTTTAGACCCGGTACATACAATACTTCCTTCATCTTTAGGGGATTTCCTGAATCAAGCTTGTAGCTTGCTTCACCAACTCCTTTAATAGGATATTGATAGTCATCTCCTAGGGATAATTTCTAAGGAGAGATATTTTATTCAAGTTTGGAAAGAGTTTTCTTTTGTCCCGTCATGTGCTTTGAAGCACCACTATCAATAAGCCAAGTGTCTTCTCCAAGTGTTACAGACCCAGAGAGTGCAGAGAATAGTACATGCTCTTCTGCATGTTCTCCTCTTGCTTTCTTTCTTGGAGGTCCTTCCTCCTCTTCTTCTTCATCCTCATCTTCAGCTAGATGAGCATGATGTCTTTTATTTTTGTTAATCTTCTTCTTATATATTTGTTTCTTCATAGGACAATTTCTGGCAATGTGTCCTAATTTTATCACAATGAAAAAATTGAAAGCCGGAGTAGTCCCTATCGGGGAGACTTTCTCTTGTCTTCTGGAACTTCCTGGGAGGTTGATACTCCCTCTTGTTTCCATTCTTGAAGTTGGGTTGATTTCTTCTTCTCTTGGTATGAGTGGCTAGGGCTTGATAATCCTCCTTTAGTAAAGCTTCTCTATTTGCCACTCTAGTCTCCTCTTGAATGCAGTCTTCCCATAACACATCAAACTTCATGCTTTCCTTCCTGGAACACATCATCTAGATGAATGAATCCTAGGGTCTAGTGAGACCATTGAGAGTAGTCATAACCATCTCATCTTCATCAAGTTTTTCTCGAATGGCTTCTAGTTGTTCTTTGATTTGAGAAACCCTTGTGAAATAGTCTTAGATGGATTCTCCATGACTCATCTTGGTGCTCTTTAGTTGAGCTCTTAGATTCATCTTTATGTTGATGTTTCTACCCTCATACATTCTAGATAGGGCACCATACATTTCTTTCAGATTCTTCTTGGATGACACTTGAGGGATCAAGTGGTCTTTGATAGAGTCAACAATAATTCTTTGTGCCCTAATCATATCCTTCTTGTGCTTCTCCTTAGCTTCATCTTCTGTAACTTCCTCCTTGATATACTTATCAAGATCATTCTCTTGGAGAATGAGACCAATCCTGTATTTCCATGCTCGAAAATTCTCTATGCCTTCTAGCTTGTCCTCAAGCTTAGTGCTTGGGGCCATCTTGTCAGAAAATCACAAAAAATTGAAATTCTACGGAATGAGAAACTGAACTTACCACAAGATGCTCTTGACTGAGGTGAGTTGACTGGTGTGCTTGGTTTCTGGAGATCTCAAGTCTTGACCTTCCAAATCATACTTGCAAGATTCATTTTCTGCAGCTTCCTGTTGTTTTTGGGTTCAGCAGTTTTTTGGTGCAGCTGTCAAACTAGGGTTTGACTTTCCCGGAGATTCACTCACCCAAAAACATCGATTCCAGGCTCAATAGATGCGCTCTGGGAGGGCGCAACTTTCTATATAAGCAGTTTTCCCAAAAATCAATAATTTTCCCAAAACACTAATTTCTTTCAGGGAGAGAGAGAGGGCTTTTTCACCTTGTGAACGCTGTCCTTTTTAGGCTAGCTCTAATACCATGTTAGAATTCCATATGCTAAGCTAAATCATCAGCATTTAATTTCAATTTCATAAAAAAAGCATATAAACGGGATCACTAAAAGAAACAGTATCACAAGAACAACACAGATTTATCGTGGGAAAACCCTAAAGGTAAAAACCCAGCAAAAGCTTCCTCAATATAGATACCCCCAAAAGATAAAAGGTAAAACCCAAAAGATTGGTCCTCCTTCTTCTCCAGCCACAACTCTCTCTCTCTCTCTCTCTTGCGCTACACAAGTGAGTGTGTGTGTCTCAAATGAGGAGCGCCACACCTCTATTTATATTCTTTATTTCACTTAATAATTAATTCAGTTATGTAGGCTCGAGCAATCCTAATTTAATATTGTAGGCTCAAGTAACCACAACTAGGGTACTAATGACCCGACTTACAATGGAGGGGACTTCCTCATGACTCTTATTAGCTCTCCCAATTAGAAACATCGGGGTATAAAGAAATACAAGTGATTCTCCCGATAGGAACATCGGGGACCACAAAAAATATATATAGAATATTCTTCGAAGTTACAATATTTCAACAATGCTAGTCATCTGAAACTGGTTGACTTGGAAGATAGGGAAAGGTGACAAAGTTCTAATAGGATATTATCCTTGGGTGGGAAGTTCAACCGGCTACAAGTTTTCTAAAATGCTGACTGGAAGGCTAAAGTATTTTGGTTACTGCACTCTAGATCAAGTTGGTCATCCTATAGGAAATGGCCAAAATTGGGTGGATGTTGTGGACTTAGGGCTGGAAGGGGATTTAGAAGGGGGATGCGATTGCTTTATACAGAACCTCAACCATAGTGAAGTGTTCATGTCTATTGAAATTGATACTTTGGTTTGGTCATGGAATCCTTTAGATGGAAAGGTCACTGCCAAGCTTGCATATGGAGCAATTTTGTCTCTAAACCTTACTTTGGATAACCCTTTGCGGTCCTCTCTTGTGGAATTGTAACTGTCAACTCAAGGTGAAATTGTTTATCTAGCTTTCATTAGGAAATAAAATATTTACCTAGGATAATTATTTGAGGAGAGGTGTTCACGGTCCTAATATATGTGCTTTATGTAGGAATAACAATAAGACCGTAGATCACTTTCTTGTCCATTGTGGATTCAGAAAGCAGGTTTGGAGGGAGGTTAAGAATTGATTAAATATTTATGAGCATTGGATATCCATGTCATATGCAAACATTTGGAAGGTCTCGATAGAGACTCACAATAGTATCCATAAAGAGTTACCTACATATATCACCTAGAAAGTGTGGCTTCATATAAACATGGTTATTTTTCAAGATCGTTGTCAAAATGTTTAGTTTGTTGTTATGATTGTTTTGGGGGGTTATAAGGAAATTAATTATAGAAATGCATCCCAAAAACAAAGGTCTATAAACATTCTTGAGTCGAATTGAGTTTATCTCCTTAGATACTTTGATGGGGCTTGCTAGGGCTCTAAGGGAGTGTGTGGTGTTGGAAGGATCTTAATGTTGTCTTGTAGACTTAGATACCATATTAAGCTAGGTACATGTACACACACTAATTCCAGAGACAATTTGTTAGCTCTTTGTGGTTTGATTCATTTTTTCGTATTCCAAGGGGTTTTCTCACTTGCAGGTGCGTGATGACTCGAAAGAAATGATAGATTGGGTTTTGGGGAAATATCGGTTAAATGTTTTTCATCTGCGCTGATGGTAGAGGAAGATTCGATCCCTTTAGCAATGTTTTTCTGACATTTGTTTCTCTCAATTTTCTACAAGGAAAATTCAATGTCTTTGAAGAGTTGGTCCATGACATGGTGGTTTCAACTAGCTCAAAGATGTTGTAACTTTTGTTGTCTCCTCTAATGGTCATATATGGTTGGGAGCTCTTTTTTGGCTTGGTATCAATTTATCTAGTTTTGAGCCAATGTTTTAAGGCGTATGCCCTATGGGACAAAGGTTTTAGTGCTTTTTGGGTTGCTTAAGATTAACAAAGTTTTTGTTTTTTTATTTGTCATTGAAGGGCCCTCTTATTTGGGAGATGGATTAATTGTATATTTTTATATCTTGATTAGTATATATGTGTGTGTGTTTTGGGAGAAAAAAAGAAAATGGTATGTAGGGTGGATGTAAAATAACCAGCATAGATCCATCTAAAAGGGGATCTACCAAGCACCCTGAGGGATCAAATCTCTCAAGGTGCAAACCAGAGTGAAAATGTGTAATCTATTTTTTATGGTTTTAGTTTATCTAATTTATGTTGTTTTATATAGATGCAATTTAAAAAAAAATTAATTTAATTTAAAGGGAAAGAGTTACACATCTATTCTCTACTGGACTGTACACATCTCTCCCCTGCTAGACTCTGAAGTACACCTCTTAAATGCATAAATCTTGGAACATCCTTCGAATAACTTTTAAAATATGAATATTAATGATTCCAATTCTGGATTGACTTTTCAATTAACAAAAATAGTAAACAGTTAACGAAAATAGTAAAAGTCCATCAGCACAAGGTCATAAACCGCGTTGTTCAAAGTCATATACAGCGTTGAATTTAATTTCTTTCATTTACTTCCATTTCTTGCTTGACTTTTCGATAATAATAATAAAAAATTCATAGCCGTGGCCTGTAATAAGGGTATATCATACAATTTTGTAGATGTGCTACAACTCTACGTCCATGCGTTAATCAAAAGACAGAAATCCGAAGGGATGCCACAGTCGTCCATGTCCTTGGAACTCAGGGAACCCAGTGGCTGCATAACGGACTTAAAAATAAACAAGGCATGGTGTCCCAGTCCAGGATTAAACAACCAATCGTGCACATCCCATAAGATTTCAACAGGAACTCCTTCTACATAAATAGTACCGTTGCCCCTGAATTTCCACAACAAATGCTTCACTTCCACAGCAAGCTCCCTATCAACGCTGATAACAAGCGCCGGATCGCCGGCTCGTTTAGTTTGGCATTCAATGGATACTTCATGGGACTTCTCCCCATCACCAAACTGAGCCACGGTAGCAAAACATTCTTTGCCAAGAACATGTTCCTCTCTGGACACCAGAACCGCCTTGTGAGAAGCCCTGGATTTGGTCTTCCTGTATGCCTCCTCTTCCATGTCGCCCAATAACAAAACCATCTCCTCGTTGCACACAACGGCAACATAATACCCTCGTTCAGGCTCAGGACCCGCCACAAACTTTGCAGATCCCAAATTCCAGAATACTTCGACTCTGCTGCCATCAATAATATCGGAGCTCTTCCATGATCCCTGTTTTCTCCAGAAATTCCAGGGTTTCATCTCCACTTTACAGACGAATCTACTCGCTAGTGGTTCTCCAACAGCAACGCAGAAACCTTGACCCATCACATTCTTGTACCAAGTAACAGTTATAACAGTACGCGATCTGTCCCACAATTTCGTCTTGTAAGTGGATGCCACCAGATTTTCGGCGGTTTGGCCTTTAATGCCGGCTGAGAAGCAAGAGGGCATCCCATCCTGCATCTTTTCTCTGTGAGTAAGAAATCCTTTGGTAAGATTGCTCATTGATCGGTTGTAACAAGGCTCCAAGGGTAGGTGAAGAGGTTCACCTAGGTGGGCTTCAGGACGGATCTCTGGTATAGAGGTTCACATAAGTGGGCTTCAGGAAGTCTCTGCCCCTTCTAGGTCACCAGTTACTGATATATCTGGTTTGAAGGGTAGGCTGGTGGGCTTCCGGACTGGTCTCTGGTATAGAGGTTCACCTAGGTAGGCTTTAGGAAGTCTCTACCCCTGCTAGGTCACAAAATCGACAAAAAAATCTAAGCTAGGCCAATAATGTATTGCTAAATACAGCCAAACCAACAACACAAAATTTTATTGAAATATATTCGATTCTTCGTTCTCCTCATGGCCTTAATAACTATGAACACGGGTCCTTATTCGGCTATTCCTATCTCAACCAAAGCAAATCGTAAGACTACTCCAATTTCGAACTGTAATCTGGGCAGAATCTCTGTGATGAGATTATATATAAGCATTTCGGATTCATATCGCTCGTTATCTTTTGACACAGTCGCGTATACTGTTCCAGTCTATTGGACCATCCTGGCGGCTTCCTCTGACATAAAGAAGCAATATAAAATCTAATCGCATGGAAGGCTGCAATTCTGGCAAGCTGAACCTTCTGTCGTCAAAGAGCAATCCGATTTATTTCCCAATTTGCAAGCAATGACGAATTCATCGAAGTAGAAGTGGAAGGGTTTCCTGGTCTGTAAAGTCAAATCCAGAACGTGAATCACGTGACACGTTAATAGCAGTTGAAAAGAATCTAGCGGAGTATGTTTACGTTTTACACGCCAATATGGATAAGTTTTGTACACAGGAAAAGGGTAATCTGTGCTAGAATCTAATTCGATGTTGAATCTACTCGGATACTCAAACTCACGAGTTTCTTGACTTATTATTAGTTCCACAGTCTATTCCGCGAAAGATTAGGATATATATATATAATTCATTTATCTAATGAATATCTTGACTTATTATTACTTTCACAGTTTATTGAATAAGTCAAGATATTATATTCCATGATAGTTATATTTAATGGTCAGATATGGAAAAGATTGTTGGACAGGAAATTGCAAACATTTCCTTAAAAAACAACACGTTTAGTTTAGTGTATTTGTTGGTCAAACGTTTTCTTTAACACACTTTATTTTTTTTAAATGTTTTTTATGACCGAGATAATATTTATTTTGTATTTTTCAGATTTATATATAAAATGATGTGTTTGTTGTTAATTTTTTTTAATATGATCAAATAAGAAGTGAGGATAGCTATTATTAGTGACTAATCATAAAAGTAAGTTAACTTTCATTTGCGCTAGATATCTTCGAATTTGGTATTTTTCCGATATTAAGGACTATAATATCTTAGCTAAAAGAAAATAATTTTAAATCTTACGAGACTAAAACATCTTAGCTAATAGAAAATAATTTTGAAACGAATTTTAGATTTTACAAGAGGATTTTTTAAATTATTACGATATCATTTAATTACATTTTCAAGATTTGGAAGGTTATCAATATTTTATTATTCAGTTATTTTTTTAAAAGTTAAAAAATTATATTTTCAAGATTTTGAAGGTTATCAATATTTTATTATTGAGTTATTTTTTAAGAGTTAAAAAATAAAATAAATAATTGATAGAATTTGATGTTTGTATTAAGTTGGTAATTTGTTTCTTTATTTTTGTGTTTTTTTTTATTGAGTTGTTTATTTTGTCAGGTAACTATTTTTGCATTGTTATTTTTATATTAGAATTATCTAATTTTGAAGATATGTTATGGTCAAAGTCATTACATCTTTATATCTCAATTTATATGTGAGAAAATGTATGAAGAAAAAGAATATTTATATGAGATATTTTTAAGCTTGTATATATGTTTTTAACTTGTGTTTCTTCCTAGGAGGTTAGAGGTTCAAATCCAGAGGGGAAAAGGTATTACACTCTCTAGGCTTTAGGAATCAAATTATTGTGTGGATGAGGTCCCTTGTTCCAAAAGCAAGGGGGTCTCATACACCAATTTGGTGTGTAGCTTGGTTTAGACCCTAAAATTATTATTATTATTATTAATTGGGATGGTGATGGGTCATTAAACAAGTGTATGGTCTATGCATTACAAAAAATTGGTATGGGGGCTGATGCACAATCATGGGCTCCTTTAAAGACACTTAAGGTGCCACATAATACTAGAAAAACCTGGAAACTCTGACTTTAGGTGACAATTAGGGGTACTTCGCTAACTTATTTGAAGATGAAGTAAAAAGACAAAAGATAGGTAATTGAATTAGATTTCATAATATATAGCATTTATGCAGACAAAATGTGTGTAAATGATTATAAAAATAGTTTTTGTGTAATTGGGTTTTCAATTTTTTAGCACATCATAACATATATGTTTGTGTGGGTGTAGCAATATATGAGGTAAATGATGTCAATTTGGGATAAAATCTTGCAAACATATAAATGACATATGGACCTAGTGCAACACTATTTATTCAGAATTTTTCATGAATTATTTTATTATTATTATTAATTATTGAAGCCATAAAAGCTTGAAATGAAAATATTATGCACAGGTGCAACACTTTAGGGGCAAAAATTAATGAAATCCTTGATTTCTATATATAAGATTGTAGCTTGCTCTCGTCTTGTGCACCATATAGTTTTCTTGGGAAATGGTGATGGAAATCAAAAGTTATATAAAAAACAATCGATGTATCTATTTTCGAAAAATGACGTGTGTCATTTAGAAAAATAATAATAAATAAATAAAACATACTTTTGAAGGAAAAAATTACATATTCAGAATCGTAAGATTGTACTCTACAATATTCTAAATTTTCATAAAAAATATTGTGTCTTTCATAGCAAAACACACCATCGAAACTGAGCATATTTATAAAGTTCTAAAAGACAAGAAATAGCCCTAGTTTATTTTTCCTAGCCAATAGGTTCGGTAGTCCGAAGCTATTTCCGAACATAATGCCAAACCTTATTCCTGTTGATTTTTTAATTTAAAAAAAACACATATGCGTTATATCTTATTCATATCCCATATGTGCTATATCGCATATGCGATATAGCGCAGATGCGATATGAATAAGCTATAACGCATATGCATTTTTTCTTAACTAATTCGGCACGAGAGTAAAAAAAGTAATGGCATCCTTATCCCATTATAATACCATTTAGACTCCAAATATTCCATCCAGACGGTCTATGGAGTGGCTCATGGCCCAACATTACATTCGTTAAGAGCGGGAGGGGAGTCAAAGGAGGGAGAGGAAGGTGTAGAGCGAATCATGAGAGTGAGGGATGGGTGGGGGGATGAAGGGAGGAGAAATATAAGTGGAAGGGAGGGATGGTTATGGGAGATATATGAGGGGGGGACGAGAGAGATATGAGGGGTGGACGGTTGTTCAACGATGTCTGCAAATGTACATTCCACAGAATAGAACAGATCATCTGGTACCAGGAATCTTCAAACAAGTGTGTGACCATCAGTGTAATGAGTGTTTATATGTGTATTAAATATTTCGATGGATTTCAATATTTAGTAATTAGTATTTATAGTAAGCGGGAGAAATATCATTACTATCATCATCATCATAACCATAATCATCATCATAGCCATAGTCATCATGATCATCGTGATCATCGTCATCATTGTAATCATTATCATTGCCATCATCATCATCATCATCATCATCATCACCATCATTGTTGATAATCATCATCATCACGATCATCATCATCATCATTAGCATCATGATCATCCTCCTCCTCATCATCATAGTCATCATCCTCATCATAATCATTGTCATCATCCTCCTCCTCCTCATCATCATTGTTCATCATCACCATTCCATTGCAAATGATTGAAAATAAGATCAAAGCAAAGTTTCAACTAAACCTATCATCATCATCATCATTTTTCCTCATCATCATCGTCATCATCCTCATCCTCATGCTTATCCTCATCCTCATCCTAATCCTCATCATCATCATCATCACCATCATTTTTCATCATCATCGTCATCGTCATTATCATCATCATCCTCATCCTCATCCTCATCATCGTCGTCATCAACATCATCATCATCATCGTCATCATCATCCTCATCATCATCATGGTCATCATCATCATCACCCTCATCCTCCTCCTCCTCATCATCATAGCCATCCTCCTCCTCCTCATCATCATCACCATCATTGTTCATCATCATCATCATCGTCATCATCATCTTCATCATCATCATCCTCATCATCACCCTCATCATCACCCTCATCATCATCATCATCATCATCACCATCATCCTCATCATCATCATCATAGTCATCATCCTTGTCTTCCTCATCATCACCATCACTGTTCATCATCATCGTCGTCATCATCATCATCACCCTCATCCTCATCCTCATCATCATGGTCATCCTCCTCCTCCTCATCATCATCACCATCATTGTTCATCATCATATTCATCGTCATCGTCATCATCACCATCCTCATCATCATCATCATCATCATCACCCTCATCCTTGTCATCATCATCATGGTCATCCTCCTCCTCCTCCTCATCATCAACATCATTGTTCATCATCATTGTCATTGTCATCATCCTCCTCCTCCTCCTCATCACCATCATTGTTCATCATCATCGTCATCATCATCATCCTCGTCATCATCATCATCATCATCACCCTCATCATCATCATCATCATCATGGTCATCATCATCATCATCATCATCATCACCCTCATCCTCATCTTCATCATCATAGTCATCATCATCCTCCTCCTCATTATCACCATCATTGTTCATCATCATCGTCATCGTCATCATCGTCATCATCATCATCATCATGGTCATCCTCCTCCTCCTCCTCCTTATCACCATCATTGTTCATCATCATCGTCATCGTCATCATCATCATCATCATCATCATCATCATCATCATCATCATCCTCACCATCATCGTCATCATCATCATCACCATCACCATCCTCATCCTCATCATCATCATCATCATCATCATCATCATCACCATCATCATCATCATCACCCTCATCCTCATCATCATCATCATCATGGTCATCATCATCATCATCATCATCATCATCATCATAGTCATCATCCTCCTCCTCATCATCATCACCATCATCATCACCATCCTCCTCCTCCTCCTCCTCATCATCATCATCATCATCATCATCAACAACCATCATTGTTCCTCATCATCATCGGCATCTTCATCATCCGCATCCTCATCCTCATCATCATCATCATCACCATCATTTTTCATCATCATCGTCATCGCCATCATCATCATCATCATCATCATCATCATCCTCATCACCCTCATCCTCATCATCATCATCATAGTCATCATCCTCCTCCTCCTCATCATCACCATCATTGTTCATCATCGTCTTTATTGTCGTCATCATCATCATCATCATCACCCTCATCCTCCTCCTCCTCATCATCATGGTCATCATCATCGTCATCATCACCCTCATCCTCATCGTCATCATCATAGCCCTCATCCTCATCATCATCATCATAGTCATCCTCCTCCTCCTCCTCCTCCTCATCATCATCCTCATCCTCATCATCATAGTCATCCTCATCATCATCATCATTATCATCACCATCATCATCATCATCATAATCACCATCATAGTCATCATCATCCTCATAATCATCATCATAATCATCATCGTCATAATCATATTATTCGTGATCATCGTCATCATAGACACTACCATGGTCCAAGGATAGGTTTGGAGGTCTTAACCATTGGTATGGGGTCCATTGTAAGGTTATAGAAGTTTAACATATTTCAGTCCAAGTTTGATATGCATTTGATATTTAATATTTTAATATTTGATAAGCATAGATTAGTAAAGTTGCCTATTTAGTGAGAAGTAAATCACATATGCGATATATTGCATATGCACTAAATCGCATATGCGATATACCACATATGTGATATATCACATATGCGTTTTGGAGATCATGTAAAAAAGCTGCCCATTAATTAAAAAGCATTGTATCTATATCACATATGCGATAAAATGGAGGTGTGTTATATTGAATATGAGATATGTGTTATATAAAAAATGTTGAGTTGCATGTTGTGGGTCAAGTTTACTATAGAAAAAGACATAATTCTTCTGAATCCACGCACAGAGAACTATTCAACGTGCAATTTAATCATTACTTACATAATTCCATAGTTTTGTACAAGTTTGGGTGGATTTCAATGGGGAATGTACGTACTAGAGGTCGAAAGTCAGCAAGGAAGGTCCTTACACCGGAAGAAGTTGAAAATAAAAAAGAAAAAAAGAGGGAAGATTCAAGAAATCATCGGCATTCATTACATGAGCAAATAGTTCCAATTTCCCCTCAACAGATACCTGACGTAGAGGCTGAGGAAGATAATGCAACATTAAAGGAAGCTAATTATACGGAAGTTGATATTATTGATCCATTAGTAAATAGAAAATCTTGTGAAGAGTTCAATAATTATGTTACTCCCATTGTAAATGTGACTCAGCAACAACCATGGCTGGTGGTTCAATCTCGTAATCAAAGTTGTCATCCTGTAGTGGATGTAAACGTCACTCCAGCATTTCAAACGACAAGAAATTTTGCATCAAAACGAAAGAGAACTCCTAAACGCATACAAGTGGATGACAACGAATTGACTTCCATGGAAGGTAAGGTGGCTAAACTCACTATCCTTTGTCATTGTTCTCAAATAATGAAACGATATTTTGATAACAAATCCAAAGCCGGTAAATGCCAATTGCTTTTAGCTTTGCTTAAATCTAGAAATCTGGAAACTGTTAGAACAAATTTAGGCATAAGAACAATGAAGAATATCAGATCAAGTAATCACATTGTTAAATCTCTTGCTGCTACATTCACATCGATTGGTAAAAAAACTTGTTCACAGGACAGTAATGTGGCTCGTCGTGTATTGGCTAAATCAATTGTATGTAGATCCACAAGACAATGTCGTTTACTTAAATGCACATCACAAATTGTGCCTTTACATCCAAAGACACTTAAAAAATATTTAGTAAGAAGAGACAACCTTGATGTAGAGGAACAAATGGAAACATTATGGGCATTAAGCGGTAGCTTGCCCCGCAAAGACATGAATTTAGTCGAAACAGTGAAGCACCTAGTGCACACGTTTTGGCACAATAACACTAGGCCTTATTATAACACGAAGGATGTGTTAAAACATTGTAGGGGTTCTAGAAACAATGAACCTCATGTTAAACATTATCTTGACATGACACAAACTCAACTGTTTGAGATGTTTAAATTTTCCCACATAGAGATAAGGCTCGAGCAAAGATCTTTTGAAAAATGCAAGCTTGGTATGTTAGAATCAATACCATCCGGAACACTTGTTGTTGTAAATACCACATAGATTTTGACCTATATTACCATACATTTGCACATATACGTAATTTTTTGCATCCTAACCATGTGCAAGAATGCTCAAGTACAGTACTGCCAATGTCATCTAGAGATTTCATCCATAGCATAATGTGTCCGAGGCAAGATGGGCAGACACATTACTTAAAACAATGTGTAGACGGTTCTTGCAACAATTGTGGTGGGCTATAATTATGGTCTGATTGCATCCATGAAAGTGAAGATCAAGCATTTGGGAATGCAATTGTCGAGAAGCAGAACTATTAGTATGAGACATATCAGCTACATGATGGGAAAGAAAGAAAGAAAATTAAATTGGTGGCTGTTACAGAGAGAAATTCCTATGGCTTGGGGTACCACAACATACAGCTTGACTCCAAAAATCAATCCTGTCCAATATGCAATAAAAATTAAATATCTAACACTAAAGGATCAGACCTCGTACCTTATTCTTGATGGTTGAAGTAGATCCCCATTGAGCTTTCCAACTTTAGCTTGAATTGATAAATCACTTCCTCAACAACAAGTAAACAAGACAAACATACTATATATATTGGTGTTAGATCTATTCTAGCATATATAATCAATAATGTATAAGCATTTGAAATCATCCATGGATAAAATATTCATTCAAACATACATTATTGGATAGGAAAAGATATTTCTATTAATATAAAATCAGAGATTACAATGGATACAACCTCTGTCGGCACGTCTGCGAATCGGAGAAACTGAATCCCCCACTTGGGCCTCCACCACCTTAATCCTCTATCTCTCGATAGCAAGCTCACAAGCAAAGGCAAGCTTGGGAAGAACACAAAAGTGCTCCAAGGGATAAAGGGATGCAGACTCAAGCACAAGTTTCAACAACAATGGACTATAGTTTCTTTGCTCTCTATTCTCTCTTATGCCTTCAATGTACCAAAGAGTTCCTTATATAGCTTTTCAAAGGGGTAATGAAAGGTCGAATCCGAGCGATCTCAAGATATATGGAAGGCCATGAGTCAAGTGAGTCGGATCCATGTCAAGAAAAACTCCAAAAGGATTTAGATTATGCACACATCCCAATGTACATGGTTTTAGGGGTCAAACCCGCGTATATACACGATTATAGGTTTAAAAGTCGTGTGTATTGATATTCACATGCTTTAAGGGATGGTCAAGGAAACATCAAAGGACAAAAAATGGTCCAAGGGGTCTAAGGAGTCTGCAGAGGGACAGGGGAAGGCCATACAAGTGTGATTCACCTGGAGTGGTAAGATCAACTATAACATATGCCCCCTAATGTCTAAGGTCATACGATGGCCGAAATACATTATAAGTCCATCCTAGAAGTGGAGTGATGAAGGATCCCAAATGGAAGACCAGCCACCCAATCAAAATAGTACAATGATACAACTTTGCACATACTGCAAATACATATAGCAGTCCCAGATACATAAGAGTACTATGGCCATGAATAGGCATGATACAAGATATCACATAAGTGGTCATCGCCACATACAATATACATAGATCAGAATCTCCATGATGAAGATATACAAAGGATCATGATCTCCATAATGGCTGAAGATATATAATGGATCAAGATCTCCATAATAGCTGGAAATGTCTGACATATATTGGAATCAAGTCACGAGAGCTAAAATCTCATGAACAGTAGCACGATCAAGGAGGTAGCATATAAGAGATGCCACCAATCTGGAAGGTCTTCTACACAAACCGCTACGAGTACATGTCCTACTATGTGAATAGAGGTGTTGAGATCAAACATAGTAGTCCATCATCTGATTATCGATCATTGATGTATACTGTTAACAGACGCAAGATCACCCACTGATAATGAAAATAGGAATCAAGGTACTAGAGTGCAAACTAACAAGTGTGAATAAATGTGTTGAGGTCGAACACTTGAAAGGATCCATTGATTAGGGGACATTGATGTATTCCCAAAGACTGTCGATGGTGAGATAATATGCCACTGAGGACTGCAAGTCTCAAGGAACTCAAAAATGACTCTAGATTCCAATCCCAGAATAAATGATATGAAGTCAATGGGATGAAATCCGCTAGAAGGAGGGCATTAAGGAATCCCCCATCATCTAGCACGAGGTGCTCAGCAAAGATGTATGATGTGGAAGGACTCGATCATGATGTGCATGAACTAGTAACTGTATCGAGAATGGCCAACATACAAAGTCAAGATAACTGAGGAATGGCCGACTCAGGTTTCAACTTCCTTCGAACAAGAGGAAAACGGTGTATGGTGACTTACATAAAGGCAACATAAACTCGATATACAAAACTGGGACATCTTTGCGACACAGGAGGTATTGATAGAGGCTCCATGGGGACTGGAAGCTTAACCAGTCAGTGGAGATAAACTCAGATAAATGAGTACAACTCCTAAATTCAAACTATAAACCCAACCAATGGATGTGATATACAGTGCTCTGTTCAAAGGCAACATGACTTGATAGCTGCCAAATATAACATCTTTCATTGTCCGGCTTTTTGGCTTTTTTATTTTTTTGGACTTTTTCAAATATTTAAAAATCTTGAAAAAGAATAAAACTGCTTTATAGTTACAGACTAGGAGGAGACGAGTGTCATAGGGGAAAACAAGCTAGTTCCAAGCAATGGAACATACCTATGCTCAATGCAAGGATACATGTGTAGGATAGCGACACTCAGGGGAAAATCCCCTCCTGGTAAAAAGGGAATCAAGCTGCAAAGGATATATAAAATGGCTCTGCATAGATAGACATGAGACAAGCTCGGGCTATATGGCTGAAACTCAATGTCAGGGAAGCCGACATAAAGCTCAATAAGGTAGGAAAAGCTCATGATAATTCAATAACAACTTGACATAAGGGAGTCCTGAGGGAAATAGGCCAACAAAAGATCAAGAGGTGTATGAAGCTCTTGCGAAATGTCATGGCAATACTATACAATGGACTCCCACACCCTAAGGGACAAACGTCAGCATGGGCACAAATGCAAATAATGCGCTAACTAGGGTACCCATGTAAGGTCAAGCTCTACCACTCATATCATGCCACTCCTAAAACAGCAAGAAGGTTCCATGACATAATAGAGTGGGTTCATACCTAAGGCTATAATGAAATGGTCATAAGGTCATGCAAAATGCAAACGGTGATGAAACCTAACCTATATGCCAGTTTAGACATGATACCTGAGATCGGCATGAACGGGTCAATCCAACGGCTGAAACAACACTCAAAAAGGTCTCCTACATCATAAATTAGGTAAAAAACGGTCCAAAATGATTAGAAATAGTCCAAACTATAGGAAAGGGGGTAAAAATTTGCAAAAAATTGAAAATTTTCTATAAATAGTAAAAAATTCAAAACATTATAAAACATTTGAAATTTTTACCCATTTGAGCTAATATTTTCAACAGCGAATTCCAGGAGATCCAGCTGGCGGAATCCACTACCATTTCTTCCAGGTACTTACCCATGCTCTTCTCTTTCATTTTGATGCAATTTTTATCAAATTCCATGGTGATTTGGGATTTCTAGGCCAATCCAAAATAGGCACTACGGCCCATGTAGAAATTGAGGGTTTTTCTGTGTATAGGGCTGGATATACGCGAAAAATGCCCTCACAATTGCGTACATACATGGCTGTTTGGCAAACAGTCGCGTATGCGGTCGCGCATGAGGTTTTTTAAGTATTCTAATGGGCAAACTTGCAATTTTTTTTTAGGATGGTCCTAGAATGGAGATAACATGAACATGGTGATGTAGAGGAGGTAGTAAGGGCCGATCTAATGGCTCAACAAGCACTACGTGCATGTGGGCTCTACAAATTTTGGTGTATTGGTGGCGTAAGGGTCAAACCATCACTATTGCAGATGCTAGTGGATTACTAAGATCCAGACTCAGAGTCATTCCAAATAGATGGGATGTCCCTCACCATAGAGGTGGAGGACATATACTTTATTACTGGACTTTCCCAATGGGGGGAAGTAGTGAACCTACGTTCTCGCGGGCCCAGAGGTGCCCTGACTATGGATGAGTACATTGCGGTGTACTGCTATCCGGACATGAAGAAGGTGGGGAGTCAGATCCCAACCAACTCTATATAGGTGCTCAGCCTAAAGGCCATCATACTAAAACTGGGTAGGATAGGAGGCTTGGCTTCACTCCGCCAGGCCTTGCGGCCTCAGATGTTCTATGCAGTGGAGTGCATGAGACCCACGATATATGACTAGAGCACTACACTACTGGGCAACATGAAACACTGGCTCAGTGAATGTAAGATGGGAAGAGTGTGAAAATTCAGTTTCAGCAGCATACTGAGCATGTTTTTCTTCAAGCGTGTTCCAGGATTGAGCCCCAAAGTTGACGTTCCTCTACATAGGGTTCGAGATCCGGCCCAACGACGTTGGGAGGATGCGATGCACAGACTGGGTGGAGGTAGGGTGTCCAACCCCTATCCAACTGAGTTCTTTCTGTGGTGGCAATGAAAGATAGTTGCCATCGATGATTACCCCTATGCGAGGATAGATTTTGGGGTAGACCCGGACATGCCGCTACCACTAGGATTGGCATACGGTGACATAGGTAATGAATCTTGACCCTCTCTTTAAATTTTTGAGTTATTTAATTTTTTTGTGTTTTCTGATTATATGGGATCAAAAGATATGTTTTTGGGTGACAATACATAGTGAAATCTACCATATTGTTGATGGGCGTATTCGACTAAGCCCGCAACGGGGGAAAACGACCCAGTCCGGGATCCTTAGAGCAGGCTCCAAGCTGTTTGGAATAGTCGCTCCCGACAGATTTAAAGGCTCTGTTGGCCTAGGATCCTAGAAGACTAATGGTTACAATTAATGCTACTGATAAACAGAGTTAGCCCTATGCTTATAATTACAAATATTAATCCAAGTTATATATTACAAGAATCGAACTGTTAAAATAAAACAATTAAGCCTAATTACATGAATAGAACATAACCTAGCCAAGATCAGTATCCTAATGGATCATGTTACAATTATAAACATATGTACAGTAATTACAAAAGGGTAATCTGAATGTAATTAATGAAAAGATCTGACTTAACAAGGTTCTTCAGACAGTACAAAAAAGCAGAAAATAAATAAAATATAATTCTGATCTACTACCTATCCTGATCAGGAGCAATAATTAATTTAACCTATCACTGACTAATGTCGATAAAGATACTGTATGTAAACATTTGTGACATTTAAAAACATTTAAATATTGCAAATTCATACAAGCATCGTTACACACTATGTAATAATAATATCAATTATTAACTACAACACATGACGTACCAACACAGTCAGGAATAGGAACAGCCAATACCGGATACATAATATTTGCACAATTCATCAAGGAAATTATAACAAACATTCATAATACAGGAGAGTGAAATAGAAAAACTGAAAGATACTATAAGTCACATATAAAGTTCTAAAACTGTAAATGTGTGTACAACATCACCAGCTCAAACGCTACAGTTACTGACAGTTCACTGTCTAGAAACGCAGGTAGAACGAACCAGAAGTTTTGTTCTCACTCCCCAGAGTATCGACCCCTTATCATGTTCACTATAAACCCTTAATATACATTTTGATTTTACCAAAATAAACTTTCTAAGAGCTAATAATCCAGATTGCGATCCCTAACTAATGTCACATGGAGAAAAACGACAAGTGGAACATGTCGTTTTTTCAACAAACGCATAGCTATGCCACCATCACATGGGATCGAGGACATAAAGGAGATAACAACACCTGTAAAACAGTCCCCTTCAAAAACGATTTGTCTCCAGAAATAAAGGGATCGTCCATATAACTGAAATCCTCAAAATCCGGGAAAGAGATATTCATAATTCTACCTGCGATACAACACACAAGAAATATAATTAAAACATAATTAAAATGGTAACAAATAAAATCACTAACAAACAAATTCAAAATAATAAAATACCTGAAATCGATCATCAAAACACCAGACAGGATATCAAAATAACATATCACCAAACACTACAGTTTGACCGGAGCGTTAAAAACTTGTATATTAACTCCACTGGATTGACTCGTAGATGGAGCCTTAAATTGCATAAGAGCGATCTGAGCATTGAGCTCGTGTAACTTTTCCTCACTCTTTTCATTTTCGTCCTGCAACTTAAGAACCCTCCTTATCAGTTTGTTTTTATGATTCTTGAGTCGTAAAATATGTTGATCACTTAAATCAACTTTTTCCTTTAATTTCACATTATCAGTTCTCAATAAATCCCGACTCGCAACTATTTCGTTCACCTTGTCTTCCATTCGACGAACCTTGTCTAACAGACAACTAATGAACAAAGGGTGAATAGTTTCCCCAATTCCACGATGAACGGCCGAGGTTGTTTTAACAGACTTCTCTTTTGCCACAGGATCAGCCATACAATCAACTTGAACTTCCTGAACTTTCTTATCCACTGATGGAGGACTATCACGATCAAAAGTGACATCAACGCCAGGCTCAACAGGCTGAACCTCTACAGACAGAGAAGGATTTTCAGAAATATCATCCACAGTCACAGGATGACTTTGACCAGCTGGATCAGCAACAAAACCACGATTAACCATATCATCATTAACAGGTGGAGGAGTAACGTTTTCCTCATCATCAATTACAACCATTTCGACTGGAAGCTTAATATTCCTGGGGTTTTGCGGCATCTTGGCTTTCGCCATACTCCTGGTTAGCCTTCTAGTCAACTTGGACTTGGATAATTTCCCTCGACGGTTTCCAGATTTATCACTATTGTTTGATGGAGTGACAGGTGACAGAGCTGAGACCTTCTTTAGATGCCTAGACTCTGGAGATGTATGAGGAGTGTTCATTGGATCACCCATAGGCGCTTGAGAGGGTTCCACACTCTTAAGACTAGGGTTTGATATAGGTTTACTCAGAGAGGCCGAACTTGAATCTTTATGTTTGCTACAGTCATCGGGACTGCCAAACATACAATGACAAAACCCTGAAAAACCATTCGATTCTATAAACTGCTCCCATGAGCGACCCGATTTTACCAATTCATTCTCAACCAACATACGGACTAGGCCGTGGTGAAACAAACTGTGGCTTACATGTTTTGGTCCCTTCTTTATGGCGGTTGACATTTTAAACAAACTGTGCAAAAGATAATAAGGGAGATTAATAGGAAACCCTATGAAGACAGCCATTAAACGAAGATGGTATACATATGCCGATGACAACCGACCTTCGCGGGTTAAATACCTATGAATTAAATCAAGCACGGGGCGCCAGTCTTTCAAGAAATACTTACGTGCAACTCCTGTCCGAAAGGAAATTTCTTGAGTCGGGTTCTTCAGCAATGATCTCCATTCGGTAATTTCCATTTTCTGACACTTAAACCACCGCTGCCCAGACAAAGGCAAACCCGTTGCACTTGCAATCGACCTCTCATCCAATCGAAAGCACAAATCACCAACTTCTGCTTGGTAGTTTACCAGGGACAAAGAAAATACTCTGGTAACTTCTGGATTAGAATCAGAAAACTTCTCAAAGAATGGCATCCACCCGACATCTTTAACCTTTTGCAAAATCCCAGGGTTCGAATTCAACAGGGTTAACTCATAGGGTTCGACTCTCACAACAGGGGCCATTACTGATTGTTTATAAATGCGAAACCATACACAGAATACATGCCACCACTGGACCAAAGACAGAGAGCCAGGTCGTAAGCATTTGGAATAGAGACTGAGCAGCGCTAAATAATACATAGGATGAGCCAAACGCGAATGCAGGCGAAACCCCTGCGGTTTCGGCATGCTCGGAGCCATCACTACTTGGAGTGATAAACACAAATGACGGTTGAAACCCTGAAAGACTGATGTTATCACAATCTACCATGAATTAAATGACAGGAGAGCTTAAGGTGTACGTAATAACAGGTGCTTCACTAGAAAACAGCCACGACAAGGACTAGGTACGTGGAGGACAGGGTAAGTATGAGTGTCATAATAACACTCTGAATTCGTGATAAGTGGCTCGTTCCATAGATCATTCCCGATAAAACCATAACATATGCGTTCTCGACCCTACGTTCAACCCATTCATCAAAGGTGGCGAGGAATAATATGATTCGAAAATGAACCTTTGAATATCATCATACACGAATTAATATCAATATAAATCATGGTCCATGAACTTTAGAATATGGCAAACGAATCATGCATCCAAGCTTAAACATAGTCACAAGAATCAAACTTTCATCACCATCGCCCTACTTGGCATGAAAACTATGGTAATACAACCTCATTAATATTTATAATAATGAAATCGACTAAACCAATGTCTAATATTCAAGGGAACATGCAAAACTAGGGTAGACAACAGTAAGCATAAGAACCATGAACACTCATAAATCAATCTTCCTAGTCAAAATTCATTCAGACCAGTAACTCAGAGGCGGCGATTTCATCGATCCAATGTAACTTGCAAGGTTGATCAAAAATGTTAATTTCAATAAATCAGTAGCTAATGAAAAATCCTCCTTTCAGTAGCTGAGTTTGTCCCTTTTAAAAGTTAAACATTTTATCAAACAAAATAGAATTTTGTTTGATAAAATAATGATTTTAAAAGGCTATTGAGCAGGGGCACAACACATATGGATGTAGATGTGGGACCACGGCAGCCTGAAGGCTTCCCTCATCATAAATGAAGGGGAAGAAAAGATGATATCATGGGTGTGGATGCAGAGCAGATGCTCCAGAGCATTCATATCAACTTTGTGAGGCTGACACACAGAGTTCCCATGGAGCAAGTTGAGGACTTGCCTGAGGCTATGCAGCGCCAGGTGGTGAGTGTACCACGAGCATGGGTGCAATTATTTCAACGGCTAGCTAGAGCCATAGTGACATTCCATGATCACAACCCCCTCCTCCACAGGCTTAGATACCTAGGAGTGATACATTTTGTATTACCATGTATTATATTTTGGTGGCTCGAGAGCCCCATTTTTGTATCATGACACTATGTATTACCACATTTTGGATGTTTATAAAAAAATTTATGATGATCGGTTTATTTATTTACATGTGTAAATATTTGTGTTTGTGATGAATTTATTGTGTATGAAACAAATGCCAATCTAACATGTAGTTAGCATATGAGTCAGCAACTTGATTATTAATTCTTGGAATATGTATGTATGTTATATTGTCAAATTCACATTCTAATAATCTCACATGTAAGAATATTCTTAATAACGCCTGATCTCTAACATGGTACAAACCATTAAGTTGTGACACTACTAACTCCAAATCAAGACGTACCTCAAGAGAGAGAACGCCATGCAAAATGGCATCCCGTAGAAGCTCAATAACGACACTATATTCAACAACATTGTTTGAAGATGGTCGTAAACATACGCCTCCTAAATACAGTACCTGACCCATAGGAGTATAAATCACCCAAGCAGCAGAGGTTGAGTGTTGAGTGTGACGGATCGCACCATCCACGAATCCTATGTAGGTGGAAGATTCCATTGACATCTTCCAAAAGAAATGAAAACTAATCAAAACCCCAATCACTATAAGAAAAAGACCTAACTATGTAAAACTGTACAATAATATACAATAACCAGCCTTGGCTGAAAATTATGCATAGTATTTTTTGAGATAGAGCCCATTTCTAGGCTTTGCCAAGGCCGTTCTCTCGTAATCCACTAACTCATAAGTGCCCTTCTCTAACACACCTTTGACGACGTAAGGACCACGCCACATGGGGTTAAACTTTCCTGCCCCCAAGGGTTCTTTCGGTTGATCCCACAAAAGGACCAAGTCTCCCTCACTAAACCTCCTTGGATGGACAGACTTATCGTATTGGACCTTTATGCAACGTTTATTGACTTCTAGAGCCACCAAGGCATCTCGATGCTGCTCATCAAGTTGCTCAAGGTGGACCAAACACTCCTTCAATAGGGAATTGTCTGGTAAGAGTTCTACGACTAGCTTCAAAGAAGGAATATCGCATTCAACCGGCAATACCTACTCCACTCCATGTACAAGTTGATATGGAGAAAAATCCGTGGCAGTCTTAACAACGGTTATATATTCCCAAAAAGCAGGATATAACATAATCTGCCAATTATTCTTGCTTTTTGCAATGGTTCGTTGGAGAATGGATTTAAGTGATTTGTTCACTGCTTCTACCTGTCCATTCACTTGAGGGTAGTAAGAGGAGGAATGCTCTTTCTTGTACCCTAAATTTGATGCCAACTCTTCCATCATAAGATTCTGAAAGTGCGATCCATGGTCAGTGACAAGCTCTTTCGAAATCTTGAACCGAGTAATAATCTGGTTGAATATGAAGTGCACGATTGTCTCACCGTTGGATTTAACTGTAGGCATAGCCTCAGCCTATTTCGTGAAGTAATCAATATCCACTATGATATGATGATGCCCCCCAACTGAAGTTGGGTTACAATCCATAAAATCAAGCCCCCACTTAGTGAAGGGACCGGCGGTGATGATGGGATGTAACGGGGCAGGTTTTGAGTGCATATTACATGCAAACACCTGGCAAGGGTGGCACCTCTTGACCGCATCAACACAATCCTTAAAGATCGACGGCCAGAAATAAACCGCTCTTAAGATTTTTTGGGTTGTAGAAAGCCCAGATAAATGACCACCACACGCCCCCCCATGGCAATCATTCAGCACTACCTTAGCCTCCTCATGAGTTAAACAACGTCGTAAAATGGAATCTACCCCATGGTGGTATAAAGTGTTATCCACTATGAGGTAATTCTTAGACATGTGACATAATCATCGTCGTTCATCCCGTGAGAGGTGAGTGGGGACCTTCAATGTTTGTAAATATATAATGATATCCCCATATCATGGTTTTAAATTTGAGATTAATAAGATGTGTTCATCGATAAACGTATCTTCACAAACCAACTCCTCAGCTTCGCTTGGGAAATCTGATATAAGCTCTGCAAAAATTAACGATTTCTTCGATTTTGCCGAAACAAACTCGAGGTTGAATTCTTGCAGGATGACAATCCATTTATTATATTTTTCCCCAATCATCCTTCGAGTGAGGATGAATTGAAATTTATTGACATCGGATACAACAAAGGTCTGGCGAAGGAGAATATAATGTCTCAACCGTTGAACCGCATGTACGGTAGCTAAAGCAAGCTTCTCAACATGAGAATAATGGGTCTCCACGTCGATAAGATTCCGGCTCAGATAGTATATGACATGCTCTTGGAGCTCCTCACCCTCTTGAACCAAAACCATACCAATCGTCTCCATGGATGTGGCCACATAAAGTAGAAAATCACGGCTATAGTCTGGGGGACTACTCACTGGGGCCAATGATAGGGCTCACTTGAGCGCATCAAAGGACTCCTGGGCTTGCTCATCCCAACAAAAGGTGGTGTCCTTCTTCAAAAGCCGCATGAAGCCTCTAGTCAAATTGGAAAAATTGACAACGAATCTTTGTAAGAAGTTTTCCATGCCTTGCAAACATTGAAGATGACGAATATTTTTTGGGGGAGAAAACTAAAGTATTGCCTCTACCTTCAAAGGGTCGACTCTTATACCCTCTTTAGAAATGATGAATACTAACAAGCGACCTGAATTCACACAAAAGATGCACTTGTGAGGGTTTAACCTAACCAAATAATGGAGGCACCTTTCGAATACCAATCTCAAATGGGAGGAATGACGCATTCTCATACGAGAATGAGCAGTAAGTTCATCCAAAAATACTTCAATAATTGATTTGAGATTGTAGAAGATCAAGGTCATGGCCCGCTGAAAAGTAGCTCCGGAATTCTTAAGGCCAAAAGGCATTTTTCGATATGCAAAAGTTCCCCAAGGACAAATAAATGCAGTCTTGTGTTGGTCCTCAGGTTTAATTTGTATCTGATTATATCCGGAAAATCCATCGATGAAGGAAAAAACCTCGCTGCCAGCACACTCATCCAAAATCTGATCAATAAATGGTGTGGGGAAATTGTCCTTAGGATAAGCACGATTCAAATCACGGAAATTAGTACATATGCGGATCGCTCCCTGCTTCTTATCCACCAGAATGGGGTTTGAAACCCACTCCAACAAGGGAATGGGATAGATAAAACTGGCTTTCAACAGTTTCCCTATCTCTGCCTTAATCGCGGGTGCTTTCTAGGATTCACCGCATGCAAGTGTTGCCAAATAGGCTTAGCGTTGGGATAAGTCTTAATCTTGTGTTCGACAATATAGGGGTCGATACCTGGAATTTCATCGTAAAACCAAGCAAAGATATCACGGAATTATTTAAACAGCTCAGTGTATTCTTGAATCTCAGCATGGGAACATTTTTCCCCAATATAGACATTCTCTATCCTTCTAGGATCGTGAGAGATATTGATAGGAATCATTGGAGATATGTTTTCCATGTTTCCATCAACCATCGGATCGGGAGAGCTTAATGGAACCATAGGACTACCAACTCTCTCATTAAGAACCTCCCTAAAGTCCTCACACTCCAAGCGGTAAAGCTCGGGAAGAAAGTAAGATCTATGATGGAGCTCTTCCCATGGTGCCTCAACTCCCGACATGGCCTCAATAATCGCTTCATCTGATGGGAAAACACTATCAAGGCAGTTGTGTGTGTGAGAATACTGTACTGCCCATGCAGGTAGCACATAAGGGTCCTCCTCCTCCGTTCGCGAAGAGGAAGGACTGGGCTCTGTAACACACTCAAGATTAGCTTGATAAGCTACCATAGTTGCAGGCAACGGCACGTCCATCACGATGGGCTCACTCGGAGTACTCGGTGTAGGAAGAATCCAAGGATCTTCCATATGACTCGTGCAAAAAGACACCGATCTCATAGATGTCGAAGCCTCACGGGAACTAGAACCTATCATAAGGATTGGTGCAGGACAACTACAAATTCCCATGAGGGATGGATACATGCCTACACCCACACTCCTAGTTTCCAGCTGAGAGTGCTCAATGATCGGGATCGAAGCTCCCGAAGATGTAGTAATCAATGGATTCTTGAAAGACGTTTGATCGATTGTGACTATCTTCCCATTAAATGGAAAGAATACAATGCGAAATAGGGAAGAAGCTACGGCTTGCATACTGTAAATCCAATTCCTACCCAGCAAGAGATTGTAGTCAAGGGACGCATCAACCACCTCGACCTCTATCGCAACGGTCTTCCCTCCCAAATGGACCTTAAGGAAAGGAAGGATCCCATGTGGCCTAAACGATCTCCCATCGAATGCAATTAACATGGTCGCTGATTTAGACAGCTCAGGGAAACCTAAACCCTTTCAACACGATAAAGACATCACAGAAGCAGCAGCGCCTTCGTTAATCACAGTGTGCTTGATGGTCATGTTAAGACATTCTACGTGAATTGAAAGAGACACATAGTAAGGAAAGTGAGGTTGAAGTCCTGTGGTTTCAAATTTAATCATGGAGGAAGAATTATCATCATTCACACCAAGGGTAGAAAGCAAAGCCTTCCTTTGCGAAGGACAACTCTGAAGCACTTCCAGTGCAGACATCGCAAAAGGAGTGTGGCCCAAATCCTTGACAACTAAATAATTCTGGGTAGCTCGGGCATTAGGATTGTGCCCTGAACACTTAAGGACTCTCTTAGGAATGCGAGGTGCAGCTTCAGTTTTATCCGCAGGTTTTTCAATATGCAAAGGAGTCCCTAGTATATCAGGTTCCTTTCCTGGGCTGGGTTGTGACGAACCATAGTATTTCTCACAGGTCACAACTTTCACAGCACGTACCATGTTAATGCAACCATGACCACTACCCTTCGATATATCTTGATCACCACCAAACTGATCATGGGTCCTTGAGTTCATAGTTTGATTGTGAGGTAAAGGGTTAGTCAGCACATCTAGTCCCTGTGCCAAGAATCTCGAGGCTTCATCAATACGAGGACACAAGTGAGGTGATCGTCCTTACACAACTTGCAAGGAAATTTAACCTTACATTTAGCTTGCTTATCCTCCCCATCATTACAAGCGTTCTTGTTAATATTATTAGAATTCTCATTCCTATTCCCACCCTTACGATTATTCTTACCCTTCTTTTTATTCCATTCAGACTGTTGGTTACCCTTCTGGTCCAACGATTGCACTAAAAGCACACTCGCTATTTGGGTGGGTTGAGACAAAGTCGTGGCTTCTCCCAAAGCAGAATGGTTGATTGACAATTGACTAACTTGTTTTACAACTGAATCCACAGGTTTAGCGCTAGCACAACCCACAATTCCATTGGCATGTGATCCAGGTTTAACTTTGGGGTTGAAACTAGAGTGCAGAGCATTGGGAATGATCTCATATAACAACCGGACTGAGCATAAATCAAATCTAGTTCCTATGCCCTAAAAATGGCTTATTTCTCATTTTGCACTCCAGATGTAGAAACATCCTTCGCTATATATGGAAATAATGACTTAAGGAACCATTTGAGGAGGAATTCCGGTGGTATAAAGGCTTTAATTAACCTCTTCCATCTATGCCACTCTTGGATGTGATCTGAGATATGTGTGGCTTTATCCTACCAAAATGTCGACAAGAGTTCAGTACTAATGTCATAACGCACTGGTAGCTGGAAGTGGTTAATAATATTCATCGCTACGTCATCGAACAAAGCAAATTCCCCCCTAGGTAACTCTATATACTGTTTTGTAGTAGGCCCTGTAAGGGTGCTTGAAACAACCTTAAATGGATTGAGTCCTGGTGTAAGGAATTCGAAGAGCACCATAGGTGAAAGGTAGTAACATGTTCGCTCGGATGCTCTCCCGGTTTTCCCTCTAATTTGGGTATGTCTGAAGGAAGCTTAGTAGGGACAGCCAGCCAAGTCAGGTCATGAGCTACAGGATTGTTCGTCAATATTGACAATTAGGAAGATTCAGCGTTGCGAGGAAAGGGATCCTAGGATGATGAGGTCGATGGATCGCTCCCTGATAGTTCTGATTCACATAGGTCTGATTACCACCATGGCCTTGGCCATAGTGCCCTGTCCTGTTTGACCCATATAGGGTGGTATGGAAGCACCATAGTGTGGTGTACCTTGACTATTCGGAGCTACAAAGCTGTAATTTGGAGAGTAAGCAGGTTGTTGATACCCGCCCCCATAAGGTGAAGAACCCTGTCCATACTGCGTCCCATAATAGGGTCCATAAGTCATCGCATGAGATGTCCCATGAGACACTCCGTAAGTAGGAACATACGCTCCCAAAGTAGGAATATATGTCCCAAAAGTAGGAATGTGACCTCTAGAAGTATGACCATGACCTCCCGAAACAACGGGCGGTGCATGTACCTGAGACACAACTAGTCTAGTAACCGCAGTACGGACTTGACTCATAGCAACATTTTGGCCCGAAGGACCACATGAATGAGGTGGAGGGTGTACATTAGAATAACTAGGGATAGAGGACGAAGGGATCTATGTAATTATGTACATGCTATTCCCTATAGTCACTCATCTCAGATCTGGTATCCTAATAGGATCATTAACCCTAGACCTAGGAGGAATATGTGATATAGCTTCCACCACCAGGATGGAAAGTGCAATGTGACTTGTGCTCCCAAACCTCTCCACATGGTAAGGAATGAGAGTGCCCCCAGGCATAGTGTTAGGCTCAAACTTAGATTTGACATGGAATGCCAAATCATGTGTGGGAAAACTAGACATACCATAACTACCATAACTAGTGCTCACGGGTTCAAAATGAGTCTCGTCATCCTCCGGCATTCCATACCGGCGATGCATAAATGGGTAATAAACCCTAGAGTAAGTAGTTCTATCATGAAAAGTTCCTATCTCAGAAATAATAGGACCTAACTCAGTTAATTCGGGTGAAGGATCATAGTTAGGAGTAAACTCCCCATCTTCCACATGAATGGGAGAAGGTGGTTCAGGAATACCTTCCATATGGTATCCCATGGTGTGTGAATCAATGTGCAAAGTAGTCCACCTGGATTGTCTATTTCTCTCTCCCAAAGGAGGAGGAGATGTAGAAGGCAGAAGTCCTGCTAAATGATGAGAACAGCAAGGAGCTGCACCCAAATCCACAATGACTCTAAAAATATAAAAGACTCTCTATCTACGCAAACCCTAGGCAAGCTATCATGCATAGAGCAATCACCAAGAAAATATAAATTCAAACACAAGCAATCAAGGGTAGGATAAGTGAGCTCCCGAATGAACCAGGTATGTCTTGCCTAGGAGAGGCTTGAGACTCCCATACACAACAAGCAGAGGTACATAACCAATTATTGTGGCCCTCAGCTTCAACACGTAAAGAGACTGTGCTTTCCGACCCTAACCTGGACGGGACACCTACAGAATAACCCTTGCAAAGTACCCACTTGATATCCTAAGTAATGCCACTAAGGTCACCTCAATATAATTAATGCTCAGGCAAACAGTCATAGGCAGGATTGACCGTATCGGTAGGGTAGCAAAACCCGAAACTCTCAAAAGAGCCCCTAGATACGAATACAATCCTAGAAATATCTTTGATGCTACTTAGTTATGACTAGGGGTCATCCCAATCAATAACCGCTCACATTGCCTTGTGCTTAACTCCCTTTTGAGAGGAGGATCCTGAGAAACACTAGTTATACCAAGGAATTTCACACACTCACCTGTACAGACACATACATGTTGTTGTTTAGTGGTCTTGGAGAATTTACTCACAATGAACTATTCCAAGACCCTAAAACCTAATCTTGTTGGTGAACCCTATCAAATAAAATAGTGTAGTTCATTTTAATTAAGCGTTGATTTTAATTGGCTTTATTACTAAAAAAGAGGTATATGGTCGTGCAACTAATGGTGTTATGACACAACATGAAGCAAATTGCGCACCTAACAATCAATGCAAATGCATTGTGTCCATGAAAAACAGGGTATGCTACTACGTGAAATGCACAATTTTCTTTAAATGATAAATGCAAGCTTTCCTGTATGAAATCCTAACTAATACTCCAAAGCAAATCTAGTGCAAGTACTATGCAAAATGCAAAATGCAATGCATGATGATAAGCAAATATTTTTGTATTTTTTGAAATAAAAATGAGATATAAAAGCAAAATAATGGCTCTACAACCCCTAGACTCTGCAAGAACACTCAAGCAGCACCCAATTAAAGTATTAAGGTAAAATAAATCTAATGCACTAATCCCAAAACAAAAAAATTGAAAATGCAATGACAAGAAAATTCTTTAAAAAATAAATTTACCCTAAAAAAAATCTCTAGCCAGAAATAGAGGTGTATATAGATTCTAGCAGTATCAAAGGTGACTCAATAATCAAAATTCACCCAGCAACCCTCCAACTTCCTCTAAAAGGAAAAACTAAGGGAATACACGACTGTTCGCAGTAAACCCGTGTGTGTACGCGGAAATATCAGTGAAACCCACGTATATATGCGATTGTGAGTTCAAAACTAGCATACAGGAAGAAAGGTGTATAAAAATAAAGGCAAACAGACAAGCTGAGACAAACTTCACACCAATCAGACACTACCAGGCAAACATTCCCCTAGACCCGACAGAGAAACAAGAGAAAAATAGCAATTCAAAGTCATTGAATGTCGATAGAAAACCCCCAAAGGACAACTACTAGGAACTCCCCAGCAGAGTCGCCAATTCTGTTACGAAGAGAAATTCCTATGGCTTGGGGTACCACAATAGACAGCTTGACTCCAAAAATCAATCCTTTCCAATATGCAATAGAAATTAAATATCTAACACTAAAGGATCAGACCTCGTACCTTATTCCAGATGGTTGAAGTAGATCCCCATTTAGCTTTCCAACTTCAGCTTGAATTGATAAATCACTTCCTCAACAATAAGTAAACAAGACAAGCATAATATATATATTGGTGTTAGATCTATTCTAGCATATATAATCAACAATGTATAAGCATTTGAAATCATCCATGGATAAAATATTTATTCAAACATACATTATTCGACAAGAAAAGATATTTCTATTAATATAAAATTAGAGATTACAATGGATACAACCTCTGTCGGCACGTCTACGAATTGGAGAAACTGAATCCCCCACTTGGGCCTCCACCACCTCAATCCTCCATCTCTCGATAGCAAGATCACAATTAAAGGAAAGCTTTGGAAGAACACAAAAGTG
Organism: Pseudotsuga menziesii; assembly: GCA_001517045.1. NCBI lineage: Eukaryota > Viridiplantae > Streptophyta > Pinopsida > Pinales > Pinaceae > Pseudotsuga > Pseudotsuga menziesii. The sequence continues at coordinate 126,164 of LPNX010351433.1, forward strand.
CTCCAAGGGACAAAGGGATGTAGACTCAAGCACAAGTTTCGGCAACAATGGACTATAGTTTCTTTGCTCTCAATTCTCTCTTATGCCTTCAATGTACCAAAGAGTTCCTTATATAGCTTTTCAAAGGGGTAATTAAAGGTCGAATACAAGTGATCTCAAGGCATATGGAAGGATAGGAGTCAAGTGAGTTGGATCCATGTCAAGGAAAACTCTGAAAGGATTTGGATCATGCACACATCTTGATGTATGTGGTTTTAGGGGTCAAACCCATGTATATACGCGATTATAGGTTTAAAAGTCATGTGTATTAATTTTCACATGCTTTTAGGGATGGTCAAGGAAACATCAAAGGACAAAAAATGGTCCAAGGGGTCTAAGGAGTTTACAGAGGGACAAGGGAAGGCCATACAAGTGTGATTCACCTGGAGTGGTAAAATCAGCTATAAAAGTGACTTCATAGGTAAATTGTTGAATATTGACATATTAATATTCATGTACACATTTTTTTATGTGGTTTTATAACACTGTTTATTTTTTTACACCAGGTGCAAGTATGTGATTTTATTTCAAAGTTTTGTGGAAAGATCCAATAATACATTCAACTTGTTGATATGGCATGGTGGCAAGATGAGCAATTCAGAATATGCTGGGACACCTTCCCTCTTGGAACAATACTATCGGTGGTTGACTTTGCAGAAAATTACTCCCTACAACCACAAAATGAAATACAAAGTCAATACTATCACTCAGAGTAGGTGAGAATAATGGTGCATATAACGTATCGACATGGGTTAGATGGCAATGAAAAGAAATGTGTGATACTGAAAGAAAGTCACTTCTACATAAGTGACGACTGGACCCATGACATCCATTACGTGCAACATTGCTTTAAATTATTCTATGATCATGTGATAGCTATGGATATACCATTTTATCGTCATTTCATTTGGTCAGATGGTTGCGCTGGACAGTTCAAGAATGCACGTGTATTTGAATGGTTGTGTTTGTTGCACATAAAATACAAGGTGCCACAGGTATGGAACTACTTTGAAACTTATCATGGAAAAGGAGAGAACTATGCTGCTAGTGCATGCATTAAAACTGCCCTTTGAAGGGAAGAGATGAAGTTTATAGGTGCTCGCCTTCAAGACACTACATCTATAGTGAAATTGTGTGCATCTATCATGGGAGAACAAGCAACAAGGAAACACCTAGTGTGAAGAATATTCGGGGAGGTGACAAATGTGGACCGATCCCAAACACATTGGGTGAACATAGTGCATGGAAATCGACAGTTTCATTCAATTAGAAGCTCATACAAATCGACCCTACAAATTTGGACAAGATTGAAGGCTTGCTTTTGCAGTTCCTGTAGCATTGATGAATGGGATGATTGTGAGTATACATATACCATTGATACATGGGATTGAGTGACACTTGGCACCAATTTCAATGGGGTTAATGAAATAGGCCATTTGGAAGATGATAAGACACATATTTCTACAGACTATGATCACATATCGGATCTCATACATGCAAGTACATGAGTAGTACATAAATTAGAAAATGCATTTATGTTTCAAGTTTACTCGACCTATGTAGAATTTAATTTGTGTAGAAATTAGAAATGCAAGACATTATTTAAAAAGTGTATTGTTAACTAGACCTATTTCCTTTCACGGGTCAGATATATGCAGTGGTTGACCCAAAAAATAATGAATGGGGTTATGACTATTGGTTGGCACGTTGCTTAGAGGGGAAACAAACCATTCTCGAACCTGTTACAGATGATGAAAATATTGAATTCCCAACTGGCTCGATGGTTATAAAAGGGGAGTACTTGACACTTGCAGCACAATAGAAAAGGAAGGGTGGGTATGTATATCAGGATTATAAACCAAGAGATATTGTATACCACTTCACCAACCTAGTAGTTGGTATAAACATCAAGTTGCACACACTTGGTCACAAAAATAGGTCACATGTATGATACTTGCTACCTCATATAGAGCATGTTAACACTCCATTTGTAACAATTGATTTAGGGGCCTGACAGAGTTCGAGGAGGGTCCCATTCCTTTAAACATTATGTGAACACCCTTAAGGTTATCAGAGGAGCATGGTCCACATTTTGGAACCATTAGACGATGAAGAGAGATCAATCTACAGTGATAGACTCTTCTGGAGGTAAAGGCTCACGACATCATGGACGATAGAGACAGGCGTCATAACCCAGCGATCTGGGATCACAAGGAAGAAGAGTAATGATAGATCATGGTTTTGACCCAATACGTAAGGGAATGGTCAAAGTTTGGATTTCGCTGAGTCCGTTAAAGTAGGGTAACATATGAAAGTCCGATATCAAGGCAAAGCCCGATCAACGGCCCGAAACAGTTTTGCGAAGTGAACATGCTCGATGGAAGGAGCTTTTCCAAATTGAGAAACGATTAAAAGTAAGAAACATTCGACGATAGAGATGAGATCATAAGCAAGTCTATGGTGCCAGTCGATTTCGTACGCCAGACTTGTGGGGATAAATTCACGATTTCAAATCGTGAAAAGTGGTACCGAACGCGAATATCGATGGTCTTGACAAAGAAGGGAATGGATCTACGACCAAGGTTCTTTTCACAATCCAAACTAGCACGGATAGCGTCATGGTCCTTGTTCGCAAAGAGGTGGCGGATGAGCTTGAGTAGGGGAAAGTTACAAACTATCCTGCCAATGTGCGCCCATGCAGAAAGCTGCATTTGAACACGGCGGAAACACACGCTTCAGACATAGAAGGGGGCGTCATACTTAGAATCCATGGTAACGGCTAAGCACGTCAAGCTGTCACCTAGGCTGAGTGCACCCACTTGCACCATAACATTTGTTATATTTGTAAATCGTAGTAGTAGTTCCACTCTCTAGACTATTAACTCATGATTGCAACCGCAAACAGTTTTTAGGTTTGTTTCAGAGAATAATCTCAGCATTGAAGTAGTATAAATGCACTCCCGATAGGGGGATAAAGGGTGAGATGGTGGGTTGGGAAACCTTCAAGGGCTGAGGTTCTCTGTTGTAATATAATATTTGGTGCCCATGTTATGATTAAAATTACAGAGCAAGAGTTGTTTCTTAAGACAGAGATTCATGTGTCGTCGCTTCTTTCAATATGTATTTTCTTTACGTGAAATGTACATCCTGTCTTCATTCCAGTTCGTTAATTTATTTCATGTTTGTAACTGAGTGTATAATAGTTTGGAATTCATACATGCTATGCTCCGCCTGTTGTTTCAAACATTTATCAAGTTTTCTTCTAAAGTTAAGTGGAATTCATTTTGTTGGTGCTCCACGTGATGGGTTGTTCTCTCTTGTCCCCTAACCACTTGCTAAATATCTCCTGATTATGAGATCGACAACTATCTTCCCTCTGTTTTCAAGTCCATGCCATTATTTTCCTCTTGCAAATGTTCCATACCCAGGTTTTTGACTCCATTGCTAATGGTCCCTTGCCCTGATAATCCCACCTACATCTCACATTAATGCACTTTGTCCCATTTCAGGAGTTTGGCCTCTTAACCGTACTTGATCGAATATCTTACGTAGAGTAAACTTGAAAACAAGCAAGAGATCCCTCTCTAACTGTGCAAGGCCAGAGGCGCAGTCTAAAGTAGTTCTATTGTTACCCAGGAGCGGGGCTTCCTCAACCTTTGGGCTCAATCTTGGTGCTAACAAACTGGCGCCGTTGCTGGGGATGAGGTTGAAGATCATCCTTGGGAAGAATCACATGGTTTTATATCTGGTTGTTGATGGTGAACAATGATCAGACATCAAGAAGGTTGAGCACTTTTCACCTCGTGACTCCACTCTTGAAAGGTTGAGAATTTAGCGACTCCGCTGGTGGTACGACCCAGAAATCAAATGGTCAAAGAAAGATGGGTAGGCTTTGTCCAAAAAAAAATGGACCCCTTGTAAGGCCCGAGAATGCATGGTGAAAGGTTAAGATGCTCGAGTCTATGTTTCTTCCAAGAGGCTTTGTCTTGTCTTGTAAGTTTGTTCTTATCCCTCCCTAGATTTATCAAAAAAACCTTCTATGGTTCAATTCATTCTGAACAGAGCTATGAATATATTCCTATTTATCCTTTTTTATGAACCGAAAGCATTGTGTCATCTTGTACATCTGGTTTTGACTTAGACTTTTCTCCAGCGGCCCACAACGTCAAAGGTCACCCTTGTGAAATTCATGAAACCTCATACGATAGTATAGCTATTGCGCCTAACCTCGTCTCTCCCATTTCTACAAGCCGGTACAAGCCACTACACCTGCCTCCCATCCTCCATGATTTTCCCACGAAACATTACAAGTACCTCCCCAAATTTGACGGAGAACCGAAAGAATTCAGTGCTGAGAAACATTTACAAGCCCTTGAATATTTCTCTGACCTTTTTGAGATAGAACATGATGATGTCTGCATGAGGGATTTTGCCTAGTCCTTGCAAGGAGATGCTAAAGAATGGTTCAAGCACTTGCAGCCTAAGTCCATCAATACTTGGGAAGAGTTTTCTGGTACCTTCTTAAAGTTTTGGGGTAGGAGAAGGCCACTGGATCAAATACTTTCAGAATTGTATTCCCTGAAGAGACATGAGGGTGAGGCCATATCTAGTTTTAACAGAAGGTTCGCAAGATTTTATTATAGCATTCCTAAGGAAGTCCAACCTCTTGTGAATGCTTATAAAATATATTATGCAGCCACCTTTCCTCCTGAGTTATCCTTGCTACTGTTGGAAAGAAAATCAACCACTCTACGACATATGTTTACTAATTGTTTGGAGGTTGAGGAAAACCTTAAGATGTCAAAAAACTTGTCAATTCAGGACAACGGTGGTGAAATAAAAGATACATCAAAATTGGTTGGGCCCTACAAGTAGAATGGGAGAGGCCCTATCCCACTAAATCCCTCTCCTGGTATATAGAAGGATGACCGGCCTGATATAGGAGCATATGGTCCTATAGGCCTGTTCTCTGAATATTGCGATCTACGCCGCACCGGGTCCATAAAAGACAATTTTAAGAAGGAGTTCGGTGCGCATGTGTATGATGAATATGAGGAAGAATACTCGCGGGCTGTACCTGAGGAGCTGGCTATTGAACCGGGACCTATTAATGGAGAGGATCAAGATACAATGCAAAGTCGAGAGGTTACAACAGAAAAGGGTGATAAGGGCACTGAAGGTGATAGCCTACCCTTGTGTTATGCCTCTTTTGAATTAATACGACACATGTTTAAAGCCTCTAAGAAAAAACAAAAAGAAGGGGAGATGGTGCAGTCCAGAAATCGGTACAGAAAAGAAGATGATAAGGAGAAGCTGGCATGCAATCCCTCTCTAGCTACCGATATGTCGGGAATTTGTGATGAGGTGTCGATCCATAGAGAAGGATGCAGCAACCCTCAAATAAATACGTTTTTTGATGTTCTGCCTTTAGGAGTATCACCTCACACAGGAGGAATATAACTAGTCGGTTCTGTTTGAGAAATGGAGAACCTCCATCTTGAGGCACATCAAGCTCTTTTTGTAGAAATTTTGAGTGAAAAAAGGGACGTTTCATTGAAGAAATATTCTATGGGCCCTTTTCTACAATCTTCCGAGTATCAGCCTAACAAATCACTAGAGGAAGGGAGTTCCGGATGGCTTTCCCATGAGCAGAAAATAGAGTACGTTGCAGGTTGCTGTGTTTTCTATGACCCCATAGCAGGGTACATGGAAGGGCTGGGTAAGGATGATGACTAGTCACATTACTACTTTAGAGAGTAGTCTACTTGCCATTTCCCTCTCCCATTATCTATTTCATTTATGTCCATCAAGCACAAAAAAAACAAAACTATTGGGTAAGTTGCTTGATTGGCTTCATTGGAAGTTCAGTGTCACTTAATTGGACTTATGCACTAAATTAGGTAGAGTAGGTAGGAACAAATAAGCTCAGCAATCATCGAGCATTTCCTTCATTGGTATTTTAGTTTGTTTTCAATTTTAATTGCAAGCACATGTTTTGCAGTCAAAAACATCGTTTGCAGGAGTGGCATGAATTCACTGAAGCAGTAGCTCAGAGAAGAATGGATATTTCAAAGAAAGTTTGGGGACAACCCAATGGATTTGGCACTTGGTCTATGGGGGTTATTTGCTACCTCACTGGGAGGATATCATCCCTTGTGGAGCCATATTTTAACACTCCATTTGCAACAGTCTATTCAGGGACCTGACAGAGTTCGAGGGTTCCATTCATTTAAACATTATGTGAACGCCCTTCAAATTATTATATACGCATGGTCCACATTTTAGAACCATCAGATGATGAAGAGAGATCAATCTACGGTGATAAACTCTTCTAAAGGTAAAGGCTCATGACAGCATGGACGATAGAGATAGGCGTCATAACCCAATGAGTTGGGATCACAAGGAAGAAGAGAAGCAATGGATCATGGTTTTGGCCCAAGACACAGGGGAATGGTAAAAGTTTGGCTTTTGCTGAGTCCGTTAAAGTAGGCTAACATATGAAAGGCCGAGATCAAGGAAAAGCCCGATCAACGGCCCAAAACAGTTTCACTGAGCGATCATGCTCGATGGAAGGAGATTTTCCAAATCACGAAATGGTTAAAAGTTAGAAACGCTTGATGGCAGAGATGAGATTAGAAGCAGATCTATGGTTCCATCCAATTTCGCAGGCCAGAGTTGTGCGGATAAAGTCGTGATTTGAAATCGCGAAAAGTGGTACCGGTCGTGAATATCGACCGTCACGACAAAGAAGGGAATGGATCTACGATTGAGGTTCTATTTGCAATCCAAAATAGCATGGACATCATCATGGTCCCGGTTCGCAAAGAGGTAGCAGATGAGGTTGAGTAGGGGAAAGTTACAAACTTCCCTACCAATGTGCGCCCACGCAGAAAGTTGCATTTGAACACGGTGGAAACACACACTTCGAACAAAGAAGGGGGCATCATACTCATAATCCATAATAACGAGCGAGCACGTCAAGCTGTCACCCAGGACGAGTGCACCCACTTGCTCCATAACGTTTGTTATATTTGTAAATCCTGGCAGTAGTTCCACTCTCTAGACTGTTAACGCATGATGGCGACCGCAAACAATTTTTAGTTCTGTTTCAGAGAATAATCTCAGCACTGAAGTAGTATAGATGCACTCCCGATAATGGGATAAAGAGTGAGCTGGTGGTTTGGGAAACCTTCAAGGGATGAGGTTCTCCATTGTAATATAAGATCTGGTGCCTATGTTATGAATAAAATTGCAGAGGAAGAGTTATTTCTTAAGATAGAGATTCATGTGTTGTTGCTTCTTTCAATATGTATTTTCTTTACATGAAATGTACATCATGTCTTCATTCCAGTTTGTTGATTTATTTCATGTTTGTAACTGAGTGTATAACAGTTTGGAATTCATACATGCTATGCTTCGCCTATTGTTCAGACATTTATCAAGTTTTCTTCTAAAGTTGCGTGGAATTCATGTTGCTAGTGCTATGCATGATGGGTTGTTCTCTCTCGTCCTCTAACCACCCGCTAAATGTCTCTTGATTGCAAGATCGACGGATATATTGCCTCTGTTTGAAAGTCCACACTATTATTTTCCTCCTGTAAATGTTTCCTACTTGGGTTTTCAACTCCATTTCCAATGGTCCCTTGCCCTGATAATCCCACCTGCATATCACATCAATACACTTTGTCCCATTTCAAGACTCCGGCCTCCTCATCGTCCTTGATCGAATATCTGACACGGAGTAAACCTAAAGACAAGCGAGAGTTCCCTCTCTGACTGTGCAAGGCTGGAGGCGCAGTCTAAACCGGTTCTGCTGTTACCCGGGAGCAGGCCTTCCTCAACCTTTGGGCTCAATCCCGGTGCTAACAAAGTTAAAAAGATTGATGGACACCATCGTCACCAGAGATGATCCAGATGGCCTACTCATATGAGTGCATTGTCAGGTGGGTTATTTAACCTTTAAAGTGAATGTTGAAGCACAATTTCAATTATTTAGCCTTAGTTTATTCCCAATGTAATAAACCTGTGATTGACCGATACCATTCACAGACAAAATATTATTCAAAGGATACTGGACACTATAAACTCGATCATACAACCTCGGGTGAGTTATCTATAAATCATGTTTGCATATTTTCATCGGGTTCTCTTTATTTTCTTATGATGTTACTAATGTCTAGCCTTTCGTGTGCCTAGGATACAATCACCATCTATGGCCCATTAGAGGTGCCAAGAACGGTGTCTTTAGACATCAACAAATATAATTTGGAAAATAACATGCTCTCGAGTTGTTGAAATTTACATTTTTTGATGTTTTTAGTTTAATATACATTTAATTACATTCCCATGTACAAATTGGAAAACAACTAGGGTTTCATGAACACCAATTTGCATGCTATCACTAGGGTTCAGAAGTAATGAGATGGAACTAGGGTTTAGTGAGCTCTTTACAAGTTAAGAGATGGAACTAGAAACACATGGACATGTACAAATTGGAAAGCAACTAGGGTTTCATGAACACCAATTTGCATGCTATCACTAGGGTTGACAAGTTATAGTGTTTAGTGAGCAATTTACAAGTTATGATATGGAACTAGAAACACAAGGACATGTACAAATTGGAAAGAAACTAGGGTTTCATGAACACCAATTTGCATGCTATCACTAGGGTTGACAAGTTATGAGATCGAACTAGGGTTTAGTGACCTCTTTACAAGTTAAGAGATGGAACTAGAAACACATGGAAATGTACAAATTGGAAAGCAACTAGGGTTTCATGAACACCAATTGTCATGCTATCACTAGGGTTGACAAGTAATGAGATGGAACTATGGTTTAGTGAGCTATTTACAAGTTATGAGATGGAACTAGAAACACATTGACATGTACAAATTGGAAATCAACTAGGGTTTCATGAACACCAATTTGCATGCTATCACTAGGGTTGACAAGTAATGAGATGGAACTATGGTTTCGTGAGCTCTTTACAAGTTATGAGATGGAACTAGAAACACATGGACATTTTCAAATTTTAAACCAACTAGGGTTTCATGAACACCAATTTGCATGCTAACACTAGGGTTGACAAGTTATGAGATGGAACTAGGGTATAGTGAGCAATTTACAAGTTATGAGATGGAACTAGAAACACATGGACATGTACAAATTGGAAACCAACTAGGGTTTCATGAACACCGATTTGCATGCTATCACCAGGGTTGAAAAGTTATGAGATGGAACTAGGGTATAGTGAACAATTTAAAAGTTAAGAGATGGAACTAGAAACACATGCACATGTACAAATTGGAAACCAACTAAGGTTTCATGAACACCGATTTTCATGCTATCACTAGGGTTGACAAGTTATGAGATGGAACTAGGGTATAGTGAGCAATTTACAAGTTATGAGATGGAATTAGAAACACATGGACATGTAAAAATTGGAAAGCAACTAGGGTTTCATTGTCACGTGCCCCAATTTGCAAAAACAATTTAATTTTATTTGAGGAACATTGTGTTATATTTTATGCTAAGTTTGTAATTGATGACCTAGTGGGGTCAAGAATAATTAATGTAATTCAGAATATTTTTATTTACAAATAAATAAATGATGAGACAACAACTTAGGGAAGCTGTTAAAAGAGTGTTTAATGGTCAATTGGTGGAGGATATTGGGTGGAGAGTACACTGACAAATGGCAGCATCCTCAAACTACTTCCAACTGTTGCAGGTGGCAACTTCCCTATATTTGTGGTCATGATTCTCCAAGGAACTGGAATTGGAGCAGGTGGCTCATTAAATGAAAACTGATCCAGAAGACCTAGGCATCTCTATAAAATTTTCCATTGAAAACAGCTGAGGTTGCTCATTCTAGAGGTGATCATTCAGGGTGAATGAATTTATTCAAGAGAAATTCAATGGAGGGGATTACTGAAGTGAGTTGAGGGGTTAACTGTTGAGACTGAACTTATTGTAGCTATTAGGCTGAAGTTCTTACTGCTGTAAGATGATTTTAATTACTGAGGTAATTGGACTAGTTAGGTGACAAAAGGTCTTAAGGTGATATTCTCCACCCAGAACTCTGCCAAGAGGACCAGGAACAAGCTTGGGGGTCCTGAGGAAGTGATGTCTGAGCATTCTCTAGGAGATTGGTTGGGAGGAACAACCTCCTTAAGCTGTTGTCGTCTTATCATTGACAGGTTCTATTTGTGTTTATGTTATTTTTATTTACCGTCCTCAGTAAAATGTTTACTAGTCTTTAAATACATGCATGTCAGTATTTAAATTAGGGTTTGTGAAGAAAGGAGTAACTGTGTAATTTTAGACTTGGTAAATTGAAAATTATGTTAAAAATAGTAATAAATATGCAAAATGAGAAACAGATAGAAATATAACTTCCATACTGTATTTTTCCACGCCTGACTCAAGCAATACTCTAGTACATCTGGGTGTTTAGGTGAATATGATGATTCTTTTCACTTGAATAAAAATTGTAACTACATTTTAATTTAGTTTGCTTATGATTTCTACTGTAAAGAAGTAGTAAATATTGTTTGCATTAAATGTATTTACTTCACATAAAAAATAAAATATAGGTATCTATAAACTTTAGTAATCATATTATTTATAGAACTAATTCTAGTATCAATATTTTTTATAAAACATAGAACTTATAGTTTAATAAATAAACATAAGTATAGTAAACAGGCTAACACCTAAGAACTAGGTAAAGAGAATTTGCAAAACATTTTTATAACATTGATTTTCAAACACACTGTGTCTTAGATCTTATACAGAAGTCTCTACACTAACTTAAATACACTACTTGGGTTTTGAAAGATAAATATATCCTATTTACAAGTGTGCAGTAATAAACCCTAATCCTTCTTAGCTGAGATTTAAAAACAGGCTGTAAAAATCATTAAGGAAAATATTATAAAAACAAAGCTAAGAATTACTAAGTATAAATAATAATATTTATCAAACCGTAGGATTTACTTATTAATTAACCCTTATGAGCCAAAAACAGAGTAAAATATTACTCTTAAACACAGTAAAATACCCCATAAACTTTGCACTGAAATTCTTATAATACAGGATAATAATTAAAAATATTACATAAACATTTTGTTGAAAACAGAATTAAAATAAAATATTACATAAACAATTTAAAAAAAAACAGAATCAAATAATAAGAAATGGTTTATAGCCTGTTAACAAAACCAAACTATGCAAATATATATATATATATATATATATATATATATAATAACAATTCAAAAGAATCTAGAGGAGTATGTTTACGTTTTACACGCCAATATGGATAAGTTTTGTACACAGGAAAATGGTAATTTGTCACGAATTACTGCAGTGTTAGAATCTAATTCGATGTTGAATCTACTCAGATACTCAAAATCACGAGTTTCTGGACTTATTATTAGTTTCACAGTCAATTCCGCAAAAGATTATATATATATATATATCATTCATTTATCTAATGAATATCTTGACTTATTATGACTTTCACAGTCTATTGAATAAGTGAAGAAATACATAATATCTTGATAGTTATATTTAATGGTCAGATAGGGAAAAGATTGTTGGACAGGTGATGGGTCATTAAACAAGTGTATGGTCTATGCATTAGAAAAAATTGGTATGCGGGCTGATGCACAATCATGGACTCCTTTAAAGACACTCTAGGTGCCACATAATATTGGAAAAACCTGGAAACTCTGACTTTAGGTAACAATTAGGGGTACTTCCCTAACTTATTTGAAGATGTAGTAAAAAGAAAAAAGATAGGTAATTGAATCAAATTTCATAATATATAGCATTTATGCAGACAAAATGTGTGTAAATGATTATAAAAATAGTTTCCGTGAAATTGGGTTTTTAAATTTTGAGCACATTATAACATATATTTTTGTGCGGGTGCAGCAATATATGAGGTACATGATGTCAATTTGGGATAAAATCTTGTAGACATATAAATGACATATGGGCCTAGTGCAACACTATTTATTTAGAATTTTTCATGAATTATTTTATTATTATTATTAATTATTGAAGCCAGAAAAGCTTGAAATGAAAACGTTATGTGTAGCTGCAACACTTTAGGGGCAAAAATTAATCAAATATTTGATTTCTATATATAAGATTGTAGCTTTCTCTCATCTAGTGCACCATATAGTTTTCTTGGGAAATGGTGATGGAAATAAAAAGTTATATAACAAACAATTGATGTATCTATTTTCGAAAAATGACGTGTGTCATTTAGAAAAATAATAATAAATAAATAAAACATACTTTTGAAGGAAAAAATTACATATTCAGAATTGTAAGATCGTACTCTACAATATTCTAAATTTTCATAAAAAATATTGTGTCTGTCATAGCAAAACACACCATCGAAACTGAGCATATTTATAGAGTTCTAAAAGACAAGAAATAGCCCTGGTTTATTTGTCTTAGCCAATAGGTTCGGCAGTCCAAATCTATTTCCGAACATAATTCCAAACCTTGTTCCAGCCGATTTTTTTAATTTTAAAAAAACGCATATGCATTATAGCTTATTCATATCGCATATGCGCTATATCGCATATGCGCTATATCGCATATGCGATGTAGCGTATATGCGATATGAATAAGCTATAACGCATATGCATTTTTTCTTAACTAATTTGGTACGAGAGCAAAAAACGTAATGGCATCCTTATCCCATTATAATACCATTTAGACTCCCAATATTCCATCCAGACGGTCTATGGGGTGGATCATGGCCCAACATTACATTGGTTAAGAGGGGGAGGGGAGTCAAAGGAGGGAGAGGAAGGTGTAGAGCGAATCATGACAGTGAGGGATGGGTAAGGGGGATGAAGGGAGGAGAAATATAAGTGGAAGGGAGGGATGGTTATAGGAGATATATGAGGGGGGGATGAGAGAGATATGAGGGGTGGACGCTTGTTCAACGATGTCTGCAAATGTACATTCCACAGAATAGAAGCGATCATCTGGTACCAGGAATATTCAAACAAGTGTGGGCCATAAGTGTAATGAGTGTTTATATGTGTATTAAATATTTCGATGGATTTCAATATTTAGTAATTAGTATTTATAGTAAGCGGGAGAAATCTCATTATTATCATCATCACCATAATCATAATCATAGCCATAGTCATCGTGATCATCGTGATCGTCGTAATCATCATCATTGTCATCATCATCATCATCATCATCATTTCTCATCATCATCGTCATCATGATCATCATCCTCCTCCTCCTCATCATCATCATAGTCATCATCCTCATCATAATCATTGTCATCCTCCTCCTCCTCCTCCTCATCATTGTTCATCATCACCATTCCATTGCAAATGATTGAAAATAAAATAAAAGAAAAGTTTCAACTAAACCTATCATCATCATCATCATTTTTCCTCATCATCATCATCATCATCCTCATCCTCATCCTCCTCCTCCTCATCATCACCATCATATTTCATCATCGTCGTCATCGTCATTATCATCATCATCCTCATCCTCATCCTCATCATCGTCATCATCATCATCACCATCATCCTCGTCATCATCGTCATCCTCATCCTCATCATCATCATCGTCATCATCACCACCATCATCATCATCACCCTCACCCTCATCATCATCATCATCATAGCCATCCTCCTTCTCCTCCTCCTCATCACCATCATTATTCATCATCATCCTCATCGTCATCATCATCTTCTTCATCATCATCCTCATCATCATCATCATCCTCATCACCCTCATCCTCATCATCATCATCATGGTCATCATCATCATCATGGTCATCATCATCATCACCACCATCATCCTCATCATCATCATCATAGTCATCATCCTTCTCTTCCTCATCATCACCATCATTTCTCATCATCGTCATCATCATCATCATCATCATTCTCCTCCTCCTCCTCCTCCTCATCATCACCCTCATCCTCATCATCATCATCATGGTCATCATCCTCCTCCTCCTCCTCATCACCATCATTGTTCATCATCATTTTCATCGTCATCGTCATCATCATCATCATCATCATCATCGTCATCGTCATCGTCATCATCATCATCACTATCCTCCTCCTCCTCCTCATCATCATCACCCTCATCCTCGTCATCATTATCATGGTCATCCTCCTCCTCCTCCTCATCATCACCATCATTGTTCATCATCATCTTCATCGTCATCCTCCTCCTCCTCCTCCTCATCACCATCATTGTTCATCATCATCGTCGTCATCATCATCATCATCACCATCCTTGTCATCATCATCATCATCATCATCACCCTCATCATCATCATCATCATGGTCATCATCATCATCATCATCACCCTCATCCTCATCTTCATCATCATCCTCCTCCTCCTCATCACCATCATTGTTCATCATCATCATCATCATCATCATCATCATCCTCATCTTCATCATCATGGTCATCATCCTCCTCCTCCTCATCATCATCATCATTGTTCATCGTCATCGTCATCATCATCATCATCATCACCATCATCGTCATCATCATCGTCATCATCATCATCACCATCACCATCCTCCTCCTCCTCCTCCTCCTCCTCCTCATCATCATCACCATCATCATCAACACCCTCATCCTCATCATCATCATGATGGTCACCATCATCATGACCATCATCATCATCATCATCACCCTCATCCTCATCATCATCATCATAGTCATCATCCTCCTCCTCATCATCATCACCATCATTGTTTATCATCATCACCACCATCATTGTTCATCATCATCATCATCACCATCATCACCATCATCATCATCAACATCATCACCATCCTCCTCCTCGTCCTCCTCCTCATCACCATCATCATCCTCATCATCATCATCATCATTATCATCATCATCACCATCAGTGTTCATCATCATCATCATCACCATCATCATCATCATCATCATCACCCTCATCCTCATCATCATCATCATAGTCATCCTCCTCCTCCTTCTTCTCCTCATCATCATTGTTCATCATCGTCGTCATCGTCATCATCATCACCATCATCATCATCACCCTCATCCTCCTCCTCCTCATCATCATGGTCATCATCATCATTATCATCATCACCCTCATCCTCATCATCATCATCATAGCCCTCATCCTCATCATCATCATCACAGTCATCCTCCTCCTCCTCCTCCTCCTCCTCATCATCCTCATCCTCATCATCATAGTCATCATCTTCATCATCATCATTATCATCACCACCACCATCATCATCATAATCACCATCATAGTCATCATCATCCTCATAATCATCATCATAATCATCGTCGTCATAATCATACTATTCGTGATCATCGTTATCATAGACACTACCATGGTCCAAGGATAAGGTTGGATGTCTTAACCATTGGTATGGGGTCCATTGTAAGGTTATAGAAGTTTAACATATTTCAGTCCAAGTTTGATATGCATTTGATATTTAATATTTTAATATTTGATAAGCATAGATCAATCAAGTTGCCTATTTAGTGAGAAGTAAATCACATATGGGATATATTGCATATGCACTAAATTGCATATGTGATATATCGCATATGCGTTTTGGAGATCATGTAAAAAAACTGCCCGTTAATTAAAAAGCATTGTATCCATATCGCATATGCGATAAAACGAAGGTGGGTTATATTGAATATGTGATATGTGTTATATAAAAAATGTTGGGTTGCATGCTGTGGGTCAGGTTTACTGAAGAAAAAGACATAATTCTTCTGAATCCGCACACAGAGAACTGTTCAACATGCAATTTAATCATTACTTACATAATTCCATAGTTTTGTACAAGTTTGGGTGGATTTCAATGGGGAATGTACGTAATAGAGGTTGAAAGTCAGCGAGGAAGGTGCTTACACTGAAAGAATTTGACAATAAAAAAGAAAAAAAGAGGGAATATTCAAGAAATCATCGGCATTCATTACATGAGCAAATAGTTCCCATTCCCCCTCAACAAATACCTGACATAGAGGCTGAGGAAGATAATGCAACATTAAAGGAAGCTGGTTATACGGAAGTTGATATTATTGATCCATTAGTAAATAGACAATCTTGTGAAGAGTTCAGTAATTATGTTACTCCCGATGCAAATGTGACTCAGCAACAACCATGGCCGGTGGTTCAATCTCCCAATCAAAGTTGTCATCCTATAGTGGATGTAAACGTCACTCCCGCATTTCAAATGGCAAGAAATTTTGCATCAAAATGAAAGAGAACTCATAAACGCATACAAGTGGACGACATTGAATTGACTTCCATGGAAGGTAAGGTGGCTAAACGCACTATCCTTCGTCCTTGTTCTCAAATAATGAAACGATATTTTGATAAGAAATCCGAAGCTGGTAAATGCCATTTGTTTTTAGCTTTGCTTAAATCTAGAAATATGGAAACTGTTAGAACACATTTAGGCATAAGAACAATGAACAATATCAAATCAAGTAATCACATTATTAAATCTCTTGTTGCTACATTCATATCAATTGGTAAAAAAACTCGTTCACAGGACTGTAATGTGGCACGTCGTGTATTGGCTGAATCAATTGTATGTAGATCCACAAGACAACGTCGTTTACTTAAATGCACATCACAAATTGTGGCTTTACATCCAAAGACACTTAAAAAATATTCAGTAAGAAGAGAGAACCTTGATGTAGAGGGACAAATGGAAACATTATGGGAATTTAGTGGTAGGTTTCCCCACAAAGACATGAAGTTAGTCGAAGAAGTGAAGCACCTAGTGCACATGTTTTGGCATAATAACACTAGGCCTTATTCTAACACGAAGAATGTGTTAAAACATTGTAGGGGCTCTAGAAACAATGAACCTCATGTTAAACATTATCTTGACATGACACAAACTCAACTGTTCGACATGTTTAAATTTTCCCACATAGAGATAAGGCTCAGACAAAGATCTTTTGAAAAATGAAAGCCTTGGTATGTTAGAATCAATACCATCCAGAACACTTGTTGTTGTAAATACCACATAGTGTTTGACCTATATTACCATGCATTTGCACATATACATAATTTTTTGCATCCTAACCATGTGCAATAATGCTCAAGTACAGTACCGCTAATGTCATCCAGAGATTTCATCCATAGCATAATGTGTCTAAGGCAAGATGGACAGACACATTAATTCAAACAATGTGTAGACGGTTCTTGCAACAATTGTGATGGGCTATAATTATGGTCCGATTGCATCCATGAAAGTGAAGATCAAGAATTCGGGAATGCAATTGTCGAGAAGCAGAACTATTAGTATGAGACATATCAGCTACATGATGGGAAAGAAACAAGGAAGATTAAATTGGTGACTTCACAGGTAAATTGTTGAATATTGACATATTAATATTCATGTAGACATTTTTTTATGTGGTTTTATAACACTGTTTATTTTTTTACACCAGGTGCAAGTATGTGATTTTATTTCAGAGTTTTGTGGAAAGATCCAACAATACATTCAACTTGTTGATATGGCATGGTGACAAGATGAGCAATTCAGAATATGCTGGGACACCTTCCCTCTTGGAACAATACTATCAGTGGTTGACTTCACGGAAAATTACTCCCTACAAGCACAAAATGAAATACAAAGTCAATACTATCACTAATAGTAGGTGAGCATAATGGTGCATATCACGTATCGATATGGGCCAGATAGCAATGAAGAGAAACATGTGATACTGAAAGAAAGTCACTTCTACATAAGTGACGACCGGACCCATGACATCCCTTACATGCAACATTGCTTTAAATTATTCTATGATCATGTGATAGCTATGGATATACCATTTTATCGTCATTTCATTTGGTCAGATGGTTGCACTGGACAGTTCAAGAATGCACGTGTATTTGAATGGTTGTGTTTGTTGCACATAAAATACAAGGTGCCATAGGTATGGAACTACTTTGAAACTGGTCATGGAAAATGAGAGCACTGTGGTGCTGGTGCATGCATTAAAACTTCCCTTCGAAGGGAAGAGATGAAGTTTACAGGTGCTCGCCTTCGAGATGCTAAATCTATAGTGAAATGGTGTGCATCTGTCATGGGAGAACAAGCAACAAGGAAACACCTAGTGCGAAGAATATTCTGGGAGGTGACAAATGTGGACCGATCCCAAACACATTGGGTGAACACAGTGCATGGAAATCGATAGTTTCATTCAATTAGAAGCTCAGACAAATCGACCCTACAAATTT
The DNA here is from genome assembly GCA_001517045.1 of Pseudotsuga menziesii. Lineage (NCBI taxonomy): Eukaryota > Viridiplantae > Streptophyta > Pinopsida > Pinales > Pinaceae > Pseudotsuga > Pseudotsuga menziesii. The sequence continues at coordinate 144,477 of LPNX010351433.1, forward strand.
GGACAAGATTGAAGGCTTGCTTTTGCAGTTCCTGTAGCATTGATGAATGGGATGATTGTGAGTATACAGATACCGTTGATACATAAGATTGAGTGACAGTTGGAACCAATTTCAATGGGGTGAATGAAATAGACCATTTGGAAGATGACCAGACACATATTTCTACAAACTATGAGCACATATCGGATCTCATACATGCAGGTACATGAGTAGTACCTAAAATGAAAAATGCATTTATGTACCAAGTGTACTCGACCTATGTAGAATTTAATTTATGTAGAAATTAGAAATGCAATACCTTATTTAAAAAATGTATTGTTAAATCGACCTATTTCCTTTCACAGGTTAGTTATATGCAGTGGTTGACCCAAAAAATAATGAATGGGGTTCTGACTATTGGTTGGCACGTTGCTTAGAGGGGAAGCAAACCATTCTCAAACCTGTTACAGATGATGAAAATATTGAATTCCCAACTTGCTCGATGATTATAAAAGGGGATTACTTGACACTTGCAACACAATAGAAAAGGAAGGGTGGGTATGTATATCAAGATTATAAACCAGGAGATATTTTATACCACTTCACCAACCCAGTAGTTCGTATAAACATCAAGCTGTGCACACTTGGTCACAAAAATAGGTCACACGTATGATACTTGCTACCTCATATAGAGCATGTTAACACTCCATTTGTAACAGTCGATTCAGGGGCCTAACAGAGTTCGAGGAGGGTTCCATTCCTTTAAACATTATGTGAACACCCTTAAGGTTATCAAAGGTGCATGGTCCACATTTTAGAACCGTCAGAGAATGAAGAGAGATCAATCTACAGTGATAGACTATTTCGGAGGTAAAGGCTCACGACAGCATGGACGATAGAGACAGGCGTCATAACCTAGCGATTCGGGATCACAAGGAAGAAGAGAAATGATAGATCATGGTTTTGGCCCAAGATGTAGGGGAATGGTCAAAGTTTAGCTTTCACTGAGTCCATTAAAGTAGGCTAACATATGAAAGGCCGAGATCGAGGAAAAGCCCGATCAATGGCCTAAAACAGTTTCGCTGAGAGAACATGCTTGATGGAAGGAGCTTTTCCAAATCGCGAAATGGTTAAAAGTAAGAAACGTTCGATGACAGAGATGAGATCAGAAGCAGATCTATGGTGCCAGCTGATTTCATATGCCAGACTTGTGTGGATAAAGTCGCGATTTCGAGTTGCGAAAAGTGCTACCGGCCGCGAATATCGACGGTCACGACAAAGAAGGGAATGGATCTACGGTCAAGGTTCTTTTCGCAATCTGAACTAGCACGGACAGCATCATGGTACCCATTCATAAAGAGGTGGCGGATGAGGTTGAGCAGGGGAAAGTTACAAACTTCCCTGCCAATGTGCGCCCATGTAGAAAGCCGCATTTGAACACGGCAGAAACACACACTTCAAACAAACAAGGTGGTGCCATACTTAGAATCCATAATAATGGCTGAGCATGTCAAGCTGTCACCCAGGCCTAGTGCACCCACTTGCTCCATAACATTTGTTATATTTGTAAATCGTGGCAGTAGTTCCACTCTCTAGACTATTAACGCATGATTGTGACTGCAAATAGTTTTTAGGTTTGTTTCAGAGAATAATCTCAGCACTGAAGTAGTATAAATGCACTTTCGATAGGGGGATAAAGGGCGAGCTGGTGGGTTGGGAAACCTTCAAGGGCTGAGGTTCTCTGTTGTAATATAATATTTGGTGCCTATGTTATGAATAAAATTACAGAGGAAGAGTTGTTTCTTAAAATAGAGATTCATGCGTCGTTGCTTCTTTCAATATGTATTTTCTTTACGTGAAATGTACATCTTGTCTTCATTCCAGTTCGTTAATTTCTTTCATGTCTATAATTGAGTATATAATAGTTTGGAATTCATACATGCTATGCTCCACCTATTGTTTCAGACATTTATCAAGTTTTCTTCTAAAGTTGAGTGGAATTCATCTTGCTGGTGCTCTGCGTGATGGGTTGTTCTCTCTTGTCCCCTAACCACCTGCTAAATATATCCTAATTGCGAGATCGATGGCTATCTTGCCTCTGTTTGCAAGTCCACTCCATTCTTTTCCTCCTACAAATGTTCCCTACCTGGGTTTTCAACTCCATTGCTAATGGTACCTTGCCTTGATAATCCCACCTGCATCTCACATTAATACACTTTGTCCCATTTAAGGAGTCTGGCCTCCTAACTGTCCTTGATCGAATATCTTACGAGGAGTAAAATTGAAGACAAGCAAGAGATCCCTCTCTGACTGCGCAAGGCCGGAGGCATAGTCTAAAGTGGTTATGTTGTTACCCGGGAGCGGGCCTTCCTCAACCTTTGGGCTAAATCCCGATGCTAAAAAATTGGCACCGTTGCTGGGGACAAGGTTGAAGATCATCCTTGGGAAGAATGACATGGTTTTATATCCCATTGTTGATGGGGAACAATGATCAGACATCAAGAAGGTTGAGCACTTTTCACCTAGCGAATCCGCTGGTGATACGACCTAGAAATCAAATGGTCAAAGAAAGAGGGGCAGGCTCTGTCCAAAAAAAAATGGACCCCTTGTAAGGCCCGAGTATGCATGGTGAAAGGTTAAGATGCTCGAGTCTACGTTTCTTCAAAGAGGTTTTGTCTTGTCTTGTAAGTTTGTTCTTATCCCTCCCTAGATTTATCAAAACGGCCTTCTATGGTTCAATTCATTTTGAACAGAGCTGTGAATATATTCATGTTTATCCTTCTTTACGAACCGAAAGCATTGTGTCATCTTGTACATCCGGTTTTGACCTAGATTTTTCTTCAGTGGCCCACAACGTCAAAGTTCACCCATGTGAAATTCATGAAACCTCGGACAATAGCGTAGCTATTGTGCCTAACCTAGTCTCTCCCATTTCTCCAAGCCGATACAAGCCACTACAACAGCCTCCCATCGTCCATGATTTTCCTACGAAACATTACAAGTACCTCCCCAAATTTAACGGAGAACCCAAAGACTTCACTGCTGAGAAACATTGACAAGCCTTTGAACATTTCTCTGGCCTTTTTGAGATAGAACATGATGATGTCTGTAGGGGCTTTTGCCTAGTCCTTGCAAGGAGATGCTAAAGAATGGTTCAAGGACTTGCAGCCTAAGTCCATCAATACTTGGGAAGAGTTTTCTGGTACCTTCTTAAAGTTTTGGGGTAGGAGAAGGCCACTGGATCAAATACTTTTAGAATTTTATTCCCTGTAGAGACATGAGGGTGAGGCCATATCTAGTTTTAACAGAAGACTCACAAGCTTTTATTATATCATGCCTAAGGAAGTCCAACCTCTTGAGAATGCTGCTAAAATATATTATGTAGCCACCTTTCCTCCTGAGATGTCCTTGCTTCTTTTGGAAAGAAAATCAACCACTTTATAGCATATGTTTACTAATTGTTTGGAGGTTGAGGAAAACCTTAAGATGTCAAAAAACTTGTCAAGTCAGGACAACGATGGTGAAATAAAAGATACATCAAAATTGGTTGGGCCCTACAAGCAGAATGGGAGAGGCCCTGTCCCACTAAATCCCTCTCCTGGTATACAGATGGATGACCGGCCCGATATAGGAGCATATGGTCCGGTAGGCTTGTTCTTTGAAGATTGCGATCTATGTCACCCCAGGCCAGTAAAAGATGATTTTAAGAAGGAGTTCGGTGCGCATGTGTATGATGAATATGAGGAAGAATACCCGTGGGCTATACCTGAGGAGCTGGCTATTGAACCAGGACCTATTGATGGAGAGGATCAAGATATAATGCAAAGTCGAGAGGTTAGAGCAGAAAAGGGTGATAAGGGAACTGAAGGTGATAGCCTACCCTTGTGTTATGCCTCTTTTGAATTAATACGACACATGTTTAAAGCCTCTAAGAGAAAACAAAAAGAAGGGGAGATGGTGTAGTCCAGAAACCGGTATGGAAAAGAATATGATAAGGAGAAGCTGGCATGCAATCCCTCTTCAGCTACCGATACGTCAGGAATTTGTGATGAGGTGTCGAGGCATGGAGAAGGATGCAACAACCCTCAAATAAATACATTTTTCGATGTTGCACCTTTAGGAGTATCACCTCACACATGAGGAATATGCCTACTCGGTTCTGTTGGAGAAATGGAGGACCTCCATCTTGAGGCACATCAAGCTCTCGTTGCAAAAAATTTGAGTGAAAAAGGGATTTTTCATTGAAGAAATATTCTATGGGCCCTCTTCTACAATCTTCCAGGTATCATCCTGACAAATCACTAGAGAAAGGGAGTTCCGAACGGCTTTCCCATGAGCAGAAAATAGAGTACGTTGGAGGTTTCCATGTTTTCTATGACCCCATAGCAGGGTACATGGAAGGGCTGGGTAAGGATGATGGTTGGTCACATTACTGCTTTAAAGAGCAGTCTACTTGCCATTTCCCTCTCCCATTATCTATTTCATTTATGTCCATCAAGCACAAAAAAATAACAAAACTATTGGGTAAGTTGCTTCATTGGCTTCATTGGAAGTCTGATTTCACTTAATTGGACTTATGCACTAAATTAGGTAGAGTAGGTAGGAACAAATAAGGTCAGCAATCATCGAGCATTTCCTTCATTGCTATTTTATTTTGTTTTCATTTTCAATTGTAGGCACAGGGTTTGCATTCAAAAACATCGTTTGCAGGAGTGGCATGAATTCATTGAAGTAGTAGCTCAGAGCAGAATGGATATTTCAAAGAAAGATTGGGGACAACCCAATGGATTTGGCACTTGGTCTATGGGTGTTCTTTGCTACCTCAATGGGAGGATAGCATCCCTCATGGAGATAGCTATTAACACTCTGTTTGCAACAGTCTATTCAGGAGCTTGACAGAGTTTGATGAGGGTTTCATTCCTTTAAACATTATGTGAACACCCTTTAGATTATTAGATGCGCATGGTCCACATTTTAGAACTGTCAGACGATGAACATAGATCAATCTACGATGATAGAATCTTCTGTAGGTAAAGGCTCACGACAGCATGGACGATAGAGACAGGCGTCATAACCCAACGATCTGGGATCACAAGGAAGAAGACCAGTGACAGATCGTGGTTTTCGCCTAAGATGCAGGGGAATGGTAAAAGTTTGGCTTTTGCTGAGTCCGTTAAAGTAGGCTAACATATGAAAGGCCAAGATCAAGGAAAATCTTGATCAACAACCCAAAACAGTTTCACTAAGCAAACATGCTTGACGGAAGGAGATTTTCGAAATCACAAAACGGTTAAAAGTCAGAAACGTTCGATGGCAGAGATGAGATCAGAAGCAGATCTACAGTTCTAGCCGATTTTGCAAGCAAGACTTGTGCAGATAAAGTCATGATTTTAAATCAAGAAAAGTGGTACCGGCCGCGAATATTGACCGTCATGACAAAGAAGGGAATGGATCTACAGTTGAGGTTGTATTTGCAATCCGAACTGGCACGGACATCGTCATGGTCCCGGTTCACAAAGAGGTGGTGAATGAGGTTGAGTAGGGGAAAGTTACAAACTACCCTGCCAATGTGCATCCACGCAGAAAGCCGCATTTGAACACGATGGAAACACACACTTCGACTAGAGAAGGGGGCATCATACTCAGAATCCATAATAATGGCTGAGCACGTCAAGCTATCACCCAGGATGAGTGCACCCACTTGCTCCATAACGTTTGTTATATTTGTAAATCCTGGCAGTAGTTCCACTCTCTAGACTGTTAACACATGATTACGACCGCAAACAATTTTTAGGTCTATTTCAAAGAATAATCTTAGCACTGAAGTAGTATAGATGCACTCCCGATAGGGGGATAAAGGGTGAGCTGGTGGTTTGGGAAACCTTCAAGGGATGAGGTTCTTTATTGTAATATAAGATCTGGTTCCTTTGTTATGAATAAAATTGCAGAGGAAGAGTTGTTTCTTAAGACAAATATTCATGTGTTGTTGCTTCTTTCAATATGTATTTTCTTTACATGAAATGTACATCCTGTCTTCATTCCAGTTCATTGACTTCTTTCATATCTATAACTGAGTGTATAATAGTTTGAAATTCATACATGCTATGCTCCCCCTGTTGTTTCAGACATTTATCAAGTTTTCTTCTAAAGTTGCATGGGATTCATCTTGCTGGTGCTCTACGTGATGGGTTGTTCTCTGTCGTCCCCTAACCACTCGCTAAATATCTCTTGATTGTGAGATCAACGGCTATCTTTCCTCTGTTTGCAAGTCCACACTATTCTTTTCCTCCTGTAAATGTTCCCTACTCAGGTTTTCGACTCCATTTCCAATGGTCCCTTGCCCTGATAATCCCACCTGCATCTCACATCAATACACTTTGTCCCATTTTAGGAGTCTGGCCTCCTCACTATCCTTGATTGAATATCTTACACGGAGTAAACCTGAAGACATGCGAGAGATCCCTCTCTGACTACGCAAAGCTAGAGGCACAGTCTAAACCAGTTCTGTTGTTACCCGGGAGCGGGCCTTCCTCACCCTTTCGGCTCAATCCTGGTGCTAACAAAGCAGATAATATTGATGGACACCATTGGCACCAGAGATGATCTAGATGGCCTACTCGTATGAGTGCATTGTCCGGTACGTTATTTAACCTTTAAAGTGAATGTTCAAGCACAATTTCAATTATTTATCCTTAGTTTATTCCCAATGTAATAAACGTGTGATTGACCGATACCATTCATAGACATAATATTATTCAAAGGATACTGGACACTATAAACACGATCTTACAACCTCGGCTGTGTTATCTATAAATCATGTTTGCACATTTTCATTGGGTTCTCTTTATTTTCTTATGATGTTACTAATGTCTAGCCTTTCATGTGCCTAGGATACAACCACCATCTATGGCCCATTGGAGGCGCCAAGAACAGTGTCTTTAGACACCAACAAATAGAATTCGGGCAATAACATGCTCTCGAGTTAATGAAATTTACATTTTTTTGATGTCTTTAGTTTAATATACATTTAATTACATTCCCATGTACAAATTGGAAACCAACTAGGGTTTCATGAACACCAATTTGCATGCTATCACTAGGGTTCACAAATAATGAGATGGAACTAGGGTTTAGTGAGCTCTTTACAAGTTAAGAGATGGAACTAGAAACACCTGGACATGTAAAAATTGGAAAGCAACTAGGGTTTCTTGAACACCAATTTGCATGCTATCACTAGGGTTGACAAGTTATGAGATGGAACTAGGGTTTAGTGAACAATTTACAAGTTATGAGATGGAACTAGAAACACAAGCACATGTACAAATTGGAAAGAAACTAGGGTTTCATGAACACCAATTTGCATGCTATCACTAGGGTTGACATGTTATGAGATGGAAGTAGGGTTTAGTGACCTCATTACAAGTTAAGAGATGGAACTAGAAACACATGGAAATGTACAAAATGGAAAGAAACTAGGATTTCATGAACACCAATTTTCATGCTAGCACTAGGGTTGACAAGTAATTAGATGGAACTATGGTTTAGTGAGCTCTTTACAAGTTATGATATGGAACTAGAAACACATGGACATGTGCAAATTGGAAACCAACTAGGGTTTCATGAACACCAATTTGCATGCTATCACTAGGGTTGACAAGTAATGATATGGAACTATGGTTTAGTGAGCTCTTTACAAGTTATGAGATGGAACTAGAAACACATGACATGTACAAATTGGAAACCAACTAGGGTTTCATGAACACCAATTTGCGTGTTATCACTAGGGTTGACAAGTAATGAGATGGAACTAGGGTTTAGTGAGCAATTTACAAGTTAAGAGATGGAACTAGAAACACATGGACATGTACAAATTGGAAACCACCTAGGGTTTCATGAACACCGATTTGCATGCTATCACTAGGGTTGACAAGTTATGAGATGGAACTAGGGTATAGTGAGCAATTTACAATTTACGAGATGGAACTAGAAACACATGGACATGTACAAATTGGAAACCAACTACGGTTTCATGAACACCGATTTGCATGCTATCACTAGGGTTGAAAAATTATGAGATGGAACTAGGGTATGGTGAACAATTTACAAGTTAAGAGATGGAACTAGAAACACATGGAGATGTACAAATTGGAAACCAACTAGGGTTTCATGAACAACGATTTGCATGCTATCACTAGGGTTGACAAGTTATGAGATGGAACTAGGGTATAGTGAGCAATTTACAAGTTATGAGATGGAACTAGAAACAGATGGACATATAAAAATTGGTAAGCAACTAGGGTTTCATTGTCACATGTCCCAATTTGCAAAAATAATTTAATTTTATTTGAGGAACATTGTGGTATATTTTATGCTAAGTTTGTAATTGATGACCTAGTGGGGTCAAGAATAATTAATGTAATTCAGAATATTTTATTTATAAATAAATAAATGATGAGACAATAGCTTAGGGAGATGTTAAAAGAGTGTTTAATGGTCAATTGGTGGAGAAGATTGGGTGGAGATTACACTAACAAATGGAAGCATCCTCAAACTACTTCCAACTATTGCAGGTGGCAACTTCCGTATATTTGTGGTCATGATTCCCCAAGGAACTGGAATTGGAGAAGGTGGCTCATTAAATGAAAATTGAACCAGAAGACCTAGGCATCTTTATAAAATTTTCCATTGAAAACAGCTAAGGTTGCTCATTCTAGAGGTGATCATTCAGGGTGAATGAATTTATTCAAGAGAAATTCAATGGAGGAAATTACTGAAGTGAGTTGAGGGGTTAAATGCTGAGACTGAACTTATTGTATCTATTAGGCTGAAGTTCTTACTGCTGTGAGATGATTTTAATTACTGAGGTAATTGGACTAGTCAGGTGACAAAAGGTCTTAAGGTGATATTCTCCACCTAGAACTTTGCCAGAGTACCAGGAACAAGCTTGGGGCTCCCGAGGAAGCGATGTCTGAGCATTCTCTAGGAGATTGGTTGGGAGGAACAACCTCCTTAAGCTGTTGTCATCTTTGTCTTTATGTTATTTTTATTTACCATCCTTAGTAAAATGTTTACTAGTCTTTAAATACATGCATGTCAGTATTTAAATTAGGGTTTGTGAAGAAAGGAGTAAATGTGTAATGTTAGACTTGGTAAATTGAAAATTATGTTAAAAATAGTAATAAATATGCAAAATGAGAAACATATAGAATTAGAATTTCCATACTGTATTTTTCCATGCCTGGCTCAGGCAGTACTCTAATACAGCTGGGTGTTTAGGTGAATATGATGATTCTTTTCACTTGAATGAAAATTGTAACTACATTTTACTTTAGTTTGCTTATGATTTCTACTATAAAGAAGTAGTAAATATTGTCTGCATTAAATGTATTTACTTCAGATAAAAACTAAAAGATAGGTATGTATAAACTTTAGTAATCATATTATTTATAGAACTAATTCTAGTATTAGTATTCTTTATAAAACTTAGAACTTATAGTTTAATAAATAAACATAAGTATAGTAAACAGGCTAACACCTAAGAACCAGGTAAAGAGAATTTGCAAAACATTTTTATAACGTTGATTTTCAAACACTATGTGTCTTTGATCTTATACAGAAGTCTCTATAGTAACTTAAATACACTACTTAGGTTTTGAAAGATAAATATATCCTATTTACAAGTATGCAGTAATAAACCCTAATCCTTCTTAGCTGAGATTTAAAAACAGGCTATAAAAATCATTAAGAAAAATATTAAATAAACAGAGCTAGGAATTACTAAGTATAAATAATAATATTATCAAACTGTAGGGTTTACTTATTAATTAACCCTTATGAGCCAAAAACAGAGTAAAATATTACTCTTAAACACAGTAAAATACCCCATAAACTTTGCACTGGAATCCTTATAATACAGGATAATATTTAAAAATATTACATAAACATTTTGTTGAAAACATAATTAAAATAAAATATTACATAAATAATTTATAAAAAAATAGAATCAAATAATAAGGAATGGTTTACAGCCTTTAGAATTAAAAGGTCGAGGCTCAGGCCTGTTAACAAAACCAAACTATGCAAAAATATATAAATATATATATTTAATAACAATTCAAAAGAATCTAGCGAGGTATGTTTACGTTTTACATGCCAATATGGATAAGTTTTGTATATAGGAAAATGGTAATCTGTCACGAATTACTGCAGAGTTAGAATCTAATTCGATGTTGAATCTACTCGGATACTCAAAATCATGAGTTTCTTGACTTATTATTAGTTCCACAGTATATTCTGCGAAAGATTATGATTGATATANAATTGCAAACATTTCCTTAAAAAACAACACGTTTAGTTTAGTGTCGAAATTTATTTGTTGGTCAAACGTTTTCTTTAACACGCTCTATTTTTTTTTAATTTTTTTTTATGACCGAGATAACATTTATTTTGTATTTTTTTAATATGATCAAATATGAAGTGAGGATAGCTATTATTAGTGACTATTCATAAAAGTAAGTTAACTTTCATTTGTGCTAGATATCTTCGAATTTGGTATGTTTCCCATATTAAGGACTATAAGATCTTAGCTAAAAGAAAATAATTTTAAATCTTACAAGACTAAAACATCTTAGCTAATATAGAAATTATAAATCTTACAAGACTACCATTTGAATCTCAAGAACCGACAAAATTATCTTGCAGTCTATCAGACCAACGCAGTTGCACAAAGTAACAAGCAAAACCACGCGCCAAACGATCTGAACAATCAAATATATGAAGGTCGAAGATATGAGCGCCGGTATGACAACTGACATGGAGGCTATGGAGGTCGAGGTCGATTCTCTCGAAATCGAGGCAACCGACCACGTCGACCTATCCAATGTTTTACATGTTATAAGGAGGGACACCGACATGCAAACTGTCCATACAAGGATAGGACTGACATAAAATTCTGTACTAATTGTGGCGTAGGGGATCACTCATTAGAGGATTGCCCTATTATGCTTAAAAAGATAAATAAAAAGAATAATGTTAATGTCTTTTCGTATGTGAAAAAACATGATACTGTTAATACAAAGAATTTACATATCGTAACCCAACAAGGGATGAAAACTGGGACTGATAACCCCCAAATAAGCAAGATAAAAGAAAAAAATGTTTATCCTGACCTAGTTAAAGAAAAACAAATATATAAAGATGCAATAAATATATTTAGAGAATTTGCTTGACAGGAAGAGGAAGATGATAATCAACAAGACGCAGTAAAAGAGCTAATAAAGTTGTTACAAAAAGATAAAACAATATCACAATTCATCGACTTACTCTATAAAATAAAACACAGCAAAGACACTGAAAAACAAACAAAGAATATTTGCAACTTAAACCAAAAAGATAAAATTGATGCCGACCCACTTGTCGACTTGGAAATTGAAGGATACCATGTCCGACAAGTTGTGTACTTCGGATCATAAGTAAACATCATGACTCATGACACTTGGGAACAACTAGGCAGACCTCAACTATATGAGTCAGGTATATACCTAAAACTAGCCGACCAAGGCCTAATTGAACCTATCGGAGTCTGGAAAAATGTTGACACAAAAATAAAAGGAATATCGACCGAAGTCGACTTTGAAATTATTGACCCTAAGGAAGGATCCAGCTCCTTCCCAACGTTAGTAGGTCGACCTTGGGGAAGAAAGATGAAAGCATCGAAAATAATTTAATATGGTAGGATCACTAAAATAATAACAAGTACAGTCACACAAGAGAAACAAATATTTATCCTGGGAAACCATCATGGGGGAGAAAGCCCAACAAAACTTCCTCATTATAGAACTCAATCAAAATAGTGTAGAACCCAAGACAACTGCTTCTCTCTTCTTTTTGGCGTGCTTCTTTTTCTCTCTCTTGCAAACTTGCTTGAGTAGATGGCACTGATTGTGAAACACTAAATACATTCAATTAAACTCCTAACTAATGGTCAAGCAGTTAGTTAATTAGTTCACATTTAGTTAAAGGAGTTAACACTTGGTGAATTAATGGAGGACACATATCTTTGAATTAATGGTGTAGTTATTGTAGCATATTTTGCTTTAGGTTGAATCATACACTTGAAAAAGAAGAACCTTATAGTTGGTGGTTGTCTATCAGTAAGTCACATGCAAATCCCCTTCAAATCTAAAAGCTCGATTAGTCAAAATAGTGTAGTTTTAACATGTGCATGCTAATGTGATAAAATTAGAGAAAGATAGTGATTAAGGCTAGGTAATAATGGAACTTATACAAAATTTAGGGAGCACATGCATGGAGAAAAGATGATATTTTTTATAGTCAACATGCAGGGTGCCTTTGCTCAGTCAAACTAACTGTGCTATTTTAGGATCAAAATCAGACAGTTCAAGTGCAGTTGTGTTTCAGTGCTATGCAAAGAAAGAGAGGGAACACTCCTAATTAAGTCTCAGAGCTGCACACCTTTAGTTAACTAAACAAACATTTAAGGAAGCTATAGTAGTAGTTGTAGGCTTATTTAAGAAACCACGGCACTAGTTAATTGGGTTGGGCCTACTTTTAGTTAAGGTGATTAGTCTTTGAAAGGTATTCATGCTAGGTTTGAACTGCAGTTAGGAATTAGCTACAGTGGTAGTTAAGAGACTAATCAAATGAGTTCTCACGAACATTTGCCACTTGAGTTTTCATGTGGTTCAAGACTAAAACACATAAATCTGAGTTTCCTATAGTAGCCTGCATTTATGAGTTTGTGAGAGTGATTTTGAGTAAAATATATTTGGTGATTTGTTTTTCTGAATGGTGAACAATATCTTCAATAAGTTAGGCACATTATTTGCTCTCTGTCATAGCACCTAGTGTGAGTAGAATTAATTCTGCTCCAACTATGGACCCGTTAACACAAAAATTTCCCCAATGTGTATTTCTAATGAGGCGTTCATTTAGATTAATGAGATTCAAGAGTTTCTCAGTGTGTATATGTCCATACTTTGCTAATGAGGTACCATATCTTACAAGGAGGTTGCTCTTGAATGTTTTGATGAAGTTGATCCAAATACATAGTCTATATGCATAGTAAATACAACAGTAAGGAAACATTGACAAACCTCTAATAGAAAACATGAAGAGACATTAAAACAAATATAATGTTACCACTATTATGCAAGCCTAGCATGACATACAAGAATTGATGTATAGATTTTATTGGTTCATCTTCAGTACATGAGGCATTGGCATACAAATAATTATGATAACAAGGAAATAATTATTGGTAACATCATCTTAATTGACATTTCATGTTGTTGGCTTGTTTATCAAATCAAGGAAGATTCAGGATGATTTCAATCATCATTTCCAAAATTCTTAGTGGAGACATCAGTGAAGCAATGTTGGGAATGATTTGATGATAATTGTGGTCCTTGAAGAAATATATAGGTACTTTAGATCCATGGGGTTCGATTTTGGATTCAAACCCTATTTGAGATAGAGATTCAGTTTCACAGAACAGCTTGTCATAGAATTTGGTACTGTGTCGAATTATCAAGATGGTTTGGCCAGAGCTTTGAAAAGGAAATATGAAGGATATAAAGGCTATTATAATTCAAGGAGTACATTTAGATCCTAGTATTTTGACTTATGCAAATTCATCTTTATTTGGAGGACACTTCACTTGATCATGACATAAAATCAAAGGAAGAAAACACTTCAACAGATTCCCTGGTCACTAAAGATTTTGATTCTCTAGAATCTAAGGTTACAACCATAGTGGCCACATGCCGTTACAACACAAAGAAACCTAAAGTTCAATGAAACAATGGTGAGAAACACACCCATTGATGTTAATTAATGTCAGGTGATTCCTAACGTCCTGAAGATGGTTGCTTTTGATTAGAAAGGTCGTTTAGAGCTATGTTCCATGGGATCACCCCCCACCCCCTCGCTCCCACTCCTAAAGCTCGCTTCCTTCAAAAGTGACCTCCCAGTTTTGGGAGCACGCTCCCGAGGCACTCCCTTCCTTTCCTATACTATCTTGATCATTTAATGACAATGTTATGGTACCTCCCTTCTTTGCCAAACTCCTACAAAGGTTTTTATGGTTGATCAATTGATGATAATGTTATAAGTTGTAACTACTAGATGATTGATGTTACATGGTTTAATCCAAGCATTCTATAGCTAATTCAACATCCTACATGTTTTTTAGATATAAATCCGTCAAAATATATTAAAATATATACTATACAAAAAGTGCTCCTGAAACAGGAGCTTTTGAAAATTTCACTTTTTGCTTCCCTCCCAGTCCCCGCTCCCAACAGCATAGTTCTAGAGGAATGGGTGTCTAGCAAATCCGTTGATAGTACATTTACAAGTAATGATTATAAAGAGTTTAATAAGCAATTTGAAGACACCTAGAGATTACTTTTTCTCATTTGAATCACACAGAAAGATAGTAGTAAATATTTCCGCCGCAAGTTTTCCTCAAAGATTGGTTTGGTTACAAAATATTTTATAGTGCACTCAGCAGGGTAACTCAATCAAATATAGGGTGTAATTCATGTAGTATATGTCTAATAAGTAATATGTAGGGCCTGGTTGCTCTAGTGGATCTTTGGCACTTCAAGTTGTAGTTCTTGTAGCAGATTTTTCCTTAGTTTGAATCATACACTTGCAAAAGGAGCACCTTATAGTTAGTGGTTGTATGTCAACAAGTCACATTCAAATCCCCTTCAAATCTAGGATCTCGATCAGTCAAAACAGTGTAGTTTTAACATGTTCATGCTAATGTGATAAAATTAGAGAAAGATAATTATTAAGGCTAGGTAATATTGGCACTTACACAACAGTTCAGGAGCACATGCATGGAGAAAAGATGATGTTTGTTACAGTCAACATGCAGGATGCCTTCACATTCCATGATTACAATCATTTACGTCCTACTATGATAAGTCAGGATCCAAAAGTACTATCACATGAATCATGATCATTAACATTGAAATTGATATATCTAACGTAATGTCGTACGTTTTTCGAACACAATTCCTAGCTCTAAACCTAGTGCAATTCCTAGCGTGGTTCCTTTCGAAATTTCTGGCATTATTCCAGGCGCTATACCTGGATCTATACCTGGCACTATGCTGGATATTTTCTAGGTGCATTTCTTGGCTCTATACTTGGCGCTATGTTGGATGTTTTTCCTGCCAAAATTCATGGCACAATTACTATCACTAACCTTGGATTAATATATGGTGTTATGCTATTCAAGACATTTTTTTGGAGGCTATTCTTAGCGTTATATGGTATTTTTTTGGACACTAATTGGGACGTTAACTTGGATGATAATTGGGATGATAATTGTGATGCTAATTGGGACACTAATTGGGATGCTGTTAACACCCAAAAATGGTTAACTACCTCATCTACCCCATTTCATGGCTCATTCGTCCATTTGCCTACCATATTTCCCTGAAAATCCCACTAAAAATC
>LPNX010351433.1:162531-186639 GCA_001517045.1 Pseudotsuga menziesii
TACTAAGGATTCCAGATTCCTTAGTAGGTGCTCATCAGCACAAGCTAGGGTGAAAACCCTAGCTACAGATGCTAATTAGCATCCAAAATAGAGTCAACTTTTAAAAATGGACACTAATTAGGATGCTAATTGGGATGCAAATTGGGATGCTAATTGTGACGTTATTTGGGACGCTAATTGGGATGCTTATTGGGACACTGATTGGGATGCTAATTAGCATCCAAAATAGTGCCAACTTTTAAAAATGGATGCAAATAACACGATAAAAAAATCCATCCTGTGGAAAAGCGTCCACTTTATCAAAAAAATAATGAAAATTACACTAAAAGTGATAGTGGACGCTAAAAAGGAAGCTAAAAGCGACGCTAATCACAGGGTTTTTTTTTGTAGTGTACAACCCCACCAGATACATTTTAGGACAACTGTCCAGGGATGATACAACCCCACCACATTCTCAAGGACCGAAGTCATCCGATCCGTTCTAAACAAAAATGCAGGGATGATACGACCCCACCACATTCTCGAGGACCGAAGCCACCAGATCCATTCTAACAAAATTTCAACGATGATACAATCCCACCACATTCTTGAGGACCGAAGTCACCAGATCACTTTAGAACATATATTCAAGGATGATACAATCCTTATTCTTTCTCGGAGACATAATTAGATGAATCACTTTAGGACAAATGTCCAGGGATGATACAATACTTCTTCTTTCTCAGAGACATAAGTCTACGGATAACTTTAGGACTCATGTTTAAGGATGATACACTCCCACTGCAACATCACTGCTCCCCCTTTCAGGGAAGGTCTTTCTGAACAACACCAAGCTTGTCTGAAAAGTATTCAAACTTTACTCAAGACAGAGGCTTCATCAACACATCAGCAACTTGTTCATCAATACTCACATACTGGAGCTTTATGGCTCCCTTCTACATCATATCTCGAATGTAGAAATACCGGATTTCTATGTGCTTCGACCTATTGTGGAACACTGGGTTCTCCATCATCTTTATCCAACTTTGGTTATCACATAGAATCATGGTGGTATCCAACTCTAGGTTGAATAAAACTAACACCAGCTTTCGAATCCATATGGATTCACAACTAGCAGAGGAAGCTGCTATATATTCTACTTCAGGTGTGCTAAGAGCAACACTGGACTATTTCCCTCTAAACCATGAAATCATAGTAGACCCCAAACTATAAAATCCACCTGATGTGCTTCTTCTGTTTGAGACACTTCCAGCCCAATCTGCATCTATATAGCCATACAATCTGTAATCATGGTTTCCATCATACTATAGACCAAAGTCTATAGTCCCTTTCAGATATCTCATCACATGTTTTGTAGCTATCAGGCGAACACGTCTAGGTTGAACTAGATACTGACTCAAGGTGTTCACAGCAAAACAAATGTCTGGTATGGTATTTATTAGATACATTAATGACCCAATAATATGTCTGTATTAAGTCACATCCACCAATTCTGATGATTCATTAGCCAACAAATTTAGATTGGTATCCATGGGTGTGGCCATGGCTTTACATTCCAACATATAAAATATTTTCAAAATTTTTGTGGCATAGTTTCCCTTATTGAGAAATATTCCTTCTGAACTTTACCACACTTCCAGACCTAGGAAACAATGCATTAACCCAAGGTCTTTCATCCACATTTAGCATCACTGAAATAAGTCATCAGTAATAGTATGATAGGTTCATATTCTATAACCTTGTAGTAAAGGTTAGGATCGGCTTTACTCTTGGTAAAGTCCATGCTCGTTAGGAAACTATCTGTCCTTCCATACCAATCTCTAGGAGCTTGCTTCAGGCCATACAGGGCCTTCTTCAACTTGCATACATGAGTTTGTCTGTCTTCAACTTCAAAGACTTGTGGTTGTTCTATGTATACTTCTTCTTCAATCACACCATTCATGAAGGTTGTCTTGACATCCATCTAGTGTAAGTCCCACTTCATCATGGATGCAAGTGCCATGATAGTTTTGATGGAAGTGTACCTTGTTTCCTTGAGAAAGTGTCTCTTCATAGTCAATTCCCTCTTTGTGATAGAATCCTCTAGCCACAAATATTGCCTTACATCCATGAACACCATATTTTATCTTGCAAATTCATTTGGAATATACCACACTCTTGATTTCTAGTTTGAGTACCATATCCCAAACATCATTCTGTTATTCTTCCAGGATTGCATCTTCCATGAGTTCATTCTATCAAGTCATTGACATATCCTAGTCTTTTGCATTCAACCTTGAAGGTTGGAACCCACTTTACTCTTGGTAAAATCTCGATCCATCAGGAAGTTGTCCATCATGTCATACCATGTCGAACTCAGACATATTTTGTAGTAACTCCTCCTGAAGTGGAGCATCATCTTCCCTCAGCATTCTTTACTCGAGTGACGGGTAGCATTTGTCAAGCTCTTGGATGTGTTTTTATATGGGTTCCTTCTAAGCTTGTACAAAGCATATTTTGTGCAGGTGGTTCTTTGCTTGATATATACTTCTACTGGAGAAGTGTGTCTGTTCAATAGAGTATGTTATGCCATAGTCTATTGTTTCTGATACAAACCACAAAACTTGATTTGTACACTTGTTCTTGTATATCCATATGGAAGACACTACGGACTTCCATTCAGATCTTGGAACCATATCGTAGACATCATTCCTCATGATCAAGTGTTACTCTTTGATCATAGCTTATTCAATAGCTGGAAGGGTTTGCATCAATGATGTTACCCAACTGTGTTACACAACTAGAGTGTGTCTGAGGCCTCTTACTTTGGTTTGGAAGTCTCTCCATACTTTTCTTCATATTGAGTTATCTCTTGTACCCAAGGTGGTCTTCATCTTTCGAGGTGGATCTACTGCTATCTGAAGCTCTTTCTTCCATCACGGTGTCTTTGACCCTGGAAGCTTCAGATTCATGTTTATTGGAGTGAATCTTGAATTTTCATCACTTTCTCTTTGGAACAATTCTCATCCTCATTTTCTTATAGGCAGTTGTACATGACCTTTCCTACAAGTGAAATGCACCAATTGCATGGTTAGAACTGTTTCATAGAACATATGTATAACAACAAATTCTTATGCATCATGCAACAGTTTATCCAATACAACATTCATCCATATCTCACAGAAACTTTCTAGATTCCTTCCATCTCTACAATGACATCATTTATATTGTGCACTAATCCAATATGTCAGAAAAGAGATTTCATTCTAGACAAGTAGTAATGGAGAGTTGTATGGCACCATGGGCTACTTACCCATCACATGCAAATTAGTAGTATATTGTCATTAATACAAACATTCTATCATGCATAATACACAGCATATACAGGAAAGAAAATTCAAATACTTATCTTTGTTTTTTTTCTTCGTCTCCTTCTAGATCAGCAGCTTCTTCTTTGACGAGTGAGATTGCTTCAATCTCATGCTTGCTTGAAAGTTTTTCTGGAATGCTGCTTCTGGTAGAACTAGGGTTTGATAGAGAAAACCTAATTTTTCAAATGAAGTATCTTTCAGATCTGAATGGATTGAAAGATGCACCTCCTCAAGGAGAGCTGAGTAGTATACTCATTTTCCCAAAACTGGGATCAGAACTACAAAATATTTGATGCCCTAGTTTTCTTCAGTTTCTTCTACAGAATTCCTGATATTGATTCTGCGGTATCTCTGAAATTAATGCTCCTCTATGTTTGAAAATTTTTACTGAGGTATCCTCACATGTTCTCTTTCCATCACCGTAGGTTAGAGAAGAATTGGTTTCTCCAATTGGGACTTATGTTCGTTTTCCCAAGATGGATTATTTCAGGACTGTTTAGAAGAGTGAACTTGTACGGATTGCCACGTGTCACTGGTTCACCTTCGGGGTCTAAAATTTTTACCACATAAATTAAAGTCCATTCTGTTTTTGGAACATATTGATAAATTGAATTTCAACCTTCGTAGCCATAGATATAGCAATTATCCCTAGGTCACATGTTTAAGGATGAATCCCGGGAGAGGTTGGAACCCTAACTTGAAGAAATCATATCTCCTAGAATATAGCAAATCTGAGGCTGAAAATTTTACACAGTGTACATAGGGAATTTATCCTCGACCTGTGATAGTTTCAGCTCCTGAGAATTCTACAATATATATAGAGAGAGAATCTACCAAAACTACTAGTTTTATTATTTTAGGATTTTCAAGCATGAAACCCTAATCTTCAATAGTTGTAGCTGTAGCACTATTCCGACTGCACAATGACTTATTTCATGGTGGCTCTGATACCATGTTAATATTTTATGGTTATATCATATATTCTAACATTTAACATCACAACAGCATAACCATAAGTGAAAATATCACTGAAAGATAGACAAGCACAACCACACAAAAAGAACACAAAGATTTATCCTGGGAAACCCTCATGGGGAAGAAAACCCAGCAAGAACTTCCTCTGTATAAGATGTATAAGATATAAAAGAAAAGACCTAAAAATATGTGCCCCTCCCTCCATTAGATATGTCTCTCTCTCTCCATGCGCTATGCACAAGTGAGTGGTTTTGTGTTTCAAATGAGGAGTGCCTCCCTCTATTTATATTCTTCTGCTCACTTGATTTTTCACTCAACTATGTCGGCCCCACTAAACTTGACAGGGTGGACTTTCCTAGGGATACTCAAAACATCATATTATTATATTTTGGAGGGTGCTAATGACCTGACTTCCAACGGAGGGGTTTTCCTCATGACTCTTTACTGACCTAGTACAATATTAATGATTCTCTCAATAGGAACATCGGGGTACAATGAAATACAAATGATTCTCCCAATAGGAACATCGAGGTATAGTAAGTGAATACACTTGAAAGTTACAATAATTCAACAATGTGATGTGGGATTAGTGCTACATATTCACTTGGCAGGATAATGGACGTGAGCTATGAGCAAGTAGTGTTCTGTAGAGGCTAGGTAGGGGTTATAGCAGGCAGAAATGTCATGCAAGAAGCTTGGTAAGCAAGTTGCAAGTATGAATGTTTCCACAAATGGGAAAGGTTGAAATGGACTATAGCTTACCAAGAAACTTGGCATGAGAATTGGGAGTAGGAAGGCATGCAGATGCGACAGAGAGCAGTTAGAGTTGTGGCTGATTGTATATTGAGTGTTGCTAGTTGGGATCATTCTCGTAATGAGTTGCTAGGATGTGGAATGCTCTGTTGCTATAACAAGTATTGTTGTATGTTATACATGGGAATTAGGTACGTCCAAGTTTGGATTGGTGTCCACATATACATTTATCTCTTGTACTATAATTGGATAACTATTGGATGCACTGTTGGATGTGCATGTCATGTAAAACTGGCCGAGTATAAAGTTGGCTAAAGACTATTGTTAGGAGTTCTGTGGGGTTATGCGTAGTTTGTAGATATGCTCTGCAAGATGGTCTAACCCTTGGTTGGGCAACAGGCAGTGCTGCATGGGACACTGAAAGGAAACAAATTGGGTCATGCTAGTGTGCCCGTGACACATTCAGCCTATACTGTGGTCATACGGTTCTCCCCTTTTTTTGATCTTGTGAAAGTTTTCCTTAAACCCACTCTGATAACACGTGAATTTTTTGAGATATATCTAGTTACTAAATTCAAATAATTTCTGCTAATTATTAATTAATAACACACTAAAACTCATCAATCATACAGAGAAAACCAACATCATAAGATGTACCCTGGAGAGCCCAATTGGTGAAACCAACAATTAGTTTGTCTCTATAGCAAATTTGTTAAACAACATTTATAGCACTAGGCTACTGGATAAACACACTAGACCTCTGGACTCTACCTTGCTGCAACTATGCCCAAACCCTCAGCAGAAAAGATAAACCCCAACTTGAGTGAATCTCTCACTCGAAGCCTCTGAGAGACTCCCTCACTCAGATTTGATCACTCACTGTAATAACCCCTGTAGTGTTAGCTACAATTGTTTTCACTCATAACAATTAGAATGTCAATGAAAATATGGGTGGTGTGTTCATATAATTTACTACTGTGTGTGGTGAGTCGGCCTTTTCACTAACTTGATTATTTATGGGTCCTTAGACTTTAGGTGAGATTTTCCAATGACCTGAATTTTGTTCATACCAATGAATTTCATTGTACCTTTGACCATCAAAACAGTGCTACTGTACACTTCCCTTCGTAATAAATCAGATCTAAGTTCATCCACCATGCACTTGATTGACAAATATTAGCAAGTAATTTGTCAATAGTATGTTGTAGCTTGCAAATACCAATGGCTAAGTTTTAAAGATGATTGTTGTAGTTGTATTTGGGTTAAATCAAACCCCATGAATGCTGCTTTAGTTTAGACATTTTGTCCAACACTTGTGGTACATTCGGCTGTAGCTTACTGTTGACTATATCAGACCCTTGGTGCAAGATTTTATGTATTGTATTAGTGGTTTAGTGTGTTTTTATGTGGCAGCATGAATATAAATATTTGTTTCTGTTAGACACATGAATGTTATATAGTAGAATAAAAACACATGCAATCATCTACTCAGAAGTAACACTGAGATTTGCATTTTATTTTAAAATGAAACTTTTAAATGCCTGGAAGTGGAGTTGTGATGAAAGGAGAGTCCACCGAAGAAATATGACAGACGTTGTCAACTTCACAGGTATGTACCAGACCCCCACGAATTGTTGGCAGTAGTATGGTGACTATCCAAGGCACTCCCACAATAGCAAAGGGAGCATGCCCAGCAAATAAAATCCTTTAACAGCTTGTTGGATCTTTGTCTCTAGATAGTCTTCCTTTTTCCCTGAATGATGCACCCTTTAATACACAGAAGGACCAAGAGGAAGGGTGCACCTCCTTCACAAGCAAATTTAATGGCAGTGATGTATGAAATAGTGAAGGGGAAATCGAATTCCTTCTTCCCTTAACCACTAAAGCTCATACCTCTAAAGAAAAGGAGTGGCCTCTTCAAACAAATGTTCCCTCCTTCATTTAGTACCAAAACTGTCTAAAACATAGATCTGAAGGTAAAACTCTCAAACCCAATCATGGACTTGAAGAACAACTGAAAGGTCTACCTGATCTCTCCCACTAGTGACAAGAGTAGATGGTCTCACCACTGAAATCAGTCACTTCCTCCTAGGGTTTTCATCCCAAGAGAAACACTAGCTCAATAGCTCTTAGTTTCAAAATGCAAATAGACAAGAATGAGTAAATGAGCTCTCATTTCCCTTTTTATAATTTCACTCTCCCTCTTTAAGTAACTTTTCAACTTGCCTTGGATTTCCTTTATTTAAAATTTAATAAATTGACTTTATGGAGAAAAATCCCTCATTCCACCTTTTAATTTTAAGCTAAGCACTTTATGACTTAACTTTCCATTTACGCTCAATTTATCATAAAGTGACTTTTATAAACTCACTTTAGATAAATTAATTACTAAAGTCCCTTTATAAAGTATTTTTAGACCTAGGTGACATTAATAATTCATTAATTCCCTTTTTCGCCGACTACAGCCTATGGGAACTAGATAGGCTAATGAGTTTCTTGTGGTGACTATTTGGAAAGGGACATTATAGCAACGTTATGGGGAAGCACCCCCACCCCCTCGTCCCCGCTCTGAAAGCTCGCTCCTCATGGAATCGTTGAGGAAGCTATCCTAAAGTGAGCTTCCGAGATCGCTCCCGATCCGGAGCATTTTGTAGAGCGTGTTCCAAGGGTCCTTAAAACACTCCCTATGTCTATCTAGGAGTGATAGCTCCATAAATGCTCCCTTATTGTTCCAAGATAGCTCCCCGATTCTTTCACTTCACTCCTGTCATAGCTCCTTGATGCTCTCAACAACGCTCTCACTCTAGCTCAACGCATGTGGAAGAGAGAAATGGAGGAAGGGGATGGGGTCCATGGGTGTATTTTTGGAGGGAAGGAGTACGGCTTTGATGGATAAATCCCTCTTCTCCATCTTCATCCTCAATTTGCTTGAGAAGAGAAGAGAAGAGAATAGAGGAGAGGAGAGGAGAGGAGAAGAGGAGATGTTGAAATATTGTAACTTCGAAGAATATTCTATATGTATCTTTTTTTGGTCCCCGATGGTCCTACCAGGAGAACCACTTGTATTACTTTGTACCTCGATGCTTCTAATCGGAAGAACTAATATGAGTCATGAGGTAGTCCCCTCTAATTGTAAAGGTGGGTCATTAGCACCCTGTGTGGTTACTTGAGCCTACATGTGTAACTCGAGCCTACATGATTTAACTCAAGCCTACATGTCAGATGAGTTAATTAAAGTGAATGGACGAATATAAATAGAGGTGTAGCACTCCTCATTTGGAGCACACTCACTCACTTGTGTAGCGCACTAGTGAAGGAGAGAAGTATCTGGAGAAGGAGGAGGATCAGGCTTTGATCTCATTGTTGGTTTTATCTTTTATCTTTTGGGGCATCTATATTGAGGAAGATTTTGATGGGTTTTTCCCTTTAGGGTTTTCCCAGGATAAATCTTTGTGTTCTGTTTTGTATGGTTGTGCTTGTCTATCTTTCAGTGATCCTGTTTATATGCTTTTGTTATGAAATCGAAATGAAATATTAATGATCTAGCTTAGCATATGAAAATTTAACATGGTATTAGAGCCACCCTGAAAGAAGACATTATGCAGCTATAGAAGCTAGGACTTATTAATTTTTGGTTTTCTCTCCACAATCGAACAACAAAAGAAGGCTAGGCCAACTCTCCATTGAAGGGTGCATCTTTCTATTGAAGCGGAATTCGATTCTGAGCATTTTCAGTTTTCGGTGCGGGAAATTAGGGATTCTTGCAGAAGAGGAATTTTTGAGTGAGCCCAACATAGGATTTATCTAATCATAAATATCTAATTTTAGATACCTAGATCAATATTTTTGGTTGGGTGAAACTCTGGGAAAGTCAAACCCTAGTTTGACCCCGAGCTAAAAAAACCCTAAATACTAAAACTGCTAAGTTTTGGTACTTTCGCTATATTCCGAGATTGGAAATAGTTCAGGAGCTTAAAATTGCTGAGGCCGAATAAAACATCCTGATGTACACTATGCTCAAAATTCAGCCTCATATTCTCTATAATATGGGCAATATGATCCCTCCAAGTTAGGGTTCCATCCTTTTCCAGAATTCATCCCTGAACAGGACACCTAGGGAGAATTGCTATAGCTTGGGCTAAATAGGTCCAAATGGAATTCATGAAGATTTTCCAAAAATAGAATGGACTATACTTTCTGTGGTCTGAATTTCAGAACCTAAAGATGAAACAGTGACACGTGGAAGGTTGTACAACTTCGCTGTTTTGAACAGTCCTGTAACAGGTCACCTTGGGAAAAGGATCATAAATACCAATTGGTGAAACCAATTCTGATGAAACCTATGGTGTTGGATCATGGACATGAAATTTTACCACAGTGAAAAATTTCTGACACAGAGGAGCAGTAATTTCAGACATATCACAGAAATAGTGACATGCATATCTGCAAAAGAAATTAGAAAACTAGGGCTTCTTGTTCTGGGAGCTTCCCTCTACTGATTTCAAAAAAGGAGAACATTGGAAAGATCCATTTGAAGAGATCTATATTTCTATCCAATCAGATATGAAATATTCCAAGTTTTTAAAATTAGGGTGTCTTTGACAAACCCTAGATCAGCCAGCTCCAGAAGCAGGACGGACACCTCAAATCAGTGAGATCCAATCTTTTGCTATTTGCATTTGAGGTTCTCATTTCAAAGTGATCTATCACATTAGATTGATGATAAGCTTGGTGAAGTTGACAACTTCCAAGCATGGAAGTATTTGATCTCTTTGAAGAAAATGAATTGGACACCTACATGAGTAGAGAGGTTCCAGTTCTAGAGGGAGATGAGGCTCAAAGCCTTACACCAAAATAACTTGGTTAAGGCCAAGAAGATCATTGTTGATTCAGTCATGGATCAACTTGTACCACAAGTTTCTTCCCTAAAGACACCGAAAGAGATTTTTGATTCCTTGACCAAGCTATTTGAAGGAAAGAACATACATCGGAAGATGACCCTAAGAAACAAATTGAAGAAGTGAATAATGCATAAGTGGTGATAGCCACCTTGAATGGCCTCCCAGGATCATGGGATTTATTCATTCAAGGAATGTGTGCCAGAAGGAAGTGATTACTTTCAGAAAAATCTGGGAAGAAGAAGAAGCTCGACTCATAAGAAGAGAAGAGAAGATGGGAGAAATTGAAGATCAATCTCTCACCATTCAAAGAAGATCCCTCAAGCGATGAGGAATATGAAGAACTCAATTCTTGACGAACCTCTTATCCATCTTATCATTTGGATAAGAAATGATGATGTCATGAATGAAGAAGATCATGAAGTAGAAGGATCAAGAAGGAGTCTACCCATGAAATGAATAAAATATAAGTATTTAAGTGTCATTTCATGATATTGTTTTGTTATACATTTGATTATATTCATTTGATGTGTTATGCATGATAGACTGGTTGCATGAATGACATTTATGAGATATGGATAAATGTTGTGTTGGTTAAATAGTTGCATGATGCATAAGAATTTGTCATTATGCATATGTTTTATGAAATAGTTCTAACCATGCAACTGGTGCATTTGAATTATAGGAAAGGTCCTATACAACCGCCTACAAGAAAAGAAGGATGAGACTTGTTCCGAAGAATAAGTGATGACAATTCAATAAACATGAATCTGAAGCTCCCAGGGTTAGAGACATCATGACGAAGGAAAGAGATTCAGAGAGCAGTAGATCCACCTCGAAGGATGAAGAGCACCATGGCTATGAAAGAATCTATGATCAAAGAGTAACAATTGATTATGAGGAATGATGTATTCGATATGGTTTTGAGACATAAAGGGAAGTACGTAGTATCTTCCATATGGATCTACAAGAACAAGTGTACAAATCAAGGTTCATGATTTGCCTCAGAAAGAATAGACTATGACATGACATACTCTATTGACAAGTATATATCAAGCATAGAACCACCTGTATAGAATGAAGAGGGAAGATGATACTCCACTTCAGGGGGAGTGACTACAGAAGATATCTAAGTTCGATATGGTATGACATGATGGACAAATTCTTGATGGATCGAGACTTTACCAAGAGTAAAGTGGGTTCCAACCTTCAAGGTTGAATGCAGAAGACTATAATATGTTGATGACCTGACAAGACAAACTCATGGAAGATGTTATGATGCAAGAATACTAGAATGATGTTTGGGATATAATACTCAAACCAAAAAGTAAGAATGTGGTATCTTCCAAATGTATTTGTCAGATAAAATATGTTGCTGATAGAAGTAAGGAAAGACTTGTGGCTTCTCTCACAAAGAGGGAATTAATTATGAAGAAACACTTACTCCAGGAAGCAAGGTATACTTCCTTTAGAACTATCATAGTAGTTTCTTCCATGATGAAGTAAAGACAATCCTTCCTTAATGGTATGATTGAGGAAGAGTTTTTGAAGTTGAAGACAAATGGAATCACGTATGCAAGTTGAAGAAGGCCCTCTATGGCTGAAGCAAGCTCCTAGAGCTTGGTATGGAAGAATAGATAGTTTCCCGTCGAACATGGGCTTTACCAAGAGTAAAGCTGATCCTATCCTTTATCTCAAGGTTGTAGAAGATGAACCTGTCATTCTGTTATTATATGTGGATGATCTATTTCTGACAAGGGATGAGAAACAAATTGTAGAATGTAAGAAGAAGTCCGTTGAAGAATTTAGACCTTGGTCTAATACTTTATTTCCTAGGTCTGGAAGTATGAAGGAATCTTTCTCAATCAGGGAAAGTATGCAGTGCAAGTTTTGAAAAGATTTGATATGTTTGAATGAAAAGCCATGGCCACGCCTATGGATTCCAACATGAATTTATTAGATGATGACTCATCATAGTTAGTGGATGTGACTCAATACAGACAGATTATTGGGTCATTGATGTACTTAACAAATACCAGACCATACATTTGTTTTGCTGTGAACACCTTGAGTCAATATCTAGTTCAAACTAGATGGGTTCACCTAATAGCTGCAAAACATGTGATGAGATATCTGAAAGGGACTATAGACTTTGTTCTATACTATGATGGAAACCATGATTACAGATCGTATGACTATATAGATGCAGATTGGGCTGGAAGTATCTCAGACAGAAAAAGCACATCATGTAGATGCTTTTGTTTGGGGTCTGCTATGAATTCATGGTTTAGCAGGAAACAATCCAATGTTTCTCCTAGCACGGCTGAAGCAAAATACATAGCAGATTGCTTTGCTAAGTTGTGAAGCCATATGGATTCAGAAGATGATATTAGCTCTCTTTGACTTGAAGATGGATACTACAATGATTCTATGTGATAACCAAAGTTGTGATGACAGAGAACCCTGTGTTCCGTTGTAACACATAGAAATCCAGTATTTCTACATACGAGATAACATGCAGATAATGATGTTTCAGTATTTACATACTATAGATGCAGATGACGGTGATTCAGTATTTCTATACTGAATATAGAGGTGATGATGCTTTCAGTATTTCTACACTGAAGATATAGATGACGATGCTTTCAGTATTCACATACTAGAGATACAGATGGTGATAGTTCAGTATTCACATACTGAAGATGTAGATGATGATGGTTTAGATGCTGATGTGTTGATGAAACCTCTGTCTTGAGTAAAGTTTGAACACTTCTGAGACAAGCTTGGTGTGGTTCGAAAAGACCTTCCCCGAAAGGGGGAGTAGTGATGTTGCAGTGGGATTGTATCATCCTTGGGCACTTTCCCTAAAGTGATCCGGTGACTTCGGTCATCAAGATGGTGGTAGGATTGTATCATCTGTGAACCTCAGTTTAGAATGGATCCGGTGACTTCAGTCATTGAGATTGTGGTAGGATTGTATCATCCATGAACCTCGGTTCAGAATGGATCTAGTGACTTCGATCATCGAGAAGGTGGTAGGATCATTATCATCCTTGAACTTCGGTTCAGAATGGATCCGGTGACTTCGGTACTCGAGAACGTGTGTTGATCCCATAATTCCTAGAGGAAGGATTGTCTGAGTTCCACAGATGTGTTGATCTCGTAATTCCAAAAGGAAGGATCATTAGTAACTCCGTAAAGACCTAAATCCCGTAATTCCAACAGGAAGGATTGTCTAAGTTCCACAGATGTGTTGATCCCATAAGTCCGAAAGGAAGGATCATTAGTAACTCCGTAAAGACCTAAATCCTATAATTCCGAAAGGAAGGATCATTGGTAGCTCCATAAAGACTTGATCCCGTAATTCCAAGAGGAAGGATTGTCTGAGTTCCACAGATGTGTTGATCCCATAATTCCAATAGGAAGGATTGTTTGAGTTCCACAAATGTGTTGATCCCGTAATTCCGAAAGGAAGGATCGTTAGTAACTCCATAAAGACCTAAATCCCGTAATTCCGAAAGGAAGGATCGTTAGTAGCTCTGTAAAGACTTGATCCCGTAATTCCGAAAGGAAGGATCATCTGAGCTCCACAGATGTGTTGATCCCGTAATTTTGAAAGGAAGGATCATTGGTAACTCCGTAAAGACCAAAATATCGTAATTCCAAAAGGAAGGATCGTCTGAGTACCACAAACATGTTGATCCCGTAATTCCAAAAGGAAGGATCATGTTGATGTTTTGATGATGATGATGTTGATTTTTTGATGATGTTGATGTTTTGATGATAATGATGTTTTGATGATGATGATGTTTCTGATCGAAAGATCAGAGTATGATGATGATGATGTTCTTTATCAAAATATCAGAGTATGATAATGATGTTGTTGTTGATCAAAGTGCTGAAGATGTTGCTGAAGATGTTGTTGATCAAAAGGTAAAAGTGCTGAAGATGTTGCTGAAGATGTTGTTGATCAAAAGGTAAAAGTGCTGAAGATGTTGCTGATCGAAAGGTTAAAAGATGTTGATGTTGATCAAAGAGTTGTTGTCATTGAAGATTGGAGACGAAGACTATATGATTTTGAAAAGTTTCCAATGATTTATATATGTGTTACCATGATGATGTTAATGATGTCCTCTATCTCTCTCCTACTATTGTTGTTGTTGATGTTGTTGTAGAATACCCTTCTCGTTAAGGGGGAGTGTTGAAATATTGTAACTTCGAAGAATATTCTATATGTATCCTTTTGTGGTCCCCGATGGTCCTATTGGGAGAACCACTTGTATTACTTTATACCCCGATGCTTTTAATCAGAAGAACTAATAAGAGTCATGAGGTAGTCCCCTCTAACTGTAAAGGTGGGTCATTAGCACCCCGTGTGGTTACTTGAGCCTACATGTGTAACTCGAGCCTACATGATTTAACTTGAGCCTACATGTCAGATGAGTTAATTAAAGTGAACAGATGAATATAAATAGAGGTTTAGCGCTCCTCATTTGGAGCACACACACTCACTTGTGTAGCACACTAGTGAAGGAGAGAAGTATCTGGAGAAGGAGGAGGATCAGAGTTTGATCTCCTTGTTGGTTTTATCTTTTATCTTTTGGGGCATCTATATTGAGGAAGCTTTTGCTGGGTTTTTCCCTTTAGGGTTTTCCCATGATAAATCTTTGTGTTCTCTTTTGTATGGTTGTGCTTGTATATCTTTCAGTGATCCTGTTTATATGTTTTTGTTATGAAATCGAAATGAAATATTAATGATATAGCTTAGCATATGAAAATTTAACAGGAGAAGGTTTCCATCATTGGAAATTGAAGAACGCTGAAACTTGTACTTGTCACTATCGTTGGAGAGCGGGAGGCAAAGAGGTAGGCTCTACAATCCTTGTTGATTTGCTTTGTGTTTGAAAATTTTTGAACTTTTATCTCTATATTCAATCATGATTCATGAATGCTTGGAATATAAATTCTAGAGTCTATACACTAGAATGTACATTGTATATGTTCCTCTCGTACTCTTTCCCATGCTTCCTCCCTCATTCTAGTGCAGAAAATAGGTTAAATCTCTAGTTCCATCAACCATGATGTTGGATTTATGGCTTAGTTTGTTGGTTCCATTTGTCATTTTGATGATGGAGATTGGAAACCAGAGGAGGAATGAGGGAGAGGATGAAGAAGTGGGAAGTGGCACATACCATGGAGAGGAGGAGGAAAACCAAAAGAAAACCAAAGAGGACCCCACACCCTTATGGAAATATGTCGCAAGGCAGGGAGGAGGCAGAGGGGGTTGAACCACCAAATTTGTTTTCCCCCATTGTAAAAATGCATACACGGGTTCATATACCCGTGTGAGAATACATCTATGTGGGCACATGTCGTGTGATGAAAAAAAAACTATAGGAGTTTGTGCTTGCCCACATGTGGTATCAACAGAAAGATCCATCTGTAAGAAGGAAGAACTTGAAGCACAAAACATAACAAATGATCAACGGATGACCAGGACTTTCATGCTCACCAAGAACTGGAGGCCCATCCACCCAAGGCAATGGATTCCTTCCCATGTAGTCACGTGGCAAGACAATATCATATTTCCTTGACCAAGGTGGTAGGGATGATGTGGATTCAAAAGTGTTTAGGTTTCTCTATGCATGTGGCATACCATTCAATGTTCTCTGCTCACCCTATTGGCATGAAATGGTATAGGCCATCCGCACTGCCCCAACAAGATACAAGAGCCCCAAGTATGACAAAGCTAGAGCTGTGGAGCTTGACAAGGAAAAATCCAAGATCCAAAATGCTTTGGGCCAATTCACAAATGCTTGGAATGAGTATGGGGTATCAATTGTATTAGATGGTTGGACAAATGTGAAATGCAAGCCATTGATAAATGTTCTTGGTGTCTCTATTATTGGTGCAGCCTTCCTTTCAACACACGACTACTCATATAAATTCAAGACCGACATGAACATTGCAGAACTCCTACTCAAAAAAATTGAAGCTATTGATCCATACAATGTCATCCAAGTCATAATCGATAATGATGCTAATTTTAAGGCAACCGGAACAATCATTGAAGATAAACACCCCACAATGTTTTCGTCCAAGCGTTTGGTTCACACATTGAACCTTTTGATGCATGACATTATTAAGTTGAAGGAAAATGATTACAAATGGATTGGTCAACTGTACAAAAAGGGAAAGCACATGATAAGATTTATTACCAACCATAGCAATGCTCACGGCATTTTCCACTCACTAAAAGTTAGAGTTATTAACGATAGAAAATACTAGATTTGCTAGCTATTATCTCACCGTTTCATGCACCTTTTGAAGGTAAGAGGCATTGGCTAGCATGGTATCAAGTGAATCATGGAAAGTCTTGAAAGATAGGGGTACATCCACATCTGACGGGCATGATTTTCAGGATGTGGAAGACACCGTTCTTGATGGTCAGTTTTGGGCAAGTGTCAAGTTTTTTTTGTAGTTCACAAAGCCCATTTATCACATGATTCGGTTTGCAGATACATATAAGCCAGTAATTGGGGAGATGTATGA
The DNA here is from genome assembly GCA_001517045.1 of Pseudotsuga menziesii. Lineage (NCBI taxonomy): Eukaryota > Viridiplantae > Streptophyta > Pinopsida > Pinales > Pinaceae > Pseudotsuga > Pseudotsuga menziesii. Next base: position 179,060 of record LPNX010351433.1, read on the forward strand.
GTAGATGGATAGCATGTTGGGTCAAATTAAAGATATTTTTGATTCAAAAGATCTCATATTGTATGACCATATTCACAATTTCACACACATGTGGTCAAAAGATGGGAACATATCAACATTCCACTGCATGCCTTAGCATATGTATTAACACCAAAATATTATTCTCCATCTTGGTTAACCAAACTAGCACTTCGGGGTGAGGTTAGGAGAAAGCCCCACATAGATCCATAGGTACAGGTTGGGTACATGGCTATTATAGACAAGTTGGTTTTTGATGAAGAGGAATGTTCCTTATTGCATAGTGAATTAAGAAAATACCTTACTGATATTGGTCCATTGGTCCTATTTAATGGTGGAACATGTCTGGCTCATCATGCCCACGCTTGCATAAATTGGAAACCAAAGTGCTTTCACAGGTGGTAAATAGTTCCTCTGCAGAAAGGTGTTGGAACACCTACAGCTTCATCCACTCAGTGAAAAGAAACCGATAAAATGAAAATTGGGCCGAAACCTTGGTTTATGTACATTACAACTTGAGGTTGTTGACTCATTACTGTGAGCGGGCCAAAACTGATAGATCATATGTCACTTGGGATAACAATCCAGAGAAGCATAACTTGGAGAATAGGTCCTCAACTTTAGAGCGCTTGGAGGATGAGCTTTTGGGCGATGAGGATGACCATGTAGAAGCAACAACAACAATTCCATCGCCATCTTCTACCTTGTTTCTAGATGCACCATCTTTGCATAGAGGTTCAACTTCACAACCCCCATCTGCATCAGCGAAGGGTGGTTATGCAGGACCAAGTCTTAGATGTGGCTCAAGTCGTTATAAATTGGTGGCTACTGGGGATGATAATCCCACTCCCTTTGTTCATAGACCACAGCAAAAAGAAATTAGAAAATTCTCGTGGCAAGAGGAAACATCCATAAAATCTACTTTTCTTGTCTTTTATTTTACAGTATTTTCAAGTTTCTGCACTATTGAGTCATTGACTATTTTATATTTTTTATGGTATATTTTGCGAACATTACATGGTAATTCATGTTTGAAGTTTGAAGTTGAACGTGCCTTTGAAGTTCACTATTTACGACTTCGAATTGTTGAAACTTGAGTCATTAATTGGTTACTGCATAGAAGCATATTATAGTTATTAAAACTCTTTGGTAATGAATATGATGCTTTGTGACATTAATAATTAAATAATTCATTTTTTCGTCGACTATAGCCTACAGAAACTGGATAGGCTAATGAGTCGCTCATGATGGCTTTTTGAAAAGAGACATAGTTTTTATATAGTAGAAGCTTGTATAGCTTTTATATCACCACAAGGTGAGTCTGCATGCTTTTCATATAGGTTGGAAATTGATTGCATGAACAATACAACAGAATATGAAGCATTACTATTGGTTTTGGATCTAGCGAGGGATATGGAAATTAAGGCACTACAAGTTACTGGTTATTCTTATTTGGTTGTGATGCTAGTAGGAGAAAATTTTGTTGTGAAAAGTGATAGATTAAATCATTATAGGCTTGTTGTATGGTATTCAATCGAGTTATTTGATGCTTTCAATATAGAAGTTATGGAAAAATAAAAGAATGTTCAAGAAGATAAACTAGTTGTGGCAGCAACCACCCTTCAATCGTATGAGAAAGTAATGGGCATTGATCATAGGAAGGAAGTTGTACTCAAACCCTCTATTCCAAATAACTGTGAACACTAGCAACTGTTCCATGATATGTTAAGATAGTCAAATTCATGATCAATTTGCAAGTGTTCTCTCATAACACGGTTAATTGGGAAGATGAAGAAAATGAGGAACCTGAAGTTAGACAATGGGTGGCGAACAAATATCCTACTAGTCCGGTCCCATTAAAGAATATTTTAGATCAACATAACATGTATAAAAATTCAAAAGAAACTAAAAAGCCAGAGGATGTGGTTGACATTAATCTTTGTTCTAATGTGAACCTAAAGATCATCAAGCTTGGAAAGGATTGTTCTCCTGATGAAAGAAAGCAAATTGAGAAACTCATATGTGGGTATAAGGATGTCTTTACATGGATGTCGATGATTTGAAGCCATATAAAGATGATATTATTCAACACACCATTCCATTGAAATGAGGAGCAGAACCCTTCCGACAAAAGCAAAGACATATGAATTTTAAGTTGGCGCCAATAATACAAAAGCATCTACAAAAGATGTTAGTGTTGGAAATATTGTTGTCATTGATGTCAAAGACAAGGGGATACTGTAGATGTCTAAGATGAAGATTGTTGAAGATATTGATCATTAATGTCAAAGACAAAGGAAGATTGCAAATGATATCGATATCCAAGAAGAAGCTAAGGTGCCAAATGAAGATAAACAAATGAAGTAAAGATATCAAATGAAGAGAGAATATTAAAATAGCCCTACTAGAGTTTTAGGTCAGCCTTGCAAGAATATTGAATAGTGTTAGGTCGACCCTACCAGTTTTACAGGTCCTCCCATAAAAGTGACTTAAACCAGTATAAATATACATAAAGGCGATGAATTTTTTAAGGATAATCAAGCAAGACTGGATCTGAAATAAGGTAGTGTGCACTTTATGAGAGGGAAGGAAGCTTGGAAATGTTTTAAAGGATAATTTTATAGCAGATTTCAAGGCAATCTTGTGAAAAATTTGGAAATGTTTAAAGGGCTGATTTTGGAGCAGATTTGAAGGTGATTATGAGACAGTATAGAGGGCTGATCTAAGGCTGATTTTGGGGAAGATTTGTACGTGATTATGTGACATTATAAAGGGCCGATATATGGCTAAGTGTGGCATAGATATCAAGGTGATGACAGTTTTGAGGGCTGATATAGAGTTGAGTATGGCATAGATTTTGAGGAGATCTTATGATAGTGTTAAGGATATATAATGGAGCAATCTTTGAACCTGTTATCCACTAATTTGGCACTTAGTGGATTTTCGGTGAGTTGCTAAAGTATTGAACAAGTACACTTGTTCATGATCAGAGTTCAAAAGTCCGCGGACCTTTTTCTAGGAGTCTGTTCAAAAAATTTTGTAACACATGTTCATACCCCCTTGGGGAAATTGTAAAAAACATCCTAGCATTTAAAGTTTTATAAAAGGCTCGGCTTCCTGAACTTGAGCATCAAGCTGACTATCCCAGAGTGTTTTTTCCCTTGGTTATTATTGGTTGTTGAACAAACGACTAATAATTTCTAAGTTTTTCACTCACACCTCCAAAGCTGGGGTAGTCATCTTGGTGTTTTGGCCTTAGGAGTTTATTAGAGCCTTCGTGTCAGTGTTTTTCAACATGCTAGGCATTCAAATTGAGTCGTATGAACATGTACTAGTTCCCCCTAAAGTTTCGTTTAATTCCAAGAAAAAATATTTGTTTTCTGTTTTTAAACCATTTTTTAATGGTTTAAATGGAAAATTTCAAAATGTAAAAAAGTCAGATATGGAGTCCGTTTCTGACGTGGGGACAATTGTTCACGACCAGAGCGTCCACTTTACCTCAGGGACCACTTTCCACATCATTTGGGTAGCCGAAACATCCCATGAGGCATTATTCAACTAAAGATGCATCAAAAAGACGTTTTAATGCTAAATTACATCAAATTGGCACTAAATCACAAGTTGAAAAAAATTAAAATTAAAAGGCAAATTTAATTCACAAGTTGAAAAAAATCAAAATTAAAAGGCAAATTTAATTTGTTTAATGGGTAAAGTGACATGGCATGATGTCACCATAGTCATGCCACTCTTTTCCATGTAATGGATTTTAAAACTTTGGGTTTTGAAAACATAAAGTAATGAGCCAAATAAAAGGTGACGTCAACCATGGAAGAGCTCACGCTGGCTTAATTTGTGAAGGTTGCGTTAAAGTGTGGACCCCCTCTATCCACATGGAAATAGAACCTTGGCTTATACGTGATATACCACAAGTTGTTTTATGAAGGGTTGCGAAGGAGTTTAATTAAGGGTGACGTCAAAGCTCAAAAGAAGTAGCACACGCATGAAGTGGGAGTTTGATGTGGAGTGAGACTCCACGAGATGAGAATGCAAGCGAATGAGTGGATCCCCCTCTCACGTTGAACATTATTTGTTTCATAAACTTTGGTTTATTACCATGATAGATGTGCATGCATTGGGATGACATCACCTCCCCTCATGTCAACCTTTAGCTCACGCGTGAGAAGTTTATTGTCCAATAGATCTTGTTTGGTAAATTATGGTGGGTGGATGGATTGAGTGTGTTGGAAGCCAGGTGGATGGATTAAGTTTAACTAAGAGGTGTCAATCACCTCTTCACGTCAACTCAGTTAATTCCAGCTTGACCTTTAGTTCATTAATTCCTTCGTGGGGCTAGGTTTTGTTATAAATAAGAGATCTCTTCTCCCTTTTCAAGGTGGATGATTTTGCAGAGGACCTCTGTTCATATGATTGTAATTTCCTATCTTTCTTATGAATAAAATTGAGTTTTTTAAGGACAATTTGATGGTGCAAGAACTTTCATGGTGAATAGTCTGCTTATAACCGAGGTTATATCTATGTAGTTATTTTGTTATTTATGCATGATGCGTTATCTAGCTTATAAGGTTATATTAATCCATAGAGTAGGGATTTGAAGTTTCAACTTGCTTGCTTATGTGTAGTTATACACGATCTAAGAATTGCATGTTGTATTCAGTTATACTTATGCTTTTTGATTGTTGTTTGATTTATTCATACTAGATCTAATCACTTGCTTGAAGGGTATTGTAGTTTTGCAGATCACCAAACGTGAAGTAGAGAACATAGCTCAATTGCATCTTATCTCTCTTCACTCTATTTTTCTAATGTTTCTTGTCCCATAGGTTCCCTCCATGCTCAAATTTATTCAAGATTGGGCTTGAAGTCTTCCTTATCCATCCTCAAACTTCAAAAAAAATGCTTTTTGGTTACTTTTGTTTTGTTTCATAACAAGTAGATCTAAGTGTTAAATCTTATCCTTTCTATCTCTTGTTATATAGATCTAGGAGTTTTTTCAAGTTTATCTTTTTTTTTTTGTAAATAAAACATTATATTACTTTAAAAGAGCATCATTACAAATAAGATATGCTTCTTATCTATCAAAATGAAAGAGCTTCCCAAAACATCCCAGCTTTGGTCCTATTCTCCCCTCCAGGGAGTTTAGATAGATTCCCCATTCCCACATATATATGCCTGCAACTACTGCACCTACTTCCCCAAAACCCCATAAAATCCAAACGAACATAGAATACCCATATACATCTTGACCAAAACATAACAAGTTTTCCTGAACATAGAAACCCCCTATACATATTGACTTAGACAATAAAGACAAGCATATAATAGGAGAAAAAAACTGATCTCGAACTAGATCCTAGGGAGCATTCCCTATTCTGGGATAGGCACTAGAGGTCATGATAGTAGTGGTGCCCTGGAGGTCAGCTCCGACTGGACTTCCCGATTGTTTTCCGCAGAGCGACTTGCCGCGTTGGCTCCCCTTCTCCCTCGGTCTTGTGACCTCCTTCAGCCCCTTTCCCACTGGGTAGAAGGGGATTCCCAAATGGGCTGCCATGATGTTGATCTTCTGATGCATTAAGTGGCACTCACTATTATGATCCTTCCAGGCCTTTACCGGCTCTTCGTCTCCTTCGCATTTGGCCTCCCTCGAGACAGAAGAATGGCCAACCAGACTTATATTTACCCAGTAAATCATCATCATGCGGTCATAGGCCGAGGCTCTGCTCGCCGTGGTGCCTGGGTTGATAACCAAATCCTCCACTTCCTTGCGAAGGTCCTCCGCCGACATGAGCTTAACCTCCTCCCAAAGATCCCCAACCACCTTCTCCACTTCTAAGCGAATACCCAAAGGCACATGTTCTTTCTAAAATTCCATTGCCTCATGGGCCTGTAACTGAACCCTCGTTGCTTGGTGTTTCCTCCTCATGGGGCCCTTCCCCTTTATGTCCAGGCCAACGGAATCTTCTCCTAGACCCATGTCAATTCTTAAAGGACACTTAGGATCCATGCACCTAGGTAAAGTAGGTCTATCCTTACACAGAGTTTGGGGGAGAACCTCAAACCCAAGGTCAAGGACCTTGAGGTGAACCAGAGACAGCTCGAAATCATAAACCACAGGAACCTCTTGACACTGAAAGATGAGGGGTGGCGTATCATGTCCGAAATATAAGGAGGAGGGAGGCATGATTACCCACCTAGCCCAGTACTTCGCTCGCATCATACCAATCATGCTAGCGACGTCCTTCGTACCTTCTCATGCTCCATACATCCTTTCTACAATTAAAACCCAATCCTTTCATCGATCCTTCCCGTCCCGTCATTCCTAGAGCCGCAACCAAACATGATGCTGAAGGATAGGCAGCATATGGCCAGGCCTATTAACCATGTGGCCCCGTGTGGCATTTAAATGTGGTTGTCTTGGACATGCTCACACCCCCTGTCATCACCCGCGTAATCGTACTCTGGACGGTCCACCTATGGCCTTGCGTCATAGTCCCGTATGGCCACCTGCCTGCACTGATGGTCCCATGCTTATGCACTAAAATCCTCCACTGTGCTGCTTTGAAAACCTACGTCACCCTCCACGTCAACATTAGCTAATAAATCAGCCACCTTGTTGGCTTCGCGCCTGACGTGGCTAAAAGAGACCGCCGAATGTTCAATGACCAGGGATCGGAGGTTGTATGGTCGGCTAGCTAATCGCCAGCTAGAGGAAACCTTCTCACATGACTGCCCACTCGCCATCCTCTTGGCCATCTGAATCAGTATGTGGGTATCTCCTTTAATGATCGTAGGGAGTCGGCCTTCTCTGACCAGACATTCGAAGCCTCGGATCATGCCTTCTAATCCAACTAAATTGTTGGTATCAGTTCCAATTGCTCCCATGTACATGGTGATGATCCTTCCATTGTGATCTCGACATACCCCCCATAGCCCGCAAGCCCGGGATTACCTCGAGATGCCCCATCAAAGTTAATCTTGAACACCTAGGCTTGGGGAGGAGACCATAATATCGGGCTAGAAGGATTGCAAATCCTATCTCATCTTCGCAGTCCAGCCATCTGGGATCTGTCTAAGCCCCAGCTTTCTGTAATATATATCTCCTCTTTTGGGATAATCTTGTCCTGATCATGGCATTGCATGCTCCAGATAGTGGATAGCATGTTTTCCTTCACCATTTTCCATACTTATTCAGTGTCATTGCGTTTATCTCTGAATATCCTTCCATTCCTCTCTTTCCATATGCACCACATCGCCATTCCCAGAAAGCCCTCCCATATGGTACAAATAATTCGATTCTTGAAGGCTTTGCAGTTCCAATCCTTTAGAGTTTGGGTCGCCCGTCCTTGCCTCCTGTCGCTTCTTCTGAACCCCATAGCCCCTTTGTCCCAGATGATTGATGCAAAGGGACAACTATCCAAGAAATGGCCCATGGTTTCCTCGTCCTGGTGTTACCACCTAAGTTGTACTTAGTGGTTTTTTATCAAGTGAGCCTGGTGAACCAGACAGGGTTGACTTGTTCGGACTTCAAAAAGACCTTTGGAAGT
>LPNX010351433.1:186869-295793 GCA_001517045.1 Pseudotsuga menziesii
TCAACCGATTTGATTGAAATCAATCAGATCTGGAGTAGATTGACTGTATCTGACAAATCCTTGACTGAAGGAGGGGATCAAATCAGATCCAGAGTTGATCTACAGCTGTCTTCATGGGGAATTGCGCCCTCTCTCTCTCCTCCACACATGTGGACTCTCCTGGATGCTCTGTGGGCCGATGTGTCGGTGTATGGGTTGATGTGTCAGCGCAATCAAGCCCTCGGTTGACAAGTAGGCTCAGTACAGCTTCAGTTCTGCATTGATGAACTCTCCATCAGTTTATTTCACTTGATTCCATGAGGAATTGCGCCCCCCCTGGGTTGGATGGCCTATAAATTGTATATATCCTGCTTGAGGCTCCCTCTTCCAAGCTAGTTAGAGCTGGACTGAACGGCTTGCCATTGTAACTGTGTATTGATCTTCATTTGTTGAAATAAAGAGAAGCTTTGGAGGCTCAATTGTGGAGTACCTTTCATGTGTGGATTGTCATTATCATGCTGCATTCAAGGTGAAACTGTTATTTTTCCAATTTTTTGCACTTAACTATTGTCTGCCTGAATGGTTGTTGAGATCATAAGGATAGATCATTGTAAGTAAGCTTACTTACTTCTATTTGCTGCATATGTTTGAATGAGTTAATACCTGTATGTTAAATAAGATTATTTGCATGCTGTATCATCCCCTTCTCATATGTATCTTCAGATTTGATAGTTCTGTTTGCAGGAGTTGTTTTGTAGCTTACAGGTTTGTCGTGACTGCAAGATCCATAGTTCAGGTTTGATTCCATTGATTTCCAGCATATATTGCTAAGATCATGCCCCTTAGTGCTTCACTACCAAGTTTTCTCTGCAGATCTGCTTCAACAACAAGCACCTTTCTTCCCCTTTCTCTCCTTTAAAAAATCTTAAAATTTTCGTCAAACTAGTTACTTTAAAGGTTTCTTATTACTCTGATCTATCTCATTAAGAAAAATACACATAGTTCTAATTAGTAAGATCCCTTCCAAAGTCTAGATCTTAGTTTTGTTTTGCACATAAAGTTCAATTTCAAGAGATCTAGCTAAAATTACCATATTGTCGCAAGAATTTTTAGTGAAAATTTGTAGCTTGCTGTTAAGGTAGTTTCATTTGCTGTTATAAATTTCAATATTCTGCAATATCAGTGCATATTTAATTGGCTGCACAAGCAACAAGCCAAGATCCTTGCTTTCCTTGGTTCCTTTTTCCCTTGTTTAGCTAGTTTTAACTTCAATTTTTTTGAGATAAGGTAGGATGATCCAAAGGTACTCTTAAAGTGATTTTGGGCATTTGTTATTCTAACATGCTCGCTGTCTTTTAGCAGGTCTAACAGAAAAGAAAGGAAGCTTCTGTCCGAAGTGGCCTCAGGAGCGTTCAAATCCCCCCAGGGGTCTCCCTTTTCACCAAAATCTTAAATTTTTTGCAAAGTTGTAAAATCTTGGTTTCAACCTCTATAAGGACCAAGAATTTTCTGATATATCATTACTCTGATACTGTAACCATTAATAAATAAAATCATTTTTGGAATAGGCTCTTTCGAGCCCATTCCCCATCCCCCCTGGGGGGATTTGCGTTGGTGTCATTTTCTTCGCTTTCTGCTCATTTCTTTTTTTAAACTAGAATTGATCTAATCTGCAGGGTAGTATAATTTAGTTCATTATTAATATCATACTCCATATTTTACATTTCAAAGTAATCATAATACTTATCCCACGATTTCCCCATTGACCCAAAAGGGGAAAGAGATTCGTGGTAGGTCTAATTAGAAAACCAGAATTGTGTATTTGTTTTATTTTTCATCTTTTATTTATCAGCAATTTTAAAATTAACCCCTCCTCGATTCCCCGATTGAGATCCACTTGGATCGAAAGAGGTTCCTGGAGGGTTTTCCTTTTAAACAAGAACACTCAGTTTAAAACTTATTAAAATTGACAAGACTCCAGTGTGTATGCTCTGAACTTGGCTGCGGTTCGTCCGATCAGTCAAGCTATATCAAAAGTACTTGGGTGACTAGTATAATTAGGACTCACTCTCCCCAACTGACAAACCATCAGGTGAAAATCCAACACCTATATCAAACCTTTACGGTGGCAAAATACCGAAAGGAAGCAGGAACTTACTGAAAAGTGACCTCGAGGTGTCGATCTCTGTCACACCCTAATGGGTGCATTACAAACAATAGCCCCAGAGACTCCATTTCAGCCCACATATTCGTTGCGGGTAGCCGTGAAGGATTAGTTTTGGACATACTCCAAGTACTCTCGGGTATATCTGGAGTCCCCCTTTTGCCTAATTTAATCAACTCATACTTCACATTTAACTTAAAACATACCAAGAGGCAATCGCAAAACATTCACTCCAAGCACATGCAAGCATATTGATTCTATTTTTGACTCCATTCTAAGGCACTGGTTAACTTCTTGCTTTATATATATATATATATATATTGTGTCTCAGTATTGTGCTTTCGTGTGTTCATCTTTTACATCTTGCCATCTGTGATTATATATAGTTAAATTGTAAACTCCTAAATAACTCAGTCAGTTTAAACATCACAACACTAAGTAATTCTCCTTAGTAACTTAATAGGGTCTACCCCCCTTGGCTCCATTAGGAGTTGAGCCTAAACGGAGGAGTCAAGAACAAGGTGACAGCCTTGACTCAAGACTTGGCCCAAGGACACACCGAGTGGCTTGAAGATTTCTGCCACGTGACCTAGGTGTGTGAAAGGCGGCAACACTTGGCAACAGAGAAAGCACTGAGATGGCCCCTAGACTCCTCGTATTTGAAGGTTCTCGTTGGTGAGAATTCTTCCTTTGACCAGCAGCCAAGTGAAAAGGACCACCTTAGGCCACGGATTTGAAGCCCAGATCTTCTTCCAAATCCCTTCCTCATCCACCTGGTTTCCTATCCTGATGTTGTAAGCTTCCTTTGTGCTAAAAGAACCCCTCTCCAAGTATCCCCATCTCAATAGGTCAGGTCCCTCCCTAACCCTGATGTAATGCTTATGGATTTCCTTCTGGAAAGCCCTCCATTCATCGTCACTGGTTAGGTCAGGTTTTACCTAAAAATCCCATAGTCGCTACCCCTGCAAGTCCCGAATCCCCTAGTATTTTCCCACCTTTTCCTTGCCTTCCTCTAGAGATTTTTCTCGAATATATCTCCATCTCATTGAATTGAACCAGTTGATGAGTGGGTCTGTCACAAACATATTTAATATGCCAAAGCCTGGCCCAAGGTTCCATCGAGTAATTGGCCCATCTCCACCACACTTTTGCTCCGTGTACCTCGGCCATGATTTTAGGGTCCCTAAGCCCTAATCCCCCTTGCTCCTTAGGTCGACAAATGCCCTCCCAAATAACCAGGGAGAATTTAGCCTTCACCTCCCTACTTCCCCAAAGGGAGTTCCTCTGAAGACCCCAAATTTCCTGAATAACTGACTTAGGAGCCAAGAGAACTGAGAAGAGAGATATTGGCATAGCCTGCAGAACAACTTTTACAAGGATCAATATGCTAGGTAAATTTAGGGGGCAAAGAACCCAGCTTGAAAGTCTCTGTTTCATTTTATCTAAGAGTTCATGCCAGGATTTTTCTTTAGCTTCCCCACCCCAAGGGGGACTCCAAGATACTTAGAGGGCATCATCCCTCTCAAGAATCCCAGGATCTGAATGATGTTTCTCTTAGTAACATGAGCGGTATTCAAGAAAAATACTTGGGATTTATTAGGATTGACCGCTAGACCTGAAGCCTTAGCAAAGAGGGTCAGGCTCCTTTTGAAGCTTTGCGCTTCTTGAACTGAAGGATGCTCCATGAGCATGGTGTCGTCTACAAATTTTTGGTGTGTCTGAGGGTCGATTCCTTCATGGAATTTTATCCCCCTCAACTCCCCGTTCTCAGCTTGAGTCTAAACAAGGCGGCTCAGAACCTCAACCATGAAAATGAAGAGAAAGGGTGACAAAGGATCAGCTTGTCTTATACCACGAGAGGGCCAAAACACTTGTGTGGGGGAGCCGTTTAGGAGGATGTTGAAGAAAGGGGTCATGACTAGGCTCATGACCCATTCCACCCAGTCACGGCTAAAGCCGAAGGCCTCCACCATTTTGCACATGTACTGCCAACTTAATTTATCATAATCCTTTTCTATGTCTAGTTTAATCAGCAGACCTGGCCACCGAGTGATTTTCAGCGAATGGATCACCTCATGGACTAGGATGATGCCATCCAAGATATGCCTCCCTTCCACAAACCCAGATTGCTCAGGACATATAAGGCTGGGGAGGAGAGATTTCAGGCGGTTCGCTATCACCTTGTATATGATGTTGTAAATCACATTGCACAAGGCTATTGGTCTAAAATTATCCGAACTCTCTGCTCCAACCTCCTTAGGAATTAAGGTCAGGAAGGTTGCATTGAAGGATTTTAGAAATCCCCTCTTGTTTTTGGACTCTTTAACAATATCAAGAACCTCCCCCTTGACTAGATCCCAGAAGTGATGGAAAAAATTGGGGGTAAAGCCATCTGGACCTGGTGCTTTCCCCAGTGCAATCTAGTTGACCACTTCCTCAACGTCCTACATGGACAGCAACTTAGTAAGCATCTCGTTGTTTTCTCTGGTGACAGTCCTAGGAATTAGACGAGCAATCCTCTGTATGGCCCTCCCTCTTTCACCCCCATCCACACTTAGGATGTCGAAAAAATGTTGGGTGAGCTCCTCTTCTATCTCCCTTCTGGTTTTCCCTCAGCTTCCATCAGCTTTCCTGAGTTTTTGAATTCTCAAACTGCTCCTGTTTTGTATAACCAAGTTGTGGAAAAACTTAGTATTCCTTTCTCCCTCCTTTAACCATTTTACCCTTGACTTTTTCTTCCAAAATATTCCTTCTTGCCTTTCCCTAGCCTCCAGCTGGCACAAAAGGTCTTTTTATTTTGCCTTGATATCCTCATCCCATCCATATTCCATACCTTTCCTACCGATAAGCTCCAGCTCACTTATCAGTCGTTTTTTATCTTCAAAGATATTCCCAAACTCTTCCCTGTTCCACGTGCGGATTTTGGATTTTAGGGCTTTAAGTTTCTACTGGAAGAAGTACATACTGTTTCCCGGAGGGGGAACCAACTCCTACTACCACTATGTGACAAGCTCAATAATTACTGTACATACCTTATACATTCCTCATGTCTATTGTACACACACATACCTTGGCTTGGACACATCCCAAATATCAGACTTTGCAAGCAATTAGCAGCAGTAAACTGAAGACTTCAACCTCAAATTTAGGCCTTCCAAAAATCGAACTGTAAAGAGGCCAACAGCATCAATCAAAACCAAACTTGTTGGACTATTTTTTTAAACTCAGGACATATATGTCTCTGTGGAAGAAACTTGGTCTGCTGCCATTGTTTTAGGTATGAAATAAACACCAAACAGTTGTTGAATACCCCAAGATAAAATTCATATACTTTTACCCCAGAAAAATGACTGTGGAAAAATCGGGTCTCTGCTACCTACGAATGTTTCCTCAGACCTACGAATTATACCTCAGTCTATTTTCTCATTCGTTGTGTATTGAAATGACAAGGTTGGTGTATAAATATGCTATTTGGGCATGATAACAAGGATAGGGCCGACCTGTTTAAGAAGTTAAAAATTATTTTAAAAAATTAAATTGTTTTGGAGCCGACTTCTAGGAGGGGAAAGTAATTTTATTTAAAATATTAAAAACTTGTTTTAGTAATTAAGGTTTTAATGGGGTCGATTTGTAGGTGTAGGAAGATACCTTTCATTCTATTAAAAAATATAAAAGACATGGTATTAGTTCATTATTTAATGGGGTTGTCTTTAAAAAAAAAGGAGGTCTAGTGTGGTAAGTGTTTAATTCTTTTTAATACTTAGTGGATTCAACGTTGGAGGATAGAGGGGTTTAAATTATTATATTTAATTGTTAAAACATTAAATAATTTAAACTTTAATTAATATTTCAATTCTTTTGTGTGTGGCACATTTTGTTTTATGTAGGGTTGTCCTTTAATTATCAAATAAGGGATTTTCTTTTGTCTAGGATTTTATGTTAGGGTCACCATGAGGGCTTTAAGGATAAAGTGAAGGTCCATAGAGAATTAAGGGTGTTATTAGTGTTTAGATGGCTTGGGGACTAGAGGTAAGGATTTTAGGGACTTTAGTTAAGTTACCACAGCTTCATAAACAAGTCCATCAAGGTGTGGGGATTCATGGGCTTCTCTTAGGGTATCATGACCTCTAACAAATGCAAATGACCACTGAAATGGTCATTTGGACTCTTGCAATTTCTTCAACCCACCAAGGACACATTCTAGGGAAATAGGTCATGGTTGTGGTACTGGGGAACCAAGGAAACAACTGTGGAACCATAGAACCAACTTAGGGGTACTTAAACACTCTACAGGGTGTTCAGGGCTTTTTCCATTGTCCCAAGGGCTCCAAGGGCTTCAGACTTGGGCTTGGACAAAGTCAAAAGGTCTCCTTTGACATTGACAACTACTAAACACTCAAGGGCTCCTGAAGGGGCACCAAGGCGCACTTGTTGGCATCAATGACAACTTAATAAACAAGAACATCACCCACTATTTCCCTTATACTATGTACAATATTTTCTGAAACCAGGAATCTGTCAAGGCATGAAGCCACGAGATGTTCCCCTCCCCTCTTATTGTTCCAGGTGAACCATCCATTACCTGTCTCCAAGTCCACTAAAGGGCCATGGGTAAAAAAGTCACAAAAGGCCTCTTGATATTTATCCAAGGACCATCTGCCACCATTCTTTTCCCTTAAGTTGGCTATAAGATTAAAATCCCCTCCTAGCACCCAGTTTCCAAAATCTGTTTGTCCCTTAATCCAACTGAGGAACTCCAAGAAAGCTTGTTTCTGGGGAAAACCACTAGGGCCATAGACATTCACCAACGATCCCTTCACTCCTGAACCAGGAGGTGAAAGTCATCCATAAGTGAGAACTTGTTAGCTCACCATTTAGAGAGTTCCACCACTCTCGGTTGCCAGAGAACTGCAAGTCCCGCTTGTCCTACAGCATCAAGGTCCATTATATGACTGACTTTCTAGATCCTCTCTCTGATTTTCTCCAAACCCTCAGTGCTACACTTTGTTTCTTGAAGGAACAGGATATCGGGTCTCTCATGCTTTATGTTCATATTTAGTGTCTTCCACTTCCTAGGGTTACTGCACCCCCTTATATTCCAAGACATAAGCTTCATTGACAAACCTTGTTGACTTCAGAAAAGGCCTCCTTGATTGTGGGATACTGGCCTGACTCAATGAGTTTTACACCTACCGCTGCAATACGTTGCTTGTTTGTCTTTCTTCCCCTCCGTAGCTCTTCTTCCGGGGATTTCCTCTTACTACCTTTTTGCGGGTCTAGATCAATCCCCGGGCTCTAGTGGGCACCCGTTCAAATGATTGCTTCCTAAAGAAGCTCAATCTGATGTCGAGATACATAGCCCTATCCCTTCTTTCCACATTCTACCTCAAGAGCATCCAAATCCAGCTCTCCTAATTCCATCTCTTCCCCCTCATCCTCCTCAATCACTTCCATCTACTACACATCCTCTCCCTCTAACTCCTTAGTCTTTCCATCTTGCTTCCCTCACAAAAATACATATATATACAACCAACTAATAAAGAGTTTTTGTACACCACTAAACCAAACCCCCACTACATACTAGTGACTAGGTTTGGGGAGTTATCCTACTCCTAGTTGTTTATATTCTTAATTTATTATATGGTTGTGTGTGGGTAATGATCCTATCCAGCATTATCTTACTTGGCCTAGTGACTAGTGTTGCTATCCCGAGTGAGAGAGTGGGGTTGGATAATGTGGTTATTCCCACACACAAAAAGTAACGAAATGAAAGTAACTTAGGCATAGTTAGTACAATAGAGCAAGGCTTGAAACCTGAATGGTTTTGTCTGAATGATGTGCTCTATACCTAGCTTCCACTCTGGAATTTGTAATAGCTGCAATAAACTTGATGGGAATTGATGCTAAGCCTTTACCTACTAACGCGGATGCCTCATTGGGATTCTCAACCACCCACTAAAATGAGGCCCCTTTCTTAAGGTATATGGTACTGTGCATTATATATATGTAAAAACAAAAAACACACTTCAGGTCCATTTAAATAAGTTCCTTAGTAGGTCATGTCCCCTGCGATTATCTCTATGTGTAGCTATAGGGGAGTAGCCCTATTGAGTATCTAATCAGTTCCTTTCCTATGCCCCATGTATTTATTCCTTGTCTCTTCAGGCTCATGTCCAGGGACCTAAGAATAAGGCCAAGGGCTTCGATCAAATCAATCCAGGCTATCCCCATCCCTCTCCTCTCCGCGCCGAGGAGCCTACTAATGGATTCTTTTCTATCTTTCCATATAACTTAGTGCTTTAGTAACCTTTATTAGCTATATTATGATTCCTATGAGTTCACCTATTCCCCCACGCTCTTTTGGTTACCCACCCACAAATGTGCCATTCCTAGGGCTATTAACTTATTGATTGAGTGAATCTTTCGTAATTTTGTTACTCAAGTATGAATGGCTCACTGACCAAAATAAAGAAGAAGCAATAGTTGGTAAAGGCCATGTCATATTCCAGAATATCCAGATGCTTATGCTGGATGGAATTCCCTTAGCAATTTTGGCCCTTACATATCCGTAGTTGGGATTCGTCATTTCTTCATGGTCATAACAATCACTTTAGGTGGTGGAAACAACAAAAGATGTGCTCCAAGTCCTCGAGTTGTTGAGCATAATCCAACCACACTGGAATGGACTAGGAATTAAACAGCAGGAGCTTCATTTCCAAGTTAATCTTAATAGTTACCATCATCTCCACTACCACAAACACGTGGGGGTTGTGGAGGTCACAGTGATGCCAAGAGGAAGGAAAGGTATATAGAAGAATATCTGGCTCCTGCCAATAGCTTGATCAGTCAATTATTCTGGTTGGGTGGGAATAGATAGATAGTAAGATCTTATAGTAAGCTAGCCAAGCAGATGTCTTTCCTTACTAGCTCCACCGGCTGAAGCAACGACTGCTACTGTAGGCTATGAATCTGAATATGCTGCTGTCTCTACTACATATGCTCTTGGTGCTGCTAGCTATGGCTATGGATCTTGAACTACATCTGGATCATCTGGAACTGAATCACAATTATCATAAGGAATAAAATAAAGAGTGGATAGCAGGAATAAGAAACCTTTGATGGAACCTCAAGGAGAAATGATAAGGAGGAGTAGTAGGTTATGAGGCATAGTCCAGGTCGAATTCTATGCTCAGGTAGGGCCAATCATCAACTTTGGTAGGGTGAACAAGAGGTTTCGAGGAAGGGGTGCTACCAGTGGTGGATAAAGTAACTAGGGGACTGGAACTGTAGGATCCATCTATAAGTTTTAATCTAACTCCTATCTCCATGGATATCTCCTAGCTTTGTTGGTGACCTTAGCTGCATCTGTATATACTATATAGGAGACCCTATTATTATTATTGGTAAATTTTTTTATATAATAAATAGCAAAATTATCCTGATTGACCGCAGTTACTACAGGTCATTCTTTATAAGTAATTATGCTTTTGTCTTTTTCTTCTTTTTCTAGTTACTGAAATCCAATATTCTGCAATCTTTTCTGGATCCACTCTAAGCTCTCTTGCACCAATAATGTGTCCAAGATATTTCAAGGAAGTCTTATCAAACTCACATTTTTGCAAATTGGAAATGACTTTATTCTTCCTTAAGGTCTCTAGTACCTGTGTCACATGTGTGAGGTGCTCTTGCCACATATTTTATCTTACGACAGATAGTGCATCAGTTGCTTGCAAGGATCAGACTTTGGATAGGGGCGCAACCTGGTAGTATGGTTGCTCCATTTAGGCCTCTGACCCACACACACTACAGAGCAAGTATCATTTCATTTTGAAGTGTTTTTACCCTGTAAAGTCCAGGTCTATTAATCTAAGAATACCGAACATCTCCCTGACTTTCCTAAGCCAACCTGAACTGTACGTCCATCCATTGGTAACGTTATGTATTGTAACCTTTCTATCGTCAACATGTCTTGGGAAAATAAGTAAATCCACCTCACCCACCAGTTGAATCATAAATAACCATGTTGTCATAAACCTAGCTCTTATCAATTCTTTGCATACAACACCTTCCTTGGGCGATGTGGACTGGGTAGACTGAGAGGTGTAATACAGGGACTAGGCAGGCGTACAGAATATGAACTAAATGGAGGGTACGGGATGGCATGAATGGGAGAATGTGAGAATGGGCCCTCCTGGGTTCTACTTGGCAGTTGTCTTTGTTAACGCCAATCCCAAAAGATGGAGCCCAAGAACCCTCCCTTCCGAACCTATACGAGATGGGTTAGTCTTATGGAAACTAACTGAGAAAGATGGCCGATACTTTACCAATATAGAAAAGGAGTGACTCGTATAGCAGCACTGATCGGTGACTCAGGAGAGATATTTATACCAGATAGATACTTGAGACCAGACAGAGAGGACATTTTATATCTGACCAGCAGTTAGGCATGAATTATAACCTTGCAGTTATTTTACTTATCTATTTCCACCCAACCAGGATGGGATTTCGTTGAGCTTTGCGAGCCATCCCTGAACCTCGAGGAGATCCCTTGCAGCAAGGAGAGAGAGAGAAGGACTTGAATTATAAATAGTAAGGTGCTTTCTAGCTCTCCTCTTTTACTTGTATCTCCTGGACCTGCCATGTTCGGGTACACATGGTACTCCCAAAAGACCGAACACCTTCAGCAACCGCTTCACACAAAAAAGGTCACAGATCAATACACCAATGTTTGTCACACGGTTAAAAACCTCAAGATGGAAATAGTCCATGGCCCCAGCCAAATAGCTACTTGGAGAAATTTATTATGCAAAAGAAAGAAAGTTACATGAGATTCTCATAATTGATCAACTGGCTAAGGACTCTCTATGCTCTTTAAATAGAGATCATAGACCAATCAGGTGTTAAGCCATGGATCAATGGTATGTATGATCTAAGAGAAGTTGAACCGTCGGATCACTCTATGCCTAGAACATATCGTGACCATCGGATTAGAATATTTACAAATGCATACTAATGCATACTAAAGAAACACACTTTTACCTAACGGATATATTACACAAGTTGATCTTAACTAGCTCCTAAGTGTCTAAATATCCTAACATGCCATAAATTGTTCTTGTATTTTGGGACCAGTTCTCGCTTTCCATTCGTTCTCTGTTGTACCATATCCGGTTCATTTATTTTGGAAATATAATTTCTTCATAAGGATCTAGGACATTTACGTACCAATCTCAAACAAATACTCTGGGATAGCCTCTATTCGGAATAGGTCGGCATCCAGCAATTGATCATCTTCTCGATGAGCCTTGCCAATACGATTCAGTCTTACCTATTGCTTCAAACGAAGAAGAGCCTTTATACCTGCTACCCACCCACCTAGACACCCAATATTATTTATAAGCTCTTGTTTCAGCCAAGAATCAGAAGGGAGGCATGGTATTTACCCCCTACGTTTTAAAACTCAGTTCCTGATACCGAGTTTCCTTGCAACCCAAACTACAAGAATGGGCAAATAGTAATCAATTAATCCCTGGCTTTAGGAACTAATGGCGCTAAACGAGGATAGGTTCTTGGCTCAACATCATTAGAGTATTGAGAAGTCGCCATAGAAAGCGTGGCATGACTGTCACATAAGGATAAAATATTTGAGCAAGATGGTTCAACTTCGGCATGATAAACATTTTGTGTGCTCTATTGCAGTAAGTCCTGGGCAAGAGGGAGGGATATAAATCTATTTCTTCATGGTCTAATACATCAGTTGGGATCAAAGGACTAGTTGGAACCAGCTAGGATAGAGGGAAGGGGATGCACTATAAGAACCTTATACCTTGTTGGTTCTGCTTACTCACCTGAATAAAGAGAACTTAGTAGGTACCACTATACACCACCCTTCCTTTGCTACTGGACGAGATGCTGGCTCTACTACTGGTGTTCCCACCTGGCTTGGATCCTTTCCTTGCCTTGGTGTGTAGCTTAGCGAAGGTCAATTGATAAATAAATTGTAGGGAAGTGAAGTTGGGTAGATTGATTGACCAAAAGAAGGTGTTTTGATTAAAGGTTGGGATAATATCCTCCCTCCCACCCCGGAAAAGAAGAGAAGCTCCTCCAAATAAATTAGTCATTAGTTCAGTCTTACGTAATCGAAGGACCCTATCTATAAAGCTGTAACATGAATACTTATACAAGGCATATCATTCAACATTACATACTGCTTAGACTACACTATCTCCATAATAAGCTAAGCTTTTTATTACATTGAATAGCTTGTTTACTTTTTTCTACTGAAGTAAAATGAACAAATACCATAGAGGTAATGTAACTAGTATTGATATCTATATACACTGTATTCATAAGTAGGAATAAGAGTATAAGCTTGATTACTGTCTTTATGCATTGAGTATATCACATAGAGTTCTTTCCCTTATATGTAAATCTTCTATCAAGCCCCCCACCTCACTCATTTTCATATACAAAAACTCTTGAAAATCAACCTGTTATATGCATGAGAATTATGTGATTAATTAAATGTTGGAATTTCCTGATGATATGCTTGCAGAGGAGAAACGACTTGAAGAAGAGAGAGCTAAGCGAGAAAATGATGAAACAAAAATATTCAAATGGCCTACCTACCTTCTTATTAGGTCCCTAAGAGTTGTTGCTTGTCCCATTTATTGTCCGTCGATTGCACACCAGTAGGAGAAATCTAATGAAAGCTGTCTCATCACTTGAGAAAGTGGGAGAGGTGTGACCTTAGGGGCAAGCATAGAGCTAGGTACTGTCACCTACTCCTAACTCCTCTGTTTAGGCTAACTCCTAAAAAAACCAAGGGGGGTAGTCCCTACAAAAGAGTTCTCTAAGGCTCTTTAAAGTTGTTAAAGTGTTTTTAATGGTTATGGATGCGGATGGGTGTTTGTTTAGGAGTTATTGTAATTAAAAGTGCTTATTTATTATGAGTTCGACACATAAAACAAAGCAATCCACGTTTCTAGCAAGAGATTAAAAGATAAGAAATAATTCAAGACTTCATAAATATGCATTCACAGATAGAAATTACAGAGGCCAAAGACAGTTGATCCCAATATAACAATTATGCGGATTAAAAGACCAGTGCCTTATGGAGTCAAAATACTGAAAATGCGTAAAGGATTTAACATCAAGTCTTGAAATAAAACTATTGAATATTAGGTTGTACAAGTGCTCTTGGTATATTTTTAAGGATCTTAAGTGATCTTGATTTTGGTGTCTAGAAATCCTAACCGGAAATACCTTCAGTGGCTCCGTTCGAAGACATGATGGACCTATCTAGAATCACAACTAGGTGTTCAATAACTTAACCAACTATGTCCAGATTGGGTTGCCCGACGCCCACACTTGGAATTTTCCCACTATCTGAGTATTTTATCGAGACAACACCGGTACGTTGGTTATGGGGTAAAATTTTAATTAAATTGTTATTGCGGTCTTAGCAAGTCCGTTCACCATTCTGAGTATGAGCCCAACTCAAAAGTCAGCAGAACATACTAGGTGAAGGTTATAAATGAAGTAAGTTAATTATAGGGGCGTGTGTTGAAAGTTTTATTAAGTTAATTAATTAAACTCTCTAACAGAGAGCACTCTTGACCTTGTCTTATGACAGAGGTTCAAGAGTCTTATCTAATCTAGATGCCTACTGCAAGGATTATGCAAGACTAATGATGCTCTCCGATAGAGAGTGCTCTTGACTTGTGTTTCTGCAAGTTCAAGAGTCTTACTTATTGATTAATTGACTAAGCACTTAATGGAAAAATAACAAAGATCTACCCAAGAGTCTCTTTCAGGATTCTTAGGGCCCTAATCGGGAAAGTAAGGGGGTAAGTATACTAAAAGAAAGATGTCACATTCAATTTGAATAATCAAAACAATAATTTTTAACTATTTTTTTATGAACAACAAATTAATCAACATGCACTACTTGACTAAGATTAGATGATTATACTACACTATTCTACCATAGCAATAAAAAATGGAAAGCATGAAAGGGAGACGATACAAGCTTCCCTCAAATGGGGGAAGAAGGGTGTGGGAGCCGTAATCCCACTCTCTTTTTATTAATTTACAATTTTTTGATGACTTTTTCTTTGCCTTTTCTTGGAAGAACAAGGAAAGAAAGGGATGGAAGAAGAGGGGAAAAGTCTTTTGTTCTTTTTTTATTTCTTGCTTGTTTTTAGCCTTTGGGCTTTTCTCAGTTTCTCCTACAAATAAGAGCTTAAAACAGTTTACATGTTAAGAATTAGTTAATACTTTAAAGAAAAACTACAAACTAAAATCTCAAAAAAGAGTACAAAAACCAGCAATGAAAAAAGAGGAAAAAGAGAGAAGAAAAACCAAAGAAGAGGAGAGAGAAAAGGTGGGAAAGAAGGTTGTCCTAAATGAAGGAAAGGGGCTGTACAAAAATAAAAAAGAAGGCTGCAAAATAGTAAAAAAGATGGCATTAAACAATCAAAAGAGGGATGCCCAAAAAGGAGAAAGCTAGGGTAAAAAAACTAGGGCAAAAAGGGACCAAAACTAGGGCAAAAGATGGCTGTCCAAAAGAAGAAAAGGGGCTGCAAACTAAAGTAAAAAGAGGGTAGCGAAGAAGAAGAAGTAAAGGAAAGCCAAATAAGGCAATGGGGAGGAAGCCTAAAGGTTGAAAAAAGTGAACAAGGGATTCCGAAGTGACCGGTAACAAAAGAACATTAATTTATGGAGATGGAACCAAAGAGAGAGAGTTATTCCAAGCTTCCTTTTTGAAGCAAAAGATAACAAACACTGTAGGTCCTGCAATTAAAAATGTTAGATTCAAATGGTTGTTTTGAAGCATGGGATAGAAGCAGCTGAGCTCACACCCTTCTACAGTTTGTGAAGCCTGAATCACATCAAAACTTAAAACAAGCAGTGAGATAAAATGTATGCTAGTATGTTAGGAAAATCAATTCAAGATCAACATTTTGTATAACTTACTACTTATGTCCATCAAAATATCGATTTACTTTGCATAAATAACCAAATTGAAGCTACAAATGGCTATTCTACCATGCCAACAATGGCCTTCTTGAGCTAGAAAAATATTAAACCACATACAAGTATTTAAATGAGATGAGTTAGAGACAATATCACCTCAACCATGAGGAATCCAACATAATCAAAAGCCCATAGACCTCCAAAGTCAAATATCTTTATTAACAAAGCTAAAGAAAAAATGCTTGATACAATTTTCTTAGAGTAACTTTAACCCAAAATTTCCATCCGAATAGAGCTAAAGGAGCCTCTATTTATACAATGAATGAAGAACTCAAAACCCTAAAACCAAAAAAAAAAAAAGACCTAACCGCCCTGGCCACCATTGAGAGAGAAAACCTAAAAAAGATGGGCTGGGAATGAGGGGAGGCCTCCCCCTAGGCAAGGCGCCCCCATTCCAACCCTCAGCACTACAAAGTAAGCCCAAATGGATCCCACACGTGTGATGGCGCCCCTGTTCGAGAGAGGAGGCGTGAGCATAAGGAGAGGCATGAGCATGTAGGTAGAACCACATTCTAGGTATCGAGGCAACCACTGCTAGGTTTGGAGAGGCCACTACCAGTGTAAACTTCAGTCTTTACCTCGATCAAATCATCAGACCAATGAGTGCTCTCCATCTCATCAAATTCGGGAGTTTAGTTGGAGATTACAAACCCGTAAAATGAATATAAATTTATTTCTCACAGAATGCTAACTGAAGTTGAGTTATGATAACTCCAATCATCATAAATGCCCAATGAGATGTCATTTATCCTTTTATTTCTCTGAATTTGGAATAATTTGGAGAGTTTTAATTTGCTCCAAAATAATCATTTTTTAATAAAAACTCCATTTTTTCCCCAAAAATGACTTTTTTGAGAAAATGTGCATTATGTGTCCGATTGATGATCTGAAAGTTGGATCTGACTGGTTGGCTAGTCAAGAATGATTGTTGGCTTAAGGTTAGAGCCTTCAATCACTGAATTCGGGGTCCATATGACCAACTTATTAAAAACGGGTTTTTTCCATTTAATTTATGGAAAAATTTATAAAAAAACTTAGGGAAATTTTAAAAAAATTAAAAAATTAAAAAATAATTTTTAACCTGTTCGAAAAAAGAAAAAAATTGAAATTTTTTTAAAGGTCCTATTGACTTAGGACAAGACCATGCTCTACTCTAACAATGCCTAGTAGGTTTATAACACTCAGTTGGGCTCTAATAACCCCCCAATGCCTAGAATTCAAAATCGGGCATTCCAGCTTTGGAGGAAGCGGGAGAAAACCTCGTTAATTATACTCGACTATAGGCAAAGCATAATTGTCAAGGGAAAAAAACTCTCTGGAATACCTTAGTTGAGATTCTACGTCTCAGGAGACCAAACCACTAAAAAATACCCTACTAGTGCATTTTATTACAAACCCTGCGAGGCCATGGTCAAAATTATTCAAATGAAAAGCTAACTAGCCAATATTTACTAGACATGAAGATGGATCAACTGATACATTGGAATCAGACATTTGTCATGTTTGTCAACCACTGCCTCCTCAGCAAATCCAACTATGGTACAAATAAGTGGTTAACACCCTTTAATCATTACTAAATAAACTTTTATTAAATGACCGATCCACCACCTAGTCATTGAGATAGGAAGTGGAGTGGCTGGCTCAATAAAATGGAAAGCACATAAATAAAATATGAACTATCGACGGAACTCCCCCATAACTGGAAGGCAAAAACTGAGAATTTATTTGGGGCAATATCATCTGTATAAGGGGTTAAACTTCATAGTGGGATAGTGCCTATTACCTAAAAGGGTCTACAAGCGCAAGAGGGTCCTAGGGGTTTGGGTGATTACTTTTATCCCTAGCGCTCCCAGCACAACATTATCTGGTGTCAAGTAGCACATTGGCCCTCTCATTTTCCAGCCGCAAAGCAAGCAGTTTCTCATTGCCCCTATCTCTGTGCGTGTCTCTACTGGGTCATTTACCACTTACTCCCCCTGACATGGGGGCATTAAAACATTCCAAAAGCACAATGTCTCATAACATGTGCCAGCAGTGTTGGAAATGGGTAAAGGGTATACGTTTCGTCACCTAGATGGGGCTTGGAGTTATGGCATCTTGATCAGAGTTGCACACTACAATTAATTCGAACTAGTTGTTTTATAGTTAGTTAATGATGGCATATTTAAAGAGTTATTATCTCATTTATTTTGGAACTAGGATGGACACAACAAAAAGTTAGGTTTATTGACATGACCTACTAAGGAACTTATTTAAATGGACCTGAAGTGTGCAAAATGCCATTAAAAGGGGGATCTTTACACTAGTTTCCAAGATATAAATATGGATTAGATCTAATATTTTTGTGCGAAACAGAAGGTGTTTAATCTGTTGGATAAGTAAATACTTCAAATTTAAGGAGGTTAGTAGGGGGATATTACATTTAAGACCCAAATTTACTCCGAGATTCGGACAAGTCAGTGTATCCCCCCTCACCCATACATATAGGGCAAGATAAGACATTATTCCTTTACCCTTGCCACAATGCCTCTAGTTCCATATTTGGTTGACCTAGTACTACATCCAAATGTAGCGCTAGAACCTATGAATGCATAAACTACATAGGCAGAGTCCCCTGTAGCAGATCCATAAGTGCCAGAAGTAGTTTACTTAGTTTACCCAGTTCCGGGAGTAGAGAAAATGGCAGGGGAATATTTCTATAAAGAGAAAAAACCACCACCCTGACTAGCATCCAAGGCATACCCATTTAGAGCTTGACTTTACCTGGTTCCAGTCCTTATTAAATTTTATCCTTTAGTAGATTCAGAATAACCTATGGATTCAGCACCAATATAAGAGGGAAAGGCAGGACTCCATCCAGCGCGCACCGACATATAGTTAACCTTTTTTAAGCTACGAAGTGCCCATATTAATAGGGCTAGTGCTTATAGGGAGCATAGGCCTTTACCTGGGATTGAAATAGACTCTGCCTCTTGAATGAAAGGATATAAAACAGGCAATTAAACAAAGAGGTCTAAGTAGAGATCTATAATTTACACTGATACGTGACGAGATTCTAATGGTGGATAAGTTGGAGCCGTTGCATAATTAGTTAATTAATAGCAAAAGATAGAGGTGGAAATGACATTTTTGCAACTGCTAGAGTTCTAGGGTGGTGTTCCTTGCACCATGAGCAAAGAGCCACATGGTAATTTTAATTCTTTCTTAATCTTCCTTAATTACTGGCATCATCATTATTTCCAGCAGTTGAATCAGCAGTTACCATAGCAGTACCAAGAGCATTTTTAGAAGGTTTGAACCCTGCCCCCGCCTCCCAAGATGAGATCTAGCATAGGGTCGGTCAGTAAGGCCTTTTCCTCCCAGTCCTGATTCACCCTCGATTTGTACTGTTTATATGAACAACTTGCTAATTATTTAATTGGGGGGACTTAAGGGTAGAAAACTAGAGATCGAAGGTATGGAAGGACATTACAGGGTTACTACTGTAGGAATACTCATAGAACATTGCAACTGATACACTTGGGTTTGTCTAGCCATCTCTATGATCAATTATTAGTCTCTATGTTGTCTATTATTACTATAAGGCCTTATGCCCGGTAGGACCCACTAGAATCATACTAGGTTTCTGTTCCAATAATTTAGTAGATATGTCATTACGGTTTGTTATTCTAAAGGTCAAATCACTTTTGTTAAAGAAGACAAAATAGGTACCACGGATCATATGGCCTATAACTCAATCTCTCTCTCTCTATCTGAATAAGGTATTACTCAATATGGTAGACTAGGTTCCATAGACCTTGGAGTGAAGAGTGCCCTGCCTATATGCCGAAGTAGTAAATCAAGTAAGGTAGTTCAGATGCCTAACCAACCAGAAGGTATTTTTTCAGTGATCAAGCACCCATTCCAGTTGATGTCATGCCACCATGTCGTCCCCTCGCTATACCACCCAGCTACGATTGAGACTATGATTGATACCTCCTTCTTGCATTGATTATTACTTCAATTGCTATTATTAAAATACAAATAGATGCGTGATAATTGGGAAAAATCCATAGTGGGACTAATCAATCCACCATATGTATGGGGTTTTTAGGGCAGACAAAAAAAAGAAGTTTGTTGGACACTTCCTATGGGTTTACTACTACTCTTATAGTGTGTGATCCAATGGGGAATCAACAAGGGAAAATATCTCAATATATGAGCGCATTTACATGCCCTTTCATCTTGTTTACCCATGATTGCAAGGCTGCCCCAATAGAGAGATGGCATCCCCACCTAAAACCCAGACCTTTTGAAACTGCAGAAATGAAACTTTTATATATTAAATATGCAACGAAGGTGTTTGGGGATCGACTGGAACCACTTTTTGGCAACCCCCCCACATTATGGCATACCTTTCATAGTGTGAGGTTCCCGTGGTCAGCAATTCAGTTAGGTATCCATAAGCAAAGGCGGATGCACCATCAGTTGAAGCACACAACTCACATAGAGACGTTTGCACCTTGCTTTGAAAAACTAGTTTTCACATACTCTATAGCACATATAATCGCTATGCCTTACCAAGCCCTCTATAAAATGAATAGTAGTTTCCATTATAACATAAATAAAGAATAGTTGGAGTCGATCTCACTGAGTTTGAAGGGCCTTTCTCTTTCTTCATATCGTCGATTAGCGAGAAAACAAGGGCCCTAGACACGCATGTTTTAAGCCATCGGACCTATTAACCTCCCCTGAAGTCATAGTACCTTTACCTTATAAGGAAGGGTCGGACCTTACCTTAGCCTTAAATTGATTCACGAGCCTTCCTAATTTTAGCCCAGTAAGTAAGCTAGCTTTCGATTGATATTTATCCACAAAATTGCAAACCATCCACAGGAGCTATCCGATCTATTAGCCATCCATTCGCAGTATGTTTGATATAATATAATTAACTAGTTCTCGGCAATTATTATATTAAGTATGTGGGATAAAATATATCTTATGTTAGGGTACACAGGGTACTCCCAAAGGACCGAACACCAAGAACAACCGCTTCACACAAATAGATCACAGATCAATACACCAATGTTTGTCATGTGGTTAAAACCCTCGAGAGGGAAACAGTCCACGGCCCCAGCCAAATAGCTACTTGGAGTAATTTATTATGCAAAATAAAAAAAGTTACATGAGCTTCTCATAATCGATCAACTAGCCAAGGACCCTCTATGCTCTTTAAATAGAGATCATAGACCAATCGGGTGTTAAGCCACGGATCAATGGTAGGTATGATCTAAGAGAAGTTGAACCATCGGATCACTCTATGTCTAGAACATATCGTGACCATCGTATTAGAATATTTACAAATGCATACTAAAGAAACACACTTTTACCTAACAGATATATTACACAAGTTGATCTTAACTAACTCCTAAGTGTCTAAATATCCTAACATCCCCCCTTAAGAACAACTTGGGATAGGATTGAATGATTTACAAAAGTGACACTATTAGGAGAAGGAAGGAGGCATTAGAGCCTATACCCCCTTAAGGACACATTCCTGAACTCCTAACATAGACTGAAGTTTAGAAAACTTCGCTTCTGTAAGAGACTTGGTGAAGATGTCTGCAACTTGATCATCTGTAGGACAATAGAGCACTTCAATAACATGATCATGAACAATATTTTTGATGAAGTGCATGTGTAGCTCAATGTGTTTGCTATGCTGATGTAGAACTGGATATTTGGCAAGCTTGATGGCACTTTGATTGTCGCACCAAAGTGGAGTAGGCTGTTGCTGCTCGAATCCAAATTCTGAAGGATCTGTCAAAGCCATAAAGATTCGTGACTGGCATTAATTGCAGCTTGATATTATGGTTTTGCTGAAGAAAGAGCAAGAGCTTGTTGTTTCTTACAAGCCCAAGTGACAGGTCCAGATCCCAGACTGAAAACATAACCTGCAGTAGAATTTTGATCATTAGGATCGCTGTCCCAATCTGAATCAGTGAAACCAACCAACAAAGGTTTCCCACCTGTACTGTAATGAATACCAAACTAAATTGTACCTTGAATATATCAAAGTATTATTTTTGCTTCTTTCCAGTGACTTTCATGAGGAGTTTGCATATAACGGGCAACACAACCAACGGCAAAGGAAAGGTCAGGACGGGAATGAGTCAAGTATAAAAGACTACCAACAAGCTGATGATACAAGGTGGCATCTACTTCAGGGGAAGAACAAGTGGTAGAAAGTTTGACTCCAGACTGGAAGGGAGAAGGGGCTAGTTTACAATATTCCATGTGGAAGCGATGAAGAAGGTCACAAGCATACTTAGACTGAGAAAGAAAGATTCCTTCTTTGGTTTGCAAGACTTGGAGACCAAGAAAATAATGCAAATGTCCTAACTCTGACATTTCAAAATTTTGCTTAAGACTGGATTTCACATGGGTTATAAGGTTAGGGTCACTACCGATAAGGATAAGATCATCAACATAAAGAACAAGTATGATGAGATGGTTTCCTACTTTCTTGGTATAGACATTAGGGTCAAAATGGCATCTAGAAAAACCAATTTCAAGGAGAAAGCTATCCATTTTGGCATACCAAGCTCTAGGAGCTTGCTTAAGGCCATATAAGGATTTCTTAAGGAGACAGATAAGGCTAGAGTTATTCTGAACATATCCAGGAGGTTGTTCCATGTAAATTTCCTCATGTAAATCACCATGTAAGAAGGCAGACTTGACATCCATTTGATGGACTTCCCAGTTTTGTAAGGCTACAAGGGGAAGAACAAGGCGGATGGAGTTCATGTTTGTTACAGGGGCAATGGTTTCATTGTAGTCAATCCCTTCAACTTGGGAAAAACCTTTGGCAACTAACCTTGCCTTAAGTCTTTCAACACTTCCATCTAATGCATACTTAGTTCTGTAGACCCATTTACATCTGACAAGTTTTCTTTCTTTTGGAAGAGGAACAAGATCCCAAGTATCGTTCCCCATTAAGGAACGATATTCTTCATCCATAGCTGCATCCCAATCTATATTTCCTGAAGCTTCTCCAAAATTTTATGGATCATGATTCTCGGAAACTTGAGCCAAAAAGAGATGAGGCTCGTTGAAACTGAGAACATGTTCGACGTTGATCTCTAGGATCACTGGCAAGATCACTAGCTGCTTCACATGTTGAACGGGCCCATTGAGGAAGAATTGGTGCTGGTGCAATTGGAGGAACATGAGCAAGTGGAGGTGGATTTTCATCCTCACTGTCATCATCAGAAACTGGAGTTGGAAACCTGTCAAGGAAGCTAGAAGAAGAAGAAGAAGAAGGCACAATCATCGAATCAGGCTTGCAGGCCAAAGATGGCACCATTAGAGGAATTTTGGGGTCTAAAATGGGCCTCCTAAGGAAAATAATAAAATAATAGTTAAAATAATAAAATAATATTGATTAATTTTGGAGGAAGAAAGAAAAAAACTACTTTTTGTGTTCGTATTTTCCACATATCTCCCTGTGTTTTTACTCAAAGTTCGATCGGGAGAGCTCGTTGGATGCGTAATTTGATTCCGCATCCAACGAGTACCCACACTACATACTTTTGATGGACCCCTCTACCCCAAAAACAAGAAATACCTGAAAAACATGATGATGATGTCATCATCACATTTTTCAGGTATTTCTTGTTTTTGGGGTAGCGGGGTCAATCAAAAGTATGCAGTGTGGGTACTCGTTGGATGCAGAATCAAATTACACATCCAACGAGCTCTCCCGATTGAAATTTGAGTAAAAACACAATGAGATATGTCGAAAATACGAACAAAAAAAGTAGTTTTTTTTAAATGACAAATATGTCAATTCAACCATTATGGTTGACTTATTTTATTGAAATTCTATTGGTTCTTGAATTCCAACTCACAAAAACTTATTTTGGCACGTTTTCTTATAAGGCCCATTTTAGACCCCAAATTTCCTCTAATGACCCGCCAAGTTAGGCTCGCAGGACAAGAGATTTTCATCAAATTTAACATATCTTCTAATGATTATATCATGAGAATGTGGCTGAAGAAGTCTATAACCTTTTACATCTTTAGAATATCCAACAAATATGCACTTTTCACTTTTAGGCTGCAATGCTTTCCGTTTTTCATCCGGAATGTGAGCCCATGCTTCACAACCAAACACATGAAAGTGACTTACATCTGGTTTAATTTTACTCCATGCTTCTTCCGGTGTTATACCCTATAAAAATTTAGTGGGTGTGTGATTAACTATGTAATTTGCACAATTTATGGCCTTAGCCCAATATTGAATACTTAGTCCCTTATATTGGATCATACAATTAGCCATTTCTTTTAAACTGCGGTTCTTTCTTTCAGCTACACCATTTTGTTGTGGTGTATATGGAACATTGTGCTATTGTTGGATTCCTTGTTCAGTGCAAAAAGTAGTGAACTTGTTGTTAACATATTCTCCTCCATTTTCAGATCTTAACTTAATAATTTGATGACCATATTGTTTTTCAACAAGAGCCTTGTAGGCTAAGAACATGTTAAATACTTTGCTCTTAAGTCTTAGGAAGTAAACCCAAGTGCGTCTGGAGTAGTCATCAATGAAAGTTAAGAAATATTTAAAACCAGAAAATGAAACAGATGGAAGAGGGCCACACAAGTCACTATGCACAAGCTCCAAGGGAACCGAGGCGTGCCAAGAGGCACGTTTGTTAAAACCGTCCTGATGATGTTTTCCGAGTACACAACCGAAACAAACACCATCCTTGCAAGATACTAGCAGAAGATCAGTCACCATATTGTCTTTACATAGTTGTTGCAATGAGCGATAATTTAAGTGACCAAATCGCTCATGCCAAAGTTTGCTCAAGTTATCACTATGAGCAACAAAAATTGAAAAAGGTGATGACCCAAAGTTGTTAAATTTGTACAACCTGGTAATATCATCAATAGTTCCAATAGCAAGGATATTTTGAGGATTTTTAAAATCCTTGATTACAACTTGGTGAGGTGTAAACGTCACAGTTTTACCTTCACCTGAATGAGTAATTTGATAGACTGATAACAAATTGCAGGAAATTTTTGAAACACATAGTACATCACTGAAATGACCATTTTCTATTGGAACTATTCCAGATCCTACAACATTTAGAGATCTATCATCACCAACAAATATTTGTTTGGTGTTACATTCATGCATAGTAGAAAAGATGGCTTTATCCTTAGCCATATGATAAGATGCTCCAGAATCAATGAGCCATTCAATTGAAGTAGAAGAAGAAGATGCACTATAAGAGTAACCAGAAGCATAAAGTGCATGTCCATGAGAGTTAGATTCTGAAGACGAATCTAGGCTGATGTGGTGCTTCTTCATTGCTGCTTCCAAGGCTGTCATCTTCTTAAAACATTTAGATTCATCATGATTATCTTTCCCACAAAAATTGCAATGACGCTTAGTCTTCCTTTTTGCTTGGATCCTTTGTCATTTTTTAAAGGAGGAGCTGACTGAGAGGGTTTGGGACCCTTGTTGTTTTGCTTATTATTGCGAAAATTTTGTTTCTTGGGAGGCTTGGACTTTTCCTTCTGTTGGGACAATAAGGCTTTCCCAAATGTATCTGCATTGTTAATTATTCCAAGATGAATGAGCTTATCTTGCTCTCTAATTAAGGAATCACAAAAGGATTCAAGACTAGGCTCTTGATAGCTATTTGCAGTCAAGGATTCTTTCATGGAGTAGAATGTAGATACAAAAACAAAATATGCAGGTCCAAGTTTGGAAAGAATATGATAAATACATTGTTTGTCTTCTTTCTTAATCTTGCATTCTGTACATAAAAGTCTAAGAGTTTTATACTTAGATAAATAGTCTTGAATGCATGAAAAATCATTTGGATTCAAGGAAAGCAACTCATTCTCAAGTTGATGACCCCAAATTTCATTGTGTTTACCAAACACAGATTCCAACTTTTCCCAAGATTTATCAGGTTCATCAATGTGAGATATGTGGAATCACAAATCAGTAGAGATTAACATCCCAATAAATCCACGAGCTTCATCACATCTATTTGCCCATTTAATTTTCTTATCATTATTAGTGGGTTCTGTTTCTTTTCTTCAGGTTATCCTGAAAAGTCCCCTACTTCGTAGAACATCCTCCATACGAGATTTCCATGAGAAATAGTTAGAACTTGTAAGTATAATATCACAAGGGGCAGCCATACTGTACAATAATGGCTAAAAGAACAAAAACTAACTGTCTGGATGCAAAGAGCTCGAAAAAATATGCAGTTTTGAAAAAAAACGGCACTTAAAACGGATTCTGGATGATGAAGTTATGCTTGATCAAAGAAAATGTTGAAGATGTCCCCAATAGTGACGTGGTAGATATTAACTTGATTAACTAAAAAAAGAACCCCCTCTTCCCAAGATCAACCTTTGACAATCACTTTACAATAAATTTGCTTTGAATTGAATCACTTTTGTAGAATAAGTGATGTTCACTTTTACAATAATGTGACTTTTTAAATAGTACGACAATAAATTAAAAGACTTAAGTGACTCGGTTTTATTTTATTTTATTTATGTGAGATGCACTTTTACAATAAAGTAACTTGAAAATATAAATTGCATGCACTAAAAAGTAGCTTGATAAGACTTGAACTCAAGACTTATCAAGGTGTAAAGCAACTTTGGACCAAGTGAGTTAAGTTTAAAAGGTACGTAAAAGTATGGAAATAGTAAGGGGGATTTTTTTTTTTAAACTCTTCTCTCTCGTTTTTCGTGCTTGCTTTCTTTTCCTGCAAATCACAATAAAACAAAAAAAAAATTTCCCACACAATGGGGTTAGATCTTGGTTAGCTTACCCGGAAAGTCTACGTTTTCAAGTTTTCTCGCTATTTCTGATTTGCCGTGATCGCACAAGGTGCATGGCAAAGAGCATACGTAGCCGAGAAGATAAGAAAAAAAAATTTCCCTTACTATTTCTGATTTTCCGCGATCGTGCAAGGTGCACGGTAAAGAGCATACGCAGTCAGGGAAAGCAACGATATGAGACTAAAATATAAAAGATCTAATAATAAACTGATAAAATATGAGATATTTAAAAAAACAAATCCATCACTATAACATTATACCTTCAGATTTGTCGAAATGGGTGTTTCTGGAGCAAACGGAAACAGTTTTCGATGAAACGAAAACTATTTCCCAATGGAAACGATGCTCCAGACATAATGGAATAGATCCCATGGGCCACAAATGCACAAAAAATCTATAACCAGAAACCCTTTCAAAGTTTTGGCAACACCGGTTCCAGATCTTGATCAAAACCGAAAGCGGCTCTTCATAAAAGCTCTGATACCATGTTAGGGTACATAGGGTACTCTCAAAGGACCGAACACCAAGAACAAATGCTTCACACAAATAGATCACAGATCAATACACCAATGTTTGTCACATGGTTAAAACCCTCGAGAGGGAAACAGTCCACGGCCCCAGCCAAATAGCTACTTGGAGCAATTTATTATGCAAAAGAAAGAAAGTTACATGAGCTTCTCATAATCGATCAACTAGCCAAGGACCCTCTATGATCTTTAAATAGAGATCATAGACCAATCGGGTGTTAATCCATGGATTAATGGTAGGCATGATCTAAGAGAAGTTGAACCGTCAGCTCACTCTATGTCTAGAACATATTGTGACCGTCGAATTAGAATATTTACAAATGCATACTAAAGAAACACACTTTTACCTAACGGATATATTACACAAGTTGATCTTAACTAACTCCTAAGTGTCTAAATATCCTAACATCTTATCACATGGTATCTACACTTTTTCTGCTAATTTATCAAGGACCTCATCTCTAAAGGGTGTCGAAAATAGATCATGGATGCAGGCAGCATTTAGGCTACGGAAATCAACACATACCCGAACATCCTTGGACTGTTTCTTATTCTAGAGAAAAATAGGGCTAATCCATTAGTTTTCTTGGACCAACTAGGGGTTATTTTCTTGACTGGTCTCTATTTCCAATTATGCCATGCATGTGTTCTACGGCCTTGGTTATCGTTCCTGCTCCTAATTCCGCTACCTTGGTTCCCTTTCCTGGTGTCACACATTTTATGGGACATGGGTTGGGCGAGATTACGAAATTTTCTTAATAGAATCCTACCTAGTCTCCTGCTAGAATTTCTAGACTTAGAAGGAAGGACGCCCATTCAAAGGCTATGGGAATATGGATCAACAGAAATCCACTGTATTTACGTAATAATTGAGCATAGAGTTAAGAGAGTAGTCATGGTAATAACAAGGGTACTCATTATAAGTAATCAGTGATAGGTATATCTCTAATCAAATAGGTAACAAAGCTCAAGTATTACTAATATGTAACATGGGTAGAGTAAGATCAGTAATCGGGTGGAGTTGGCACTTCAAATTAACCCTATGCATTTGCAAAATACACTCTTAAAGCAGATTGAGGAAGCTTAACGGAGTAGCTCGACATAGTATCAAACTGAAAACATTGTATTGCATGGCGAGCAAACACAGCTAATGGAAAGCTCATCTTTTCATTTTTTCCCTTTGAAGTGTCGCCTTCAACCATTTTCTCCCCTAGCACATCAAAGGGGTTCTTGGACCAAGGATTCTTTGTCATAGGCTCCTTCTTCGTTTTGGACGGCCCTCCTCCTCTGTTTCTTCATCGATTCTTGACTTGTGTGAACCCTTCCCCATCAGCTTTACCTCCATGATGTTGGCTAGGGTTACATGCTACTGGAGTCATTTTTGGGAAATCCCTCCC
Organism: Pseudotsuga menziesii; assembly: GCA_001517045.1. Lineage (NCBI taxonomy): Eukaryota > Viridiplantae > Streptophyta > Pinopsida > Pinales > Pinaceae > Pseudotsuga > Pseudotsuga menziesii. The sequence goes on from LPNX010351433.1 coordinate 214,829, forward strand.
TAGATGTCTGTATTTGTGACAGTGCCTGCATAGAAAGGGAAGTTGATCATAGTCGATGGGATAGATCCATTCCTCATCTTCCCAGTTTAGGATGATTGCCTCCAGGAGTTATTTGGATAGATCCAGATAAACACAGATCCAGGCAAAGAATGTATATCTTCAGACCCTAGTTTGTTCAGGTACCTTTATAAATTCACCTAGGGTATTCCCTATGTCCTTCAGGGTATCCAGATCCCAATATTTGCTTGGTAATGAAAAAAGATGGATCCAAACTAGTGCAACCGTCATGTCTTCCATTTTTGGGTTAAACCGTTCTTTCCATGGCCAAAGGTTTAACCTAGCCAAAAAGAAAAAGTATAGACCCCCCTCCAAGATTCGATCCCGATATTCTTGGTTGAAAAATATTATAGTGAAGAAACCCTTGGATCCAAGCTACAGATCATAATGTCCTTTAGGGTTCCACACACTCTTTATCCATCGAACCAGATTTCTCTCCTTGGGCCAAATCCCCACGAATTTCCCTATAAGGGCCTTCTCCTTACATAGCTCGATCTTTCCTCTCACCTTCTCGGATCTAATATGGATCGTAGGGATGGACAGGGCCCTCGGCAGACACCCACCTGGGCCTGATCTTTTATCTTTCCCGTCTCCTACCTACCTCTCACCTCCTTTTCCAGCTTCCCCACCCTCCTATTTAGGATCCCGTGGGTCTGGGTCTTCCATGATCCACCACTAGGGGACTTGCAGATCCCCCCCCCCCCGACTTGCTTCCTACGCGTAGAACGACGCGGCCACACCCCTCCTTGCCTTGCCTGATTAGACCAATTTTTGAACCCTAATCGCAGAGCCCTCCGCTCCAAAAACCCCCCTCCTTTTTTCAGTTTTATCTTACCAAAAGCTTAGATCTAGCTTTGTTTAGTCTTAGTACTTGAAGTAGCATATTATTCCTATCAATTGCAAGTATTAGAGCTTAAATTTTCATGCATTTTTGGCTAACATGCAATATTTTTCTTGAGTTTTGTGTTGGCTGGTTTTTATACTCATCTTTTAGAAAAGAAGAGTTTTGGAGGCGCATGCAAAGACTTGAACCATAAAAAGGGCTCCTTCCAACCCCCTCTCCCAATCTCCCACTTCTTCTCTACCCATTCTTCAAATTTTTGGAAAATTTTTTGATCCTAACTACAAAGGACAAAAATTATTCCTCAAAAGAAAAGGATATTGTAACAGATTAATAGAGAGAATGTGGGATAAAGGCTCCCACACCCCACTTCCCCCATTTGGGGGAAGCTAGTATTGTCCCTTGTTTTATCTCTTCTTTGTTTTTTGCATGCATAATAATTCTTTAGAGTAGATTAGTCTTTTTTTGCTTTCATAAAAAGAAAAATCTTTGTTAGTATAGTTGTACTTTCAGCATTTCTAATTTTATTCAATTGCTAAAAGAAAAAGAAGGTACCCAAAATCTCTTGAATCTCACTGAAAGGTGGATCAAGAGTGCTCTCTGTCAGAGAGTTTACTGTTAGTTTTATCTTTATTTCTGATTTATTTGTTTATTTGATCAAGGAAGTAAAATAAATACTTACCCACACTCTCTCGAGTACCCCGAAAGGGTGAAAGAGATTCGTGGTAGGATTAATTAGAAAATATTTCTTTTATTTATTTGTTCTTAAAATTTTAAATCAATCCAACTGTTGCTTTCCTGAGTACCCGAAAGTTGAAAGAGACTCTTTGGTCATCATCTAAACAACTCATTGTTACATCTCTAATAAAATAAACCAAGACTCCTTCCCTGTATGCTATACACTGCTGCAGCTTGTCTGATCAGTTGTTTGTATCAAAAAGGGATATGAGTTACTAGATTTAATAGGAAAATCCACACAAGTCATTTTCTCGAGAAATCGACAGGTTGCAAAGGGTAATTAATACAGAGTCAGGGGGCTACTCCAACCAAGTTCATTCTTGCCCCGTTGGACACTTGGTATTACCGCTTTAGCACTCAGTTCGAAGGGACTTGACATGTTGGGCCAAACCCACAATTAACCCATGCCCTTAATTACTCATTAATAATTTTAAAACTGACCAATGAGACAACTGAAATACTTACACGACACAACAACACTCTACTTTTACAAGCACTCCATATTCATCGGCCTTGGTCTGTTTTACTTTTAATGCTTAAATCGGTTATTGCAAAATGCCGTGAATGGTGTTTATATTGTCATATGATGTTGATGTGATCTATTTCTTGCAATAATCCATTGTGTTATTTTATCCATTTCATATTAACACATATATTTAGTATTTTCTTTCATAAACTAAAAACCATAAATTTTCTTCTAATAGGGACCACCCCCTTGGATTCGTTGGGAGTTATCCGAAATGGAGGATTTGGGATCAGGTGACAACACCTGGCTCTTTACTGGCCCCCAAGGCCACACCTTTCCCATTTGGAAAACAACAGTACAAAATATTTATGTTGACGGTGTCCATTCGGCAGACAACACATTTTGCGATGTTTTCAGGGACAAATCTTTTTGTTCCTGGATGACTTTAAACCTTAGTTTTTTCTTAGGTTTTTACCTTTTTGATAGATTTTTAGTCAAATCAACTCTCTGAAATTAGACTTCAATCCATCTGGTGACTCCACTGTCAAATAGCTTACCAAGGTATTCAACTAGAAGAAACTCTGAAGGCTTACTCAATTTCATCCCTAAGCCCGAACAGGTATATAGAAGGAGATTCAATAAGTTATCTTCTCGTAGGATCCTTGAGAATATTGGATCCGAGTCTGTTTTAGACACTCGTAGTTTGTTTCAAGAAAATAATAGTCAAAATTGTTTTTCTGACATAATGGGTGAGTATTTTACTTAACTCAACTTCTCTCAGATAGCAGGTCAATCCCATCGCCTTCCAAACAAAGCTGTAGATAATCTCCATGTGTTCACTGACATTGATGCCATCACTTCCACTATGCATCTCAGAGGTTTCTCCAGATGTGTTAATGCCTTCATCAGTGATCCTGCACATCAACATGATGATGTTTATATGAAACTCTTTTCTCTTTCCTTGGATGGAAAGGCTGGTGATTGGTACAACTATTTACAAGACAACTCCTTTGCTACACTCGCAACTTTCAACACTTCACTAACACGTTTAGTGAAAATAAGGAACCTAGGAATCAACTAGCTTCATTGACAAACATAAAGAAGGAAAACGAGACTATGGATGAGTTTAGCCAGAGATTCATAGAACTATGAAATGCCATTCGTACCACTTACAAACCACCTGTACCATCTATCTTGCTTTATTACATTGAAGCACTCAGTGGGAAGATGCAATATCAAATCAGGGATAAAGAACCCACTACTCTTCTAAACACACAAGAAATGGCAGTCAAAATAGACAGAAATATGCAGTCTTCAGGTGAATCCGTCCTTCCTGGTTATTCAAGGTCCTCAAGTCCTTTAAAGTCAAATGAGCATAAAGAAGAAGATTCCTATAAAAAAAGAAATAATGGAAATGAAGGAAAGACTTGAGAGAATGGAAGAGAAACATCTAGCCCAAATGAGAGAGATGCAAAACAAGGTCATTAGTATGGAAAGAGCACAGTGACATCCTGCCCCTAGAACTTTCCCTCCAAAAGTAAATTGGTAAAGAAAAGCACCCGACCATGAATAGAGGCCTCCTCATCAATTGAAAGCTGCTAACATGGTTGAAACTTACACGCCACTATGTAGAGCATGTGAAGAATTTCATGAGAAGTCTACTTGCTATTATGCATGCTATGTTCAAGACCATGGTTTTCTAGAACGTTGTGGTCCCAGAGCATCATCAAGCGAGCCTTGTTACCACCTAATTTGTACTTGGTGGTTTTTTCAAGCGATCCGACGAAGTAGAATAAATATTGTTGTTCATGATCAGAGTTCAGAAGTTTGCCAGCCTTTTTCTCGAAGTCAGTTCGAAATTTTTTTGTACCACATGATCATATCCCTTTGGGGAAATTGTAAAAAATGTCCTAGTATTTAATTTTTTATAAAAGGCTTGGCTTCCCAGACTTAAGCATCAAGCTAAATAGCCCGGTGTTTTTTTTACCTCCGTTATTATTGGTTGTTGAACAAATGACTAATAATTTCTGAGTTTTTCACTCACACCTCCAAAGTTGGCATAGTTGTCTTTGTGTTTCGGCCTTAGGAGGTTATTAGAGCCTTCATGTCAGTGTTTTTCGACATGATAGGAATTGATTTTGAGTCGTATGGACATGTGCTAGGTCCCCCTAGAGTTTCGTCAGTTTCTGAGAAAATAATTTTTTTCCGCAAAATTAGGCCATTTTTTAATGGTTTAATTAGAAAAATTCAAAGTGTAATAAAAGTCAGATACAGAGTCTGTTTTTGATGTGGGGACACTCGTTTTCACACTTGAAGCATCCAATTTACCCCAGGGATCACTTTCCACATCAGTCGGGCAGCCAGAACACCCAGTGGAGCATTATTCAGTTAAAGATGCATCAAAAGGATGTTTTAATGCTAAATTATGACAAATTGGCATAAAAGACAAAGTTGAAAAAAGTGAAAAAATTAAAATACTTATGAGTGGGGTGACATGGCATGGGTCCCCCTAAGCCTCACGCTCTTTCAACTTGAGTTTATGCTAAAAAATCTGACTTAAAAACATTGGTTTAAGTTTGGAGCTTACATGGAGAGGGTTGACGTCAACATTCAAAAGAAAAGAGTGGAGGCTTGTTGTTCAGGAATAAACACCCTTGTAACCTAGGGTCTGGGGTTACCAACGTACTTCTAAACTTGCATACATTCAGCTTTTAAAGTACAGAAAGGAAATAGGAATATATGTTGGACTCACCCGATTATCGACGGTTCATCCAAGTTTTGTCTTTCTCTCGCTCTGCTTCTTTCCAAAGCTTTCAGGGATGCACCTCTTTCACCTGCAAAGAGAAAATTCTCCAAGTTCAATATTATACATGTATGTATGACAGGTTAGATGAATAATATATAGAGTTCTTAATCAAAAATATTCATTAAACATGATACATGAAAGAGACTCAACACAAAGTTGGAAGAAGAATTCTCTTTATTAACAATAGTGAAAGAGATAATTGTACAACCCAACGCCTGAGACAAGGACTCCTTTGCAACCAAAGGACTCTGAGTTATGCTGCTCCAAATACTTCTGAAGATATACCACTAGCATAACTTTGCTCTCCAATATTTATTTCCCAATGTCCTCCCCAATGCCTCTATTTATACTTTGGGAAATAGAGCAGTTTCAAAGGTTGAGGAGGTTGAGACAGTTGAGTTGGTTAATGATTAGGGCTCAACAAATATCCATTAATTTTGTTTTATTATTTTTAATGTTGAATGGATGTGTATGCGACTATTGATACTGGTAACCTACATATAGCATGCGAGTTTCTATAAGGGAAACCCGCGTACAGATCTGTATGCGGGTTGCGATGAGAATAGTCACGTACAATACATGGGTTGTCAAAGAAGATAGTCGCGTATGTACGTGAGTTGCTATGGAGATAGTCGCAGATGAAAATCAACATATAGAAAGGTAAAATGGCAAGCTGGTTGGATAGTGAATGCATCTCATGTCATGCCCATCTATAGTGTTTAGGCAACCTTCAATCCAGAAGTGTCCTTTTGTGTACCAACATATGAAGTGTCGGCACTCAGACAGAGAAGTGGCATTTGGGTTGATAATAGATGCCCCTTAATGTGTGAGAAGAAAGGGAAGCGATGGCCGAAATACATTATAATCATTATCTTTGGAGAACTCATAAATCCAATGGAGCAGAGGTAGTACCTGAAACAAATACATAATAATGTCATATACAAAGTCATATTTGAGGATGCTATGTTCAATATACTAGAACACTGGCTCCTTTACAATATTTGAGTACATTATATAGTACGGGTTCAAGACCGCAAATATTACAAAGGTGGATCGAAGCCACAATATACAATAATGATGAGTCTTCAAAGATCTAGAAGCTGTGTAAATGGATAGAACATAATATTGCGCAACTTAGTCCATAGATAGGGAACTAAGGTCTTCATAAACAATCCTAAAGAACCAGTACAATCCAAGCCATGTGAATAAATGTAGGTTGAAGTCGAACATGGAACGAATTCAACAGTTTGTCAATCAATAGGTAATAATTAACAACTAAAGCAAAGGAATTCACCAATAATGAAAGTGAATCTTGAGGTACAATCATCAAAACTCTAGGTTTTCATCGTCAGGAAGTGCTAATGCGGAACCATACCATGATAAGGAAGGCAATAGATCCTCTAACGGATCACAAGAGTGACTAGGAACTGGGTAAAGGAAGGTAGACAAAAGTGATAACACATACAACAATGATGGGATCAGGAAATAGATCAGACATTGAGTTAAGTCCTTGAACAGTGAGCACGACACAGAGATAACCCAAGGTAGCTTTTAAATTTATAGATAGAACAACTAGACTTATCTTTCATGTAGGAAACATGATCAGATTCCCCAGGTAGAACTAACAAGAGGAGTAAAAACTCGAAGTAATAGCTGAACTGAAAGTGAACACTAAGACATGGGTATCGGAAAAGACAGAGAGTGCTATGTTCAAGGATGAGATGCTGTCACTAACTGAAAACCAAGAGAAAACTTCTTCCTTACCTTCCCTATTAAATTTTAGTGAGTCCAGGAAAGTCAACTCAGATCTCTCTTCATTTTTTAACAAGCTTGAAGAGAAGAGGGAATAATGCTTGATAGTGTCACTGATTCATGGATTTTATGAGCCCGAACTAACACATGCTTAGTTGGTTTTTTCACATTTGGAGAGTCTGAAAACTCCAAAGAAGTCTCTAGGGGGGTCCTTTTTTGTCCAATTTAGTCTCCTAAGGCCGAAAAAGTATAAAAAATACCACAGAAGAACTCTCTTAACTTCCGTAGAAGAAAAGGTGAACCTTTTTCGTACATAGTCAGGGAGGTCCGAAAAAGGTTAAATTACCACCTACCCAATGCTCCTTGAAGAGCAGCATATAGCTTGAGTTTTACGAGTGTGAAGGAAATCAAGATCACTCGGAAAGATCCATTTGAGTACAAGAAATGGGGCTTACAACAATAAACTTGATGCTTTGTTCTTTAGTGTTTAACGATCATGACAAAGACATAAAGTACACTCAGAATATTTTTCATGTTTAGGTTCAAAGCATGAAAAAGAGAAAACTAAGCTCATACCGGGTGTTTCTTTTCCGTAAATTTAGTCCCTCAGGTCTAGAAAAGTGATAAACCTATGCCTGAGAATACTCTTCTCAATTCTGTAGAAAAGAGAGTGATCCTTTCTCATACTATTCCACATCATCCGAGAAAGAGATAACCTACCACCAATGTTGATGCCCATTCACATATTCTTAACGAGCTTGAACGGACAAGTTAACTTAGCAGTCAAGTCTATTTTAAGGAGTCAGACCTAGGCCTAAAGAAACTCCATAAGGGCGGGGAGTCCTATAAAGGGATAGCTTGTAAAAAGAGACCAAAATGAGGCTCCATTTGGCATGAAAAATAACTAAAAAGATTCTCCTGTACCCGTTGTCTCCTTTTCACACACCTAGATCACATGGCAGAAATCTTCAAGCCACTTGATGTGTCCTTGGGGGCAAGTCTTGAGTCAAGGCCGTCACCTTGTTCTTGACTCCTCCGTTAAGGCTCAACTCTTAACAAAGCCAAAGGGGGTAGACCCTATTAAGTTACTAAGGATGATTACTTAGTGTTGTGATGTTAAACTGATTGAGTTACTTAGGAGTTTTCAATTTAACTATAGATAATCAAAGATGGCAAGATGTAAAAGATGAACACATGAAAGCACAATGCTGAGACACAATATATATATAAAGCAAGAAATTAACCAGTGCCTTAGAATGGAGTAAAAAATAGAATCAATATGCTTGCATGTGCTTGGAGTGAATGTTTTGCGATTGCCTCTTGGTATGTTTTAAGTTAAATTTGAAGTGTGAGTTGATTAAAATTAGGCTAAGGGGGGACTCCAGATATACCCGAGAGTACTTGGAGTATGTCCAAAACTAAACCTTCATGGCTACCTGGAAGGAATATGTGGGATGAAATGGAGTCTCTGGGGCTATTGTTCGTAACACACCCATTAGGGTGTGACAGAGATCGGCGCCCCGAGGTCACTTTTCAGAAGTTCCCGCTTCCTTTGGGTATTTTTCCACCATAAAGGTTTGATCTAGGTGTTGGATTTTCACCTGATGGTTTGTCAGTTGGGGAGAGTGAGTCCTAATTATACTAGTCACCCAAATGCTTTTGATACAGCTTAATTGATCGGATGAACCGCATCCAAGTGCAGAGCATACACACTGGAGTCTTGTCAATTTTAATAAGTTTTAAACTGAGTGTTCTTGTTTAAAAGGAAAACCCTCCAGGAACCTCTTTCGATCCAAGTGGATCTCAATCGGGGAATTGAGGAGGGGTCAATTTTAAAATTGCTGATAAATAAAAGATGAAAAATAAAACAAATACACAATTCTGGTTTTCTAATTAGTCCTACCACGAATCCCTTTCCCCTTTCGAGTCAATCGGGAAATCGTGGGGTAAGTATTATGATTACTTTGAAATGTAAAATATGGAGTATGATATTAATAATGAACTTAAGTATACTACCCTACATATTAGATCAATTCTAGTTTAAAAAAAAAGAAGTAAGCAGAAAGTGACGAAAAGGACACCGACGCAAATCCCTCCCAGGGGGGATGGGGAATGGGATCGAAAGAACCTATTCCAAAAATGATTTTATTTATTAATGGTTACAGTATCAGAGGACTGATATATCAGAAACTTCTTGGTCCTTATACAGGATGAAACCAATATTTTACAACTTTGCAAAAATTTTAAGATTTTGGTGAAAAGAGAGACCCCTGGGGGGATTTGAACGCTCCTGAGGCCAATTCGGACAGAAGATTCCTTTATTTTCTGTCAGAACTGATAAACGACAGTGAGCATTTTATAATAACAAATTCCTAAAAGCACTTTAAGATTACCTTTGGGTCAGTCTACCTTATCTCAAAAAAAATGAAGTTAAAACTAGCTAAACAGGCGAAAAAGGAACCAAGGAAAGCAAGCTTTCCTTGGGATCTTGGCTTGCTGTTTGTGCAGCCAATTAAATATGCACTGATATTGAAGAATATTAAATTTTATCATACAGCAAATGAATCTACCTTAACAGCAAGCTACAAATTTTCACTAAAAATGCTTGTGACAATATGGTAATTTTAGCTAGATCTCTTGAAATTGAACTTTATGTGCAAAACAAAACTAAGATATAGAATTTGGAAGGGATATTCCTAATTATATCTATGTGTATTTTTATTAATGAGATAGATCAAAGTAATAAGAAACCTTTAAAGTAACCAGTTTGAGGAAAAATTAAGATTTTTTAAAGGAGAGAAAGGGGAAGAAAGGTGCTTGTTGTTGAAGTAGATCTGTAGAGAAAACTTGGTAGTGAAGCACCGAGGGACCCGATATTAGCAATATCTGCTGGAAATCAATGGAATCAAACTTGAACCATAGATCTTCCAGTCACGCAAACCTGTAAGCTACAAAACAACTCCTGCAAACAGAACTATCAAATCTGAAGATACATATGAGAAGGGGATGATACAAGATGCAAATAATCTTATTTAACATACAGGTATTAACTCAATCAAACATATGCAGCAAATAGAAGTAAGTAAGCTTACTTACAATGATCTATCCTTATGATCTCAACAACCATTCAGGAAGACAATAGTTAAGTGCAAAAAATTGGAAAAATAGCAGTTTCACCTCGAATGTAGCATGACAATGACAATCCACACATGAAAGGTACTCCACAATTGAGCCTCCAAAGCTTCTCTTTATTTCAACAAATGAAGATCAATACACAGTTACAATGGAAAGCCCTTCAGTCCAGCTCTAACTATCTTGGAAGAGGGAGCCTCAAGCAGGATATATACAAATTACAGGCCATCCAGCCCAGGGGGGGCGCAATTCCTCATGGAATTAAGTGAAATCAACTCAAGGAGAGTCCATAAATGCATAACTGAAGTTGTACTAATCCCACTTGTCAACCAGGGGCTTGATTGAGCTGACACATCAACCCATACACTGACACCTCAGTCCACAGAGCATCCAGGAGAGTCCACACGTGTGGAGGAGAGAGAGAGGGAACAATTCCCCATGAAGAGAGCTATAGATCAACTCTGGATCTGATTTGATCCCCTCCTTCAATCAAGGATTTGTCAGATCCAGTCAATCTGCTCTAGATCTGATTGATTTCAGTCAAATCGGTTGAGAATCCACTGATTTATTGATTTTGGATTTGCTCCATTATTCATCAATTTATTAATTAAAATAATCAATAATTGATTTTTGGGGATTTCTGACTTGAGTGATGGAAGATCACTCAAAACTTAGAAAATAGCGGGTCCATGGGTTTACATGGTTCCCTTAGCTTGAAAATGACCACCTACATGACTGAAACCAATTATTTGGCCCACTTTTATTACAAAATCAATTTTTTCAATTAAACTATTAAAAAATAGCCTAAGTTTTGGAAAATTTTAATTTTAATAAAAAACACTAAAAAAACTAAAAAATTGAAAAACACCTAGGGGGACTTAGACATGTTCATATGACTCAAAAATGATGTCTATCATGCTTATACATTGACACATAGACTCTAATAACCTCAATAGGCCTAAATGCCAAGCCGACCACCCCAACTTTGGAGGTATGGAGTGAAAAACTTAGAAATTATTAGTCGTTTGTTCAACAACCAATAATAGCCAAGGGAAAAAACACCCTGTGCTGATCGGATTGACAAATGAAGTCTAAGAGACGGAGTCTTTTACAGACACTATCAAGCTAGAACATTTATTACAATTCCCCCATGGGGTATAAACATGTGATATAGTACAACAAGCACTTCCCAGAAGCAAGACTAAAGGTTCTTTGAAGTCCGAACAAGTTATCCTTGTCCAGTTCACCAGGCTCACTTGATAAAAAACCACTAAGTACAACTTAGGTGGTAACATTCTAGCTCCAACTGCAGGACGTGTGCTCAATCTGGTCTTTAAGGCAAGGAGACAATACGAGAACACCATAATCTCTGGTTTATATACCCTGTAAAAACATCTCAACTTGACAAGAAAAACCTCAGTAGCACAAGTTTTATAAAAAACCAAATGAACCATTAAGCTGATTTATTTAAACAAAATAAATGTAACTAACTAAAAGAAGCAAAGTTTTATTATAGCTAAGTAGAAATGCAGAAAGTAAATGCTCTTTTTCAAGGAGCTTATTTTCCTACTCTAAGCATGATATAAAAAGGGTTAAGTGTAATAAAAAATCCAATGTAACCACCTAAGCATTTTATTAACATAAAAAAAATTTCCTTGTCTTTGGTTACTAGCCAAAGTAAGGATACCTTATTCAGAAAATGCAAACCTGCATGATAATTCAGGATGGGCGGGATGGATGGGAGATCATAGGCATGAACAATGTCATAAAAATTCTTCCCAAACTTGTATGTGCTCATGTAGGCTGCTTCTATCCATGACTGGATAGGACTGATATAGCAATCAAGACGATGAGGTAGACTGACTACATCATCATACTGATCATCGAGGCTTATCAAATGATAACTTGTTGCACAAGCCCCAAGTAGCTCCAAATCATAAGGAACCTCTATATGCGGAAAAAATGGCTGAGACTAATGTTCCACTGACTGCATTACATCTGAATTTTCACAATACTATTTCTCAATGTCTTCATTACTAATACCCTTGTGTGGCTCTACATGGTATGACTTTGAATGATCACGTGAAAAATATGAATGCTCCTCTTCCATACTAAGGTTTTCCCAGGCATTCAAATCTGTGCTTCCCTCTATGGATGTATCGTAGATTGGACTTCCATGAATTTTTGAATAGACACTCCCATTGTCAGACATATCACGGATGGGATTCTCCATAAGATTTTCACAAGTCGGATTATCTATGAAATTCCAATAGTCATCACTCCCATCCATGTCATATGTGGGGGACTCTTCATCCATGGCATCATGCTCCTGCCTATCCATGTCCTCCTTGTATTCATAACAATCTTCTTCAGATAAAATGTTACAAGGCAATAAACTTTCCAAACCTTCATCAACATGTGGAGAACAAGGTCTAGTGTCATCACACACCATACTGATCTTATCATAAGTTTCTTTATAGGCTTCTGTTATGATATCATGAAAAGGATCTCCAGTCAAGGAGACCTTTTGGACATATTCAATGGGATCACTTGGTATGTGTTGCTCAATGGATTTCTCTAGAGGGATTTCTAGAAAGGTATCAGCATTGCAACACACTTGAGAATACACCAAAACTTTAATGTCTTCAGCTATGGTGACATGAGGAGAGTCTTCAACAATGTGTTCCATTATGGGCTCCTCCTGAAGCTCTTCAATATGATCATCTTGGATTTTTACTTCCTCAGAATCTTGTTGTGCATTAGGAGGTACCTCATATTCTTTAAGAAGACGCTTAATTTCTTCTTTTCTTAAGTAACTACCACGATGCTTTTTTTATGGGAGTATCATGAACCTCCTCTTCACTTAAATGTTCAAGAAGTGATTCCAAGTCTTCAATACTTTGTATCATGGAAAAAGGTCCATCATATGTTTCCGTGTGATACTCTGTCCCAGATAGGTAGAAGGTACAGATCTTTTCAAGGAAATTTTTTAAACCATTCATACTACCCCTACCATCATGCCACTGCTCTAAAAACATCCAAAGGAAGCTAGGAAAATAAGTTATACATTTATCAGGAAGGCCTTGATAGAACCACCAACCGGCCTCACCCCAAAAAGAACTAGCAAACATTTCCATCATATTGTCTTCATGAAGAACATTGAAGTCAACAATCAACTGAAGGAAATATTTGACATGCCAGATAGCCAAGTCACCGTAATCTCTATGAAATGTTGGAAGCCAGTTATATGCATCCCCAAAACCATTACAATAGTTAGGAAAACTGGGGATGTTTGAGAAATCGATAGGATGAAACCTTCCGGTTAACTAGGCACCATACTTCTCCTTTAATTCATCCATATCAAAAATTAATAGTATGCATTTGATATAACGATTAAACCTTGTACTGAAAAGGTGGAGCTGTCAAGTGATGAGATTTAAAGGTTTTAACATGTCGCATGGGCTCATCTACACACAACAAAACTTCACAAGTTTATGAGATAATGGGGTTTTATCCCTTCAATGGAGTTGCCATGTGAAAAAGAAAAATAAGCCTTTATAAATCTTTTCACAAAATTTTTTTTTTGCTTTTCTTTGTAAAAATAAAACTGGAAAAAGGTCAGTGGAGTCGCCAGATGAAAATTAAAAATCTACTCTAAGCATTCATCAAACAAAAGCAAAAAAAAAAAATGAACAAAACAAAATTCGTACTCGGGAATAAAAAGATTTATCCCAGGCAACAGCGCCAAAAGGTATTGCCTCCTTTTCACACACTTGGATCACGTGGCAGAAATCTTCAAGCCACTCGGTGTGTCCTTGGGGGCAAGTCTCGAGTCAAAGTTGTCACCTTGTTCTTGACTCCTCCGTTTAGGCTCAACTCCTAACAAAGCCAAGGGGGGTAGACCCTATTAAGTTACTAAGGATGATTACTTAGTGTTGTGATGTTAAATTGATTGAGTTACTTAGGAGTTTGCAATTTAACTATAGATAATCAAAGATGGCAAGATGTAAAAGATGAACACATGAAAGCACAATGCTGAGACACAATATATATATAAAGAAATAAATTAACCAGTACCTTAGAATGGATTCAAAAATAGAATCAATATGCTTGCATGTGCTTGGAGTGAATGTTTTGCGATTGCCTCTTGGTATGTTTTAAGTTAAATTTGAAGTGTGAGTTTATTAAAATTAGGCTAAGGGGGGACTCCAGATATACCCGAGAGTACTTGGAGTATGTCAAAAAATAAACCTTCACGGCTACCCGCAAGGAATATGTGGGCTGAAATGGAGTCTCTGGGGCTATTGTTCGTAACGCACCCATTAGGGTGTGACAGAGATCGGCGCCTCGAGGTCACTTTTCAGAAGTTCCCGCTTCCTTTGGGTATTTTGCCACCGTAAAGGTTTGATCTAGGTGTTGGATTTTCACCTGATGGTTTGTTAGTTGGGGAGAGTGAGTCCTAATTATACTATTCACCCAACTTCTTTTGATACAGCTTGACTGATCGGATGAACCGCAGCCAATTGTAGAGCATACACACTGGAGTCTTGTCAATTTTAATAAGTTTTAAACTGAGTGTTCTTGTTTAAAAGGAAAACCCTCCAGGAACCTCTTTCGATCCAAGTGGATCTCAATCGGGGAATTGAGGAGGGGTCAATTTTAAAAATTCCTGATAAATAAAAGATGAAAAATTAAACAAATACACAATTCTGGTTTTCTAATTAGTCCTACCACGAATCTCTTTCCCCTTTCGAGTCAATCGGGAAATCGTGGGGTAAGTATTATGATTACTTTGAAATGTAAAATATGGAGTATGATATTAATAATGAACTAAAGTATACTACCCTATAGATTAGATCAATTCTATTTTAAAAAAAATAAGTAAGCAGAAAGCGACGAAAAGGACACCGACGCAAATCCCCCCAGGGGGGATGGGGAATGGGCTCGAAAGAGCCTATTCCAAAAATAATTTTATTTATTAATGGTTACAGTATCATAGGAATGATATATTAAAAACTTATTGGTCCTTATAGAGGCTGAAACCAAGATTTTACAACTTTGCAAAAATTTTAAGATTTTGGTGAAAAGGGAGACCCCTGGGGGGATTTGAACGCTCCTGAGGCGACTTCGGACAGAAGCTTCCTTTATTTTCTGTCAGAACTGATAAAATACAGTGAGAATGTTAGAATAAAAAGCACCCAAAATCACTTTAAGAGTACCTTTGGATCAGTCTACCCTATCTCAAAAAAAATGAAGTTAAAACTAGCTAAATAGGCGAAAAAGGAACCAAGGAAAGCAAGCTTTCCTTGGCATCTTGGATTGTTGTTTGTGCAGCCAATTAAATATGCACTGATATTGCAGAATATTAAATTTTATCATACAGCAAATGAAACTACCTTAACAGCGAGCTACAAATTTTCACTAAAAATGCTTGCGACAATATGGTAATTTTAGCTAGATCTCTTGAAATTGAACTTTATGTGCAAAACAAAAATAAGATCCAGAATTTGGAAGGAATATTAATAATTATATCTTTGTGTATTTTTGTTAATGAGATAGATCAGAGTAATAAGAAACCTTTAAAGTAACCAGTTTGAGGAAAATTTAAGATTTTTTAAAGGAGAGAAAGGGGAAGAAAGGTGCTTGTTGTTGAAGTAGATCTGTAGAGAAAACTTGGTAGTGAAGCACCAAGGGGCAGGATCTTAGAAATATATATTGGAAATCAATGGAATCAAACCTGAACCATATATCTTCCAGTCACGACAAACCTGTAAGCTACAAAACAACTCCTGCAAACAGAACTATCAAATCTGAAGATACATATGAGAAGGGGATGATATAGCATGCAAATAATCTTATTTAACATACAGGTATTAAATCATTCAAACATATGCAGCAAATAGAAGTAAGTAATCTTACTTACAATAATCTATCCTTATGATCTCAACAACCATTCAGGCAGACAATAGTTAAGTGCAAAAAATTGGAAAAATAGCAATTTCACCTCGAATGCAGCATGACAATGACAATCCACACATGAAAGGTACTCCACAATTGAGCCTCCAAAGCTTCTCTTTATTTCAACAAATGAAGATCAGTACACAGTTACAATGGCAAGCCCTTCATTCCAGCTCTAACTAGCTTGGAAGAGGGAGACTCAAGCAGGATATATACAAATTACAGGCCATCCAGCCCAGGGGGGCGCAATTCCTCATGTTATCAAGTGAAATCAACTCAGGGAGAGTCCATCAATGCATAACTGAAGCTGTACTGAGCCTACTTGTCAATTGGGGGCTTGATTGAGCTGACACATCAACCCATACACTGACACCTTAGTCCACAAAGCATCCAGGAGAGTCCACACATGTGGAGGAGAGAGAGAGGGTGCAATTCCCCATGAAGAGAGTTGTAGATCAACTCTGGATCTGATTTGATCCCCTCCTTCAGTCAAGGATTTGTCAGATCTAGTCAATCTGCTATAGATCTAATTGATTTCAGTCAAATCGGTTGAGAATCCACTAATTTATTGATTTTGAATTTGCTCCATTATTCATCAATTTATTAATTAAAATAATCAATAATTGATTTTTGGGCCTTTCTGACCTGAGTGATGGAAGATCACTCAAAACTTAGGAAATAGCGGGTCCATGGGTTTACATGGTGCTCTTAGCTTGAAAATGAGCACCTACATGACTGAAACTGATTATTTGGCCCACTTTTATTACAAAATCAATTTTTCCAATTAAACTATTAAAAAATAGCCTAAGTTTTGGAAAAAATTAATTTTAATAAAAAACACTGAAAAAACTAAAAAATTGAAAAATTGAAAAACACCTAGGGGGACTTAGACATGTTCATATGACTCAAAAATGACGTCTAGCATGCTTATACATTGACACATAGACTCTAATAACCTCAATAGGCCTAAATGCCAAGCCGACCACCCCAACTTTGGAGGTATGGAGTGAAAAACTCAGAAATTATCAGTCGTTTGTTCAACAACTAATAATAACCAAGGGAAAAAACACCCTGGGCTGATCGTATTGACAAATGAAGTCTAAGAGACCGAGTCTTTTGCATACACTATCATGCTAGAACATTTATTACAATTCCCCCATGGGGTATGAACATGTGATATAGTACAACAAGCACTTCCCAGAAGCAAGACTGAAGGTTCTATGAAGTCCGAACAAGTTATCCTTGTCCAATTCACCAGGATCACTTGATAAAAAACCACTAAGTACAACTTAGGTGGTAACAGTACCTAAGACAGTTGCGGCATGAGTATCGAAAGACAACATAGGTTCTAAATGAGGATACTCATGAGAGGAAGGCCATATCCACGGAAGAACAATGGTAAAGACAAGGAGCTAATGGTTAAAAATACCATAGTCCGTGGTTAAAATGTTGATTACTAAGTATAAGATGGAGTAGGTATAGATGCAAAATGCATGTGAAATGACGAAAAACCATCCTATGTGAGTAAAAAACACCTTAGAACGACGATAAACTTGCTATAAGGCAAAAAGATATGGTATTAGTTTGATGAATTATGAACTATAGGGAAAAAACCCACTTGAGAAATATAATTTCTATAAATAGTTCAAAAACATAAATAAAACTCACCATTTGGATTTTTAGCCATAAAAGACAAGTTTTCACCTCTACCTTTAGTTGCTCAGTGTGGAAAATCCGGTGGTCCAATTCCAAATCTGCAAGTGTCAGGTAATACTACACCCCAAGCTCTTCAATTTGATCCTAGCAAATTTCAAAATTGAGCCCAAATTTTATATTTTTGAGCACCCTCAATAAAGGAACGTTGTATACGTGGGTTTTCTATATTGAAACTCGCGTACACGCGTTTTGTACGCAGGTTTCCCTGAAGGACAGTTGCGTACAGTACACGACATGCCTAAATAGACAGTCGCGTACATTGCGTGAGGTGGATAAAAAGCATGTAGGGTCAAATTTTTGAAATTTTACATGAAACTAAAGGTTTGCAATGCTTGTTTTACTAGGTTTGAAGATGGTGCTTGAGTGGAGGGAGCACGAACATGAAGATATGGATCAAGAAGCACTCCAGGATGCCCCCACTGTGAATGTTTTACGTTCAAGTGGGTTGTTAATGTTTTTTTGTACATCACCTATGCGAGCCAATGTCCGCTTGCTAGAGTTCATGATAAATTACTGGGATCATGATTTGGGCATGTTTGACCTTCAAGGTGAGTCCTTGGAGATTACTTCAGAGGATATCTATTTCATTTCCGGTCTATCATGACGGAAGGCTCCAGTAAACTTGGAAGGCACCGGCAGATGCGATGACCCTCTAAGTGTCTAGAACTACATTGACATATACTACGCATTAGGCACACAAAAGAGAGGGAGTTGCATCCCTATTGTACACATACGTGATCCTCCTCTATAGGTATTGACAAGCACCATAGTGAGGGTTGCGGGATCATCTTCTCTTCACCTTGCTACACAAAACCAAATGAGACTAGCAGTGGATTGTATGCAGGGGGCCCTATATGATTGGTGTTCAGGAGTGATCCCAATTATGAGGAAACAACTCTTTGACTACAAGAGAGGAAGGAGAAAGAATTTTGGATATTCTAGCATACTAGTAGCCTTCTTCTTTGAGAGAGTGTCGGGATTGAGCCCTACAATACCCTTACCAGTTCGTTCTCCTCGTTAGCCTAGGCTAAGTAGATGGGGAGATATCTTCCTTTGCCAGGGAGGTGGTGGCTCAGTGCAGAGTTTTTATGATGATGACTTCTACTTTTGGTGGGAGTAGTAGTTGCCAGCACTAGAGCAGTTTCCATATGTTGGGATGGATTTCCGTGGTGATCCAGACCTCGTTCTCCCTCCAGGAGGAGCATGGGGAGCGTTAGGTAATTTTTTTATTTTCAAATTTAAATTTTTTTATGAATTTTAAATATAGAGATATATACATATGTATAAGAGTTCTAATCCTATAAACATGTCAAAATGCAGATATTGGACTAGTGCGCCCTGAAGAGCATCCACGCATGTATGTGCTTCCTATCTTGGGAGAAGACCAACGGCTGATTAGGGTTCTTTAGGGGAAGCTGGCTAGGCTTACCCAGAGAGTACCCACCTTACGGATTGATCACATCTCGGCCATCATGCAGGATTTTGTGGTTGGAGTACCACCTGTCTGGAGACGCCTTTTGAAGCAGGTAGCCAGAGCAGTATTAGTATACATAGATGTTGTTGAGGCTGCTGAAGCCGAGGAGGATGAAGAAGCCAGAGTATAGGGAAACCGGGGGGACCAGGGTGGTCCAAGTGCCCAGGGTTGTCCAGCTTAGATCTAGGGCATTGGATGGACTTTGATCCATATTTTGTATATTTTTTGTATATTACACAATTATGACTGGATCTGAGGATTAGAGACTCGACCTATCTATGGATAGATATTCACATATATATATTTTTTGTAGGTTTATTTACAAATGTATTTTATATGTATGTTGTATGTTTTTATGAAAAATGTGTTAAATTCCAATCCAAGATGTAATTAGCGTATGCATCAGTTAATGAATTCTGATTTCTTGGAATATGATTGAATGTAATGAATTCAAAATTTATTTCCAATAACCTAACTTTTATAAAATGACATAATAGAATAGGGTTCCACACCTGATAAGCTCGATTGAGCTGGGAAACCACCAGTTGAGAGTCCAGTTGGACTTCCAGCTGAGTGATACCACGTGAGAAAGCATCCCATAGAAGCTCAATCACAACCCTATACTCAGTGACATTATTAGAAGCAAGACCTAAGCAAGCGCCTCCTGAGGCAACTAACTGTCCTGAGGGAGAATAAATGACCCATGCCGCTGAAGCTAGATTACAAGTATGGCAACTGACGCCATCGGTGAAACCTATGAGCCTCTCGGAAGACATCTAAAACAACCAGTAGATGGTATAAAAAACACAAACCGACAGACTAGTGTACATAAAAATACATACAACAAAATACAAGACAAAGCGCTAAGCCTAAGCATAGTACTTTTTCAAGTAGAGCCCATTTCTAGGCTCAGGCAGCTTCTTCCCATCAAAATCAATTAATTCATATGCACCCTTCTTTAAGACCTTTGACACAACATAAGGCCCCAACCACATGGACTTGAACTTTTTTCCCCCAAGGGTTCTTTGTTTTGGTCCCAGAGCAAAACAAGTTCCCCCTCAGAGAAAATTCGAGGCATGACCAACTTATCATACTACCTTTTGACCCTATTTTTGTGAGCTTGATTTGTTGTTAGTGCATCTTTAAACTGCTCATCAAGATGCTCTGAATGTATTAGACGTTATTCAAGCTCCGTCGTATAAGGTAACACATGAATAGCTATTTTCAAGGACGGGATTTCACATTCAACCGGGGTAACGGTTTCCACTCCATGAACGAGTTGGAAGGGGGAGAAACCCGTAGTAGTTTTTACATTAGTTTGATATGCCCAAAGTGTCGGGTATAGCATGATATGCAAGTTAGAATGGGCTGCATCAATAGTACGTTTGAGGATAGTCTTCAAAGTTTTATTGACAGCCTCAACCTGACCATTTTCTTGAGGATAGTACGAAGATGAATGTTCTTGTCTGAATCCAAGCATAGTGGTTAGTTCCGTCATCATGCTATTTTGAAAATAACTGCCATGGTCAGTGACAATCACTTTGGGTATACCAAACTGTGCTATAATTTGATTGAACACACAAAAAGATGTGGTTTCCTCGTCGGCATTAAAGGTGGCCATTGCCTCTATCCATTTCATAAAATAGTCCACAGCGACAATGATATATTTGTGCCCCCCAACCGAGGCTATGTTACACGTCATGTAATCAATCCCCCACTTCACAAAGGGGCCCACCGAGACAATGGGAAATAACGGAGCGGGATGTGACCGCATCTTCCTAGTGTAAAGCTGACAAGGATGACAGCACTTCACGGCTTCCACACAATCCTTAAAGATTGTGGGCCAGAAATAACCGACACATAGTATCTTCTCGGCCATTGCTAACCCAGATAAATGACCCCCACATGCTCCACTATGGGCATCATTCAGGACAATCTCCACTTCCTCATGGGTAAGACATCGACGCAAAATAGAATCTACCCCCCTACGATATAAAGTATCTCCTATTATGAGGTAGTTCTTAGAATGAAGGCATAGTTTACATTGTTCCTCCCACGAGGAAGCTGTAAGATACTTCAAATTCTGGAGATATATAAGTATATCTCTGTGCCAGGGGTTAGAAGTGGATATCATGAAGATATGCTCATCTAGGAATTAGTCTTCTTCAATGACTACATCTTCTTCTATTGGAAATTCTGCTATAAGCTCAGCAAAAACTAAGTATTTTTTAGATTTAGCGAACTGGAAATCCAAGTCAAACTCTTGGAGAATGACTATCCATTTGTTGAATTTCCCCCCAACAATCCGTCGGGACAAAACATATTGAAAAGGATTAACATCCACCACTACTGTGGTAGTCCTCAGTAAAATGTAGTGACGTAACCTTTGAACAACATAGATAGCTGCTAAGGCCAATTTCTTGACGTGGGAGTACCTGAGTTCAGGTCTGGCTAAGGCATGGCTAAGATAGTAAACGACATGCTCCTAGAGCTTATCATCTTCCTGGACTAGGACTACCCCAATGGTCGACTCAGACACGGCCAGATACAATATAAAATCCCTAGAGTAATCTAGCGGACGTAGTAAAGGTGCCGACAACAAAGCTTTTTTCAATGCCTTGAAAGCAAGTTGTGCAGTTTCATCCCATACAAATGGGGTGTCTTGTTTTAACAGGTGCATGAAACCCTTGGTAATCTTGGCATATTTTACAATGAAAAGTCAAAGAAAATTGGACTTTCCCTGCAGGCTTTGAAGTTGCCTGATAGAACGAGGAGGAGGCAGATTTACAATGGCCTCTACTTTTAACGGATCCACCTGAATGCCTCTATTAGAAACAATGAACCCAAGCAGTCTCCTTGAATCGACACAGAACACACACTTGTGGGGATTCAAGTGGATTTTATAGTATCTATGTCGTTCAAATATTAACCGTAAGTGATCTGGATGGTCAATCCTCTTATGAGAATGTGCAGGAAGATCATCAAGGTAAGGTTTGAAAATGGATTTGATATCATGGAAGGAAAAATTCATTTCCTACTGAAAGGTTTCCCCGGCATTTTTCAATCCAAAGAGCATTTTTTTGCACGCGAAGGTACCCCAAGGACAAATGAAAGCAGTTTTATGTTGGTTTTCCAGTTTTATTTGAATTTGATTATATCCGAAGAAGCCATCCATAAACGAAAAAACTTCACTTCCCGCGCAAGCATCAATAATTTGGTTTATAAATGGTGTGGGATAGTTGTCCTTAGGACAAGCTTTGTTCAAATCTCTAAAGTCAGTACAAACTCGTATGGTCCCTTTCTTATTATCAACAGGAACAGGGTTGGATACCCATTCCGTCAAAGCTATGGGATAAATAAAACCGACTTTCGGCACTTTTTCCACTTTAGCCTTCACTGCTGCCGCTTTACACGGGTTAACAGGTCTCAACTTTTGCCGAATAGGTTTAGCATCAGGGTATTTTTGGATCTCGTGCTCGACTATAGATGGATCAATTCCTGCAATCTCCTCATATGACCAGGCAAAGATGTCACGAAATTCCTTAAACAAGGACGTATAGATTGCAATCTCCTCATGAGAGCAGTTTGCACCGATATGTATATTTTCCACAACATCGGGATTTACAGAGATGTTGATAGGGATAGTAGCGGAAATATTTGCCATATTCCCCTCAGCAAACATTCCTTCCCTGGGTAAAGGATTAACGGGTGTATCAACATCATCTGTCAGTCTCACATGAAACTCTTGATTCTCTATCCTGCTTGGCTTTGGAAGAAAATAGGATCGATGTTGAATATCTTCATATATCTTATCTCTTCCACACATGGCTTCCAGAATGGCTTCATCAGAAGGTAAAACCATATCTAAACAATCTGTCGAATGCAAAGAGTTTTCTGCCCAAGTAGGTAGATAGACTGCTTCCAATTCCTTTGAGACTGAGAGTGGAACCAGAATGGAATCAACAGTGGTTTGTGTGATAGCTTGGTAAGCCACTTCCACTGTCGATAGGGGCACTTCAAGTTCATGGTGGGTAGGGAGGACCCAAGGATCAGTCCTATCGCCAACCGTAGCAATGGACTTTCCCACACTAGTAGAACCTATGTAATTAATAGGAGCTGGAAGATCAAATGTGCTCATCAATGATGCGTACATTCCAGCCCCTAAGCTCTGTGTAGCAGGTTTGACCTCATCAACCAATGGCACAGTGGACTCATTAGACTGCATGCGTCATTTTTGAGTAAAATCAAGTTGGTCAACAATAACCAACTTCCCTTCGTGTGGAAACACTACCACCCGAAAGACGGCAGATGCAATAGCAGACATGGCATAAGTCCAGCTTCTTCCCAAAAGCAAATTATAGTCCAAAGGTGCATCAATCACCTCCACCTCAATAGATACCGCTTTCCCTACCAGCTTAATTTCAAAATCCGGTAGGATACCTTGTGGAGGGAATGACCTTCCGTCGAAAGTAGTAACCAAGGTGTTTGATGGGACTAGCTCTGGGGACCCGAGAGATTTCCAACATGACAAGGACATAAAAAATGTAGAAGCACCCTCATCAACAACTTCCCTTCCAATGGTCTTTCCACCATGGATGACATATATTGATAAGGCTACATGGTAAGGTAGGAAAATTTTGACATCAAACAAGTGAAATTTTGCCATGAGACTCGACGAGTCCATGTTGCCTAATGCTACTAAGAGTGCATCCCGTTGGATGCAACAGCATTGTAACACCTCTAAAGATGACATTGCACAAGGGCTTTGGGCCAAGTCTTCAACCACAGATTAGTTTGAAGCAGCTCTAGTATTAGGGTTATGCAAGGTCTTCTTAAAGACACCTTTCGGTATCTTAGGCATAGTTCTAGCAGGCTTCTCGATCATGAGAGGGTTAGAAGTTTCACCTATAGACTTACCCTTCTCAGAAGTCTCTTTTTCATAGTTTTTATTCCTAGTCTGTAGCAAAGTTAAGGATCGACCCATGTCTATATAATTAGGGTCAAGGGCATTTGGGGTGCCCCCTGCTGTATTCGAAGCTGAAGCAGAATTTTGCCCTTGCGGAAATGGATCCTTCAGGACAGCCGATTGTTGAGCTTTTAACAGCTTCTGGGCTTGTTCCATAAGGGGACAAAGATGGGTGAGGTGATCCTCATGGCACAACTTACACAGGAATTTCAACTTTTTCTTTTCTTTCTTGCCCCCATCAGCATTGTTTACGGGTTTCTGCTTGTTTTGATTTCCCTCCCCTTTCTTTCCTCTCCTCTTTTTCCCACTGGGTTGTTGATTTCCCTTCTGATAGGTCTATACAAAAACATTTGCATTTTGGGGTGAGGGGGAAACCTTTGCTGCCTCCGTCGTAGAATGTTTGATGGATAGCTAATGGAGCTGTTTGGCCAAAGATTCTACAGTGGGAGAGTTTACGAACCCAACCACACCATTGGCATGGGGTCCAGGCTTAGGTTTCTCTGCATCATGGGTCGGCCTCGGTGCCTTAGGAATAATCTCATAAAATATCCCAGATTGAGAATAGATCAAATCTAATTACTAGGCCCCGAGGATAGCTTCTTCCTCATTCATTACTCTTCAAGTAGATATGTCCTTAGATATATAAGGCAATAATGATTTAAGGAACCATTATAATAAAAAATCAGGAGGAATAATGGCTTTAATAAGGCTCTTTCGCCTCCTCCACTCTTGGATGTGATCTGAGATGTGGGTAGCCTTGTTTTTCCTAAAGGTAGATAATAAGTCCGTTCTGAAATCATATCGGACCGAAAGTTGAAAGTGGCTAAGGAATGCATTAGCCAAGTCCCAAAAATTAATGAATGCAGCAGAAGGCAACTCAATGTACCATTTTGTTGCAGTACTCGTCAAGGTTCTTTGGAACAGCCTCAACCTAACTGAATCTTCATTCAATGAATTAGAAGAACACCATAAATGAAAAGTGGTGGCATGAGCCCCAGGATCTTCACCAACTTTTCCTTCGAATTTTGGGATGTCCGAGGGCAATTTGGTGCCGACAGGTGGCCAGGAGGGATCATGCCTCACCAGGTCATTCATCAATTTAGACAAATCTAGCAAGTTTAATGTTGCTGGGAATGGAATCTTAGGTCGAACAGGAGCACTAAAAGTGCTAGAATGGGGATTAGAGGGACTTTCCCCCAAATTCTCATAAGTGAAGGTGGGGTTGCCCCCTGCCGCCGGTGCGAATTATATGGGTTACTTTGGAATGGATTCCATCCGTAAGCCACATGATTATGGGTGGGAGATGCAGTATAAGAGGTTATGGCCGCCCCAGTCGAAACTAGGGTTTGAAAAACAAGAGCAGGTATCCCTCCGCTAAACAACGAAAAGGGAGAGCTCGTGAACGGGCCGAGACTAGAGTTTGAAAACATTTCCCATAAGGGTTAGTGTTTCTAAATTGCACTCCTACATAAGAGAGTGATGGGCCTATGTATGGAGTGGATGGGGGAATATGCCCCCCATTCCAAGGAAATCCTTCAACAAAAGCCGAGGATCCTACCGGACCACTCTGAGCAGTGTGTGTGAAGGAGGAAGGAAGAGTAGGTATACTAGGAATCCTGGTAACCATGCCACCAGAAGCACCTCCTAGGCTTGTGGGAACCAGTGGTTGAACCACCTAGCTCGCTGGAGTTAAGGGCGTAGTAGGTATACTAGATCTAGGGGCACTTGCCGGGGGAGGTAGTACCCCTTCAGTCGAAGTGGCTGAGGTGAAAACAAAAGAGCTTTCTCCTGCAGTAGACATTATCCTGCCCACAGGGACACCAAACACGGGTGGATCAAAAGGACGAACCTGGACGATCATAGGATCATTTAAGTCAGTCAAGGGTGTATTAAAATTCCTTGCAAAATCGTGAGCCTGCAAGTCTTCTATCTCAACAGTGTTAAAATCAAAACAGTTTTCCCTAAGTTTTGGTTCACTCGGAACTTCACTTACTCCTATCGGTTCAAATGAACCGTCTATGTCCAATCTTCGCCTTTGAGGTGGAGGTGGAGATTCCAATGTGATGAGAGGAGGAAGGTTTTGCAACCTTTGTGACCTTCTAATAGGTTGGTTCTCCACGACTGTAAATTTGACAATTTAAACCCTAAGGTTGGCTAAACACAGAAAAACCATAGAGAAATCACTACGAAAATTCCTAAAGTCTCAACAATCAGCAAGGATAAAAGATATGCTTTTCTGAAAAAGCCGAAGAACAGTTATTTGGTGTCCTTGAAGAGGTTCTTAGGCACAAGCAGAGGAATCACCCACCGCCCTCCTACACTTTCAACAAGGGTTACCTTCCAATCCCATCCTAGGTGAACCAGAAATAGCCTTCCGGTTTACCTATGTATGAACCCTATATGTCAAGAGACTAGAGGCTACCTTAACTATACCAACAGTCTGGGGGGACAGTTGCAAGCCTGATTTGTACGCATGGACAGGGTAGTTTACCCTGAAACTCTCTCTAGGACAAAATCTCCAGATGCGTAAAAATATTGATTTACGTTTTGACAAGGAATCAGAGGGTTATCTTCTCAGTCCAATGCCTCCACGCAACCTCGTGCTTGACTCCCATTTGAGAGGAGCTTCCCAGATGCTATCGATAAAGAGAAGGATTTACCTATCGATTGGCCCACTATGTCTGAATTTAAATACTTATGGGAAGTTTAAACTTCCTATCCCACAAGTCTAGCCTAAGCTAGTAGGTGGATGGCCCTAAAAAATAAAAATTACTAATAGATTTTAATTATTGCGTTCATTTTAAACGCTATTTTTACTCAGAAAGCAAGTGGAGTGAAAGACTATGATGTTTTTGACTCAATAAGAAATATAAAAAGCAAAGGTGTATACTACCAAAGCAAATTATCACTACTAAAAAACAAGCTTCTTTTCTTTTTGTAAATGTAAATTGATGAAAATGCAACGATAAAGAGAACACTGAGGCTATATTTTTGTAGTTTTTTGAGATTATATTTTAAAAACTTAAAATAAAACTACTATATGCAAATCAAATGCAAAAGCTTCTAAATGTTTTTTTTTCACTTTTTAAAATGCTCAAAGACTACTATGCACCTAAATGCACAAAACTTGAGAATACTTGAATTAAACTAACTGTATAAAGGAAGCAAAGTGAAGTAAACATATTAATAAGACCAAATATCAACCACCTAAGGAAGACTAGGAACCCTAGCTTGGACAGACACAATGAAAGGAAATCACTGAGATCAAACAAAGAGAAGTGGCAAACCAAATACTATCCAAAAATAGAATGGGATATCCAACGTCTAGAACCCTGATCACTGATTCAGACAACCAACACTTGAACCTATAACCCAAACAGGAAAATCCAATTCAAATTGCTAACAAAAGACAATCCAAACAATAAGAACTCAAGGGATTTACAATAAAGCACAAGGTATGGCTAACAAGGTCATCAAACTCATAGTGCAATGTTTATAAGGAAGGCCAACCAGCAAACAAACTTTAAAAAGGAACAGGGACAAGCAAACCCTAGCCCAAAAATTTCAATGCTCAGGCTTGTACGCGACTGTGTACAAGGGCAACCCACGTACTGTTCGTGACTGTGTACAAGGGAAACCCGCGTACTATACGCGACTGTCCTAGAGAGAAACCCCTGTACGCAGGCCTCTGTATGCAACTGTATGCAAGGGAAACCCGTGTACATGTATAAAATTTTCTAATAAAACTAAAAAATTTCAAGGTCTTCAAACACCACTTTAAGCATGAACCAAGATAGAACACCACACATAAAATCAAGGCAAAAGACTGGTCACTGATCTACAGAAATAACCCATAGCAGTCTGGGCTCCCCACCGGAGTCGCCAGTTCTGTTGTTCAGGAATAAACACCCTTGTAACCTAGGGTTTGGGGTTACCAACGTACTTCTAAACTTGCAGAAAATCATCTTTTAAAGTACAAAAAGGAAATAGGAAGATATGTTGGACTCACTCGATTATTGACGGTTGATCCAATCTTTGTCTTCTCCTGCTCTGCGTCTTTCCAAAGCTTTTAGGGATGCACCTCCTTCACCTGCAAAGAGAAAATTCTCCAAATACAATCTTATACATGTATATATGACAGGTTAGATGAACAATATATAGAGTTCTTAATAAAAATTATTCATCAAACATGATACATGAAAGAGACTCAACACAAAGTTGGAAGAAGAATTCTCTTTATTAACAATAGTGAATGAGATAAGTGTACAACCCAACGCCTAAGACAAGGACTCCTCTGCAACCAAAGGACTCTGAGTTCTACTACTCCAAAGACTTCTGAAGATATACCACCAGCATAAATTTTCTCTCCAAGATTGATTTCCCAATGTCCTCCCCAAGGCCTCTATTTATACTTTGGGAAATAGGGCAATTTCGAAGGTTGAGGAGGTTGAGACAGTTGAGTTGGTTAATGATTAGGGCTCAACAAATGTCCATTAATCGTGTTTTATTATTTTTAATGTCGAATGGATGTGTACACGACTATTGATACTGGCAACCCACGTATAACACGCGAGTTTCTATAAAGGAAACCTGCGTACAGATTTGTACGCAGGTTGCAATGAGAATAGTCGCATACAGTACGCGGGTTGTCAAAGAAGATAATCGTGTATGTACGCGAGTTGCTGTGGAGATAGTCGCGTACGGAAATCAACATATAGAAAGGTAAAATGGCAAGCTGGTTGGATAGTGAATGCATCTCATGTCATGCCCATCTATAGTGTTTAGGCACCTTCAATCCAAAAGTGTCCTTTTGTGTACCAACATATGAAGTGTCTACACTCGGACGGAGAAACGCCATTTGGGTTGATAACAAGGCTAGCGTGAGGTGGATAGTGGACCCCTCCTCAAATTGAAATAAAAAAAATAAACATTAGTTTAAGTTTTTAGGTGATATCAAATGTAGTTTGGAGGCTCACAATTAGTAATGACGTCAACCTTCTCTCGCTATTTTAAAGCTTGCGTGAATATTGAAGCGTGAGGTAGATGGTGGGGCCTTCACTCACTTATTCATTGTTCTAAATTATGGAACTTCGGTTTAATGAAGTATGGCCAGCGAATGTAAGTTGGATGACATCACCAACTCAAACGAACCTTGTGAAGCTCATGCGTGAGGGGAGAAGGAGACGTCGATATGGAGGTTGGGTGAATCTTGGTGTGTTGGATTGATTGAGTGCATCGACATTGATTGGGTGTGTTGGAAGGCTAATGGTGAGTTAAGTGAGAGAGGTGTCACTTCCTCTTCACTTCAAGCTCAGTCAACTCCGAGTTTATCTTCAGTATTGGTGAGGCCCCCCTGGGTCACTCCTTTCCTATTTAAGCAAAGCTCATTTCCTCATTTTGGCATGGTCAGAGGACCGAAGGAATGCTATTGCTTGTATTGTATTGTTTACCATTTGGAATAAAGAAGGATTTGGAGGCAAGATCTATGGTGTAATGCTTTTCATGTGTGGATGGTTATTGTTAAGTGCTTATGAGGTATAATCTGTATTATTGGTATTTTCTTTTTGTTGGTTAATTGTGGGACTTAAAAGGGAGCTCCCCCCCAGTAGGGTAAGAGATTATTCTAGTTTGATTTATGCTCTTACTGTTTGCTTGTTTAATATCTCTTGGAGTTGCATGTATTTTAAGTTTAATTTCATGCTTTTTAATTGTCTTTTTCCAGCAACACTTATGTTTTAACCATCTGTTTGTGTAAGGACTTCTAAGTTGCAGGTGATCTCACTTGTAGAAGGGGTTGAGCTAGTTTGAATCTTCCTCATCTTCAAGATCCTTTTGAGAACATAGTCCCTCGGTGTTCCACCAAAGCAAACTCCATGGCCCGACATTCCCAGGCTTCCAGCAGTCTTTCTATCTCTCTTTCTTTCATCTTTTAAAGAAAAATTAAATCTTTCTCTGTTACGGTTACTCACATGCTTAAGTAGTTTAGTTTATCTTTCAAGCAATATCTAAAGGTTGATCTATTTAAACATGTATCTAGATCTAGAAACATAAAGTAATATTTTCAAAGTAGATCTAGCTTTTATTAAGTACTTGTGCATATTTTCAATCTTTCATTACTTAATATTTTTATGTTCTTAACACTTTATTTGGCACATTTGGTGCATTACAGGTGGCTGGTTTTTCACTTTTATTGCCAGGACAAGGAGAAGTGCTGCTGAAAAATCAAAGATCTAAGTTGTTCAAAGACATCCCAGAGCACCCCTCTTGATCTTGTCTTACTTATAAAACCTGTAATCCTTTGGATCCATATTTGTAAGGACCATTGGGATCCACCTCAAGCATTATAAATACCATTAATAAAATATCTTTCTGAGTAGGCTATTTCGAGCCCACTCCCCATCCTCCCGGGGGGGATCAGTGTTTTTGGTGTTTTTCATTTTTTCTTTAGTTTAGTTGTTTATTACAGTAGTGTATACTTTGAATCATCTTTACAAGCATTCCATACTATTGAAATTCAAAGTAACAATACTACTTACCCCACGCTCTCCCGAGTACCCCGAAAGGGTGAAAGAGATTTGTGGTAGGATTAATTAGAAAATATTTCTTTTATATATTTGTTCTTAATATTTTAAAATCAATCCGACTGTTTCTTTCCCGATTACTCGAAAGGTGAAAGAGACTCTTCGGTCATCATCTAAACAACTCATTGTTACATATCTAATAAAATAAATCAAGACTCCTTCCCCGTATGCTCTACACCGCTGCAGCTTGTCTGATCAGTTTGTTGTATCATAAAGGAATATGAGTTACTAGATTTAATAGGAAAATCCACCCAATTCATTTTCTTGAGAACTCGAAGGTTGCAAAAGGTAATCACTACAGATTCAGGGGGCTACTCCAAGCAGGTTCATCCTCGCCCCATTGGACACTCGGTATTACTGCTTTATCACTCAGTTCGAAGGGACTTGACTTGTTGGGCCAAACCCACAATTAACTTGACTTGTTGGGCCAAACCCACAATTAACCCACGCCCTTAATTATTCATTTAATAATCTAAAATTTACCAACTGAGACACTACAATACTTTCACTGAGACTACACTAGCAACCCACATTTGCAAGCACTCCATATTCATCGGCACTAGTCTGTTTTTAATTTCAATGCTTAAATCAATTATTGCAAAATGTCGTGAATGGTGTTTACATTTTCATATGTTGTTGATGTGAAATATTTCTTGCAATAGTCCGTTGTGTTATTTTATCCATTTCATATTAACTCCTAAATTTAGTCTTCTATTTTGTAGACTAAAAACCATAGATTTTCTTCTAATAGGGACCACCCCCCTGGATTCGCTAGGAGTTGGTCTAGACAGAGTAGTTGAGTGTTGATTGATAGTATCTCAACTCGATATTTTCCCCCAAGGACACACCCAGTGGCTTGAAGATTTCTGCCACGCCCAAAACCCCCCAAGGTGCGTGAAAGGCGGCAACATTTTCTGGCGTTGTTGTTGGGGACAAATCTTTTTATTCCTGGAGTACGACTTTTGTTTGCTTCTTTTTTGTTTTTTCTTTGGTTGATGAATGCTTAGAGTAGATATTTAGATTTCATCTGGCGACTCCACTAAATGTTTTCAGTTTTTATTTTTACAAAGAAAACCAAAAAATAATTTTTTGTGAAAGATTTATAAATGCATATTTTTCTTTTTCACATGGTCACTCCATTGAAGGGATAAAACCCTACTTTCTCATAATTTTGTTGAGAATTTTTGTGTGTAGATGAGCTCATATGACATAGTAAAACTTTAAATTCTCATTATTCGACATCTTTGGTTCAATACAAAATACATGGTTGATATATGCTATTGATAATCCATTATGGATGATAAAGATTATCGTGCTCAAATTTCCAATGCATATCTTCCCAATGATTTCCCAGGCATCCCAGGTTTTCCTAACCATGAACCATATCTCCAGGATAAAGGATATGTTCAGTATCCAATTTTTTGTGGAAATGGTGATTCAGATGTCTGTCACATCATATTGTTTCTTTCATTTCTGAATAAGCTCAACATGCTTCATAGGGATAATATGATGCAAATTTTTGCTGATTCTTTGGAAAAGAAGGCTTGGATATGGTTTTGTGGTCTTCTTGATAAATGCATTACCTCCATTGAAGACTTATGTGCTATGTTTTTTGAGAAGTGGCTTAATGGTGAGGGAGATATGGTAACTGTTGTAGAAAGGTACCTCACCTACCTAAAGGATCTAAAGGAACCCATGGATTCCACTATAGATGAGCACACTCAGGATGATCCTATTGAAGATCTTCACGAGGAACCCATGATTGAACACATTGTTGAATACTATCATCATATCACCATAACTGAAAACATTGAAGATTTGAGATATTCTCAATTTTGTTGCAATGTGTTGTCCGCTGATTGCACACCAACAACAGAAATCAATTGAAAGTTGTCTCCTCACCTGAGAAAGTGGGAGAGGTGTGACCTTGGGGGCAAGCACAGAGCTAGGTACTGTCACCTACTCCTAGCTCCTCCGTTTAGGCTAACTCCTAACGAAGCCAAGGGCGGTAGTCCCTACAAAAAAGTTTTACTAAGTCTCTTAAGGTTGTTAAAGTGTTTTTAGGTTACAGATGCGGATGGGTGTTGTTTAGAAGTTTATTGTGATTAGAAGTGTTTGTTTATCAAGATAATGATGATTAATCAAAAACAATCCACGTTGCTAACAGGAGATTACACAGATAAGCAAAACTTCCAGACTAAGCATTCAGATATAACAAAAATGAACCATAGAGAGTTTGATCAAGATAGAAAATTACTCAGATATAACAAAGGACCAGTGCCTTATGGAGTCAAATAAATGCGTGAATAAGAGTCTAGGAATTAAGCTAGTGAGTATTAGATTGTGCAAATGCTCTTGGTAAGATTTAAAGTTTTTAATGGTGGTTTTTCTTAAAGTAGCTAGATATCCTAACCAGAAATACCTTTAGTGGCTCCGTTCGAAGACATGACGGACCTAGCTGGGGTCACATCTAAGTGTTCAATAACTTAAATAATTGTGCCCATATTGGGTTGCATGGCACCCATACTTGGAATTTTCCCACATGCCTAGGTATTTAAATGAAATAACGTTGGTGCATTGGTTATGGGGTAAAAATTTTAATTAAGTTACTCTTGTACGAACTTAGCAGGTCCGTTCACCGTTCTAAGTACGAGCCCAACCCAAAAGTCGGCAGAGCATACTAGGTGAAGGATGATCAATGAAGTTAATTAATTAAAAGGGGTGCGTGTGTTGAAGGTTTTATTAAGTTAATTGATTAGACTCTCCGATAGAGAGCACTCTTGAACTTGTCTTATGATGAAGGTTCAAGAGTCTTATCTAATCTAGATGAGACTAATGAAAGGGTGATGCAAACTAAAAATGCTCTTCGATAGAAAGTGCGCTTGACTTGTGTTTCTGCAAGTTCAAGAGTCTTACTTAAGAATTAATTGATTAAACAATGTGAACATGAAGCAAAGGTGATTTATTTAACTCTCCAACAGAGAGAACTCTTGATCCACCTTTTCGTGAGATTCAAGAGATTTAAGCAGTTGATTTACTTGAAAAGATAAACAATTAAGAAAATAGAGTAATCAACTTAATCAATGAATTAGATGTGATAGACTAGCAATTAGTATTCTAAGAAAAGATGTAAATAATGATGAAAACAAGCACATCTAACCTAAGCATACACAAGTAAACACAACACAAGCCTCCCCAAATGGGGGAGGATGAGAGTGGGGACTTAAAAACCCCACTCAAACAAAAGTAATTTATTGAAATTATTACAATTTGCCTTTAGGAATTTAATCTTTGAAAGGACTTTTCAAATGAAAGCATATAACTCAACAATTATTAAAACTTGTGTATTAAGGAGAGTGATTTACTTTTACTTGGAGCTTTTCTTGAAACTTGCAAAAAGGGGAAAGAAGAAGTTTGAATGAGAGCAAAAGAGAAAGGAAAAGAAGGCTGAAAATAAAAAGAAGAGGAGGGTAAGAAGGAAGGAAAACAAAGAGAAGTCGCAAGCAAGCAAAGAAAGGAAAAGGGCAGGGAACTATGAGGCCAAAGGAGGACAAGAAATGATGAAAATGGGGCAGCGAAAGAGAAATAAGATGGCTGTCATAAAAATCAAAAAACAGGACAGTGAACAAAAATGTGAAGAAAAGGGCCAAAACAAGGTAGAAGAAGGCTAAAGAACTAGGGGAAAAAATGGGTAAAAAAGGGGTATAAACTAGGGCACACTAGGGCTGTCCAAAAAGAAGAAAAGGAGTGGTAAAAAAGGGTAAAAATGGGGCAGTGATGAAGAAAAGATAAAAAAAAGGGGAAAAACAAAGAAAGGAGGAAGAGGCTAGCAAGCAAGGAAAACAAAGGGATCAAAGAGCAAAGAAAGAACTAAAAGAGGGAAGTTCGGTAACCAAGAAACTATTTGAATTTATGGATGAACCCAAGAGAGAGAGTTAGACTCCCAGCTTTCTTTTTGTATTTTGAAGAAGAAGATCTCTGTAGGTCCTGCAATAAAAGTGTTGGATTAAAAAGGTTGCTTGAAGCCTGGGATAGAAGCAGCTAAGCTCACACCCTTCTTCAACCTGTGAAGCCTGAAAACACACTACAACTTAACACAAAACGTGAGATCAAAATACATGCCAGTATGCTAAGAAAATTGAATCATGATCAACATTATGTATATACTAATTACTCATGTCCATCAAAATACTAATTTACTTCGCATAAACAATCAACTTGAACTACAAATGATTGTTCTATTGTGCCAATAATGGCCTTCTTGAGCTAACAAAGAAACAATTAATCTCACATAAGAATTAAAGAAATAGGGGTTAGAGACAATATCACCTCAACCATTTGCAAAAAACTACCACATCCAAGAGCTCATGGACCTCCAAAGTCTAATCTTTATTAACAATTTAAAGCAAATGCTTGATACAATTTTCTCAAAGTAACTCTGCTACAAAAGTGCATCCTAATAGAGCTGAAGGAGCCTCTATTTATACAATGAGAGAGTGATAAAACCCTAAAACCAAACCACATAGACTAACCATCCTGGCCACCTAATAGAGAAGCCAAACCTAATATGAAGAGTTGGGAGTGAGGGGAGGCCTCCACTTGGGCAAGGTGCCCCCACTCCAACCATGAACACCCAAAACAAGCCACAGACGAGCTCACACGTGTGGAAGGCACCTTCAGGAGAGAGAGGGGCGTGAATGGTTGAAGGAGGCATCTGGAATGTCGGTAAACCATCCTTTTAGGTCTGGATGCAGCCTCTGCTAGGTTTGGGAAGGCCACTGATGGTGTAATCCTTATTCTTTACCTCGATCAAATCATCGGACCAATGAGTGCTCTCCATCTCATTCTGTAGCTGGAGATGACAAGTTTGTTAACTGAATATAAATTAATTGCTCACTTAATGCTGACTGAAGCTGAGTTATGATAACTCCAAACATCATAAATTCCCAATGAGATATCATTTAGCCTTTTATTTCACCGAATTTGGATTAATTTGGAGAGTTTTAATTTTCTCCAAAATAATCATTTTTTAATAAAAATTCATTTTTTCCTCAAAATTGACTTTTTTGAGAAAAAAGGCATTATGTGTCTGATTGATGATCCAAAAGTTGGCTCTGACAGGCTGGCCGATCAAGAATGATTTTTGGCTTAAGGTTAGAGCCTTCAATCACTGAATTCGGGGTCCGTATGACCGACTTATTACAAACGGGTTTCTTCCATTTAATTTATGGAAAAATTAACCCAAAAAACTTAGGACAATAATTTAAAGATTTAAAAAATAATTTTTTCCCCGTTCGAAAAAGACTTTTTCAATTTTTTTTTTATATGTCCAGATGACTTAGGACATGACCATGCTCTACCTAAATAATGCCTAGTATGTTTATAACACTTAGTTGGGCTCTAATAACCCCCCAAGGCCCAGAATTCAACATTGGGCATTCTAGCTTTGGAGGAAGCGGGAGAAAACCTCGTCAATTATACTCGGTTGAAGGCAAAGCATAATTCTCAGGGGAAAAAAACTCCTTGGAATACCTTATTTGAGATTCTATGTCTCAGGAGACCGAACCACTCAAAAAATACCCTACTAGCACATTTTATTACAAACCCCATGGGGCCATGGTCAAAATTATTCAAATCAAAAGCTGGCTAGCCAATATTGCCTAGACATGAAGACGTATCAACTGATACACTGGAATCAAACTTTGAACAAGTCTGTCAACCGGTGGCTCCTCAGGTAACCCAACTATGGTACAAAAAAGTTGGTAACATTTGGCTCCAACTGTGGGATAGGTACTTGCTTGATCTATTGATAAAAAAGAGTTCCTGAGAATCTAGGAATCTCTGGTACCTGCTTGTAAATAGAGGTGTCTCAAGTCCATGTATATGATAAAAATATGCCATGATGAAATACCAAAAAATATTTTTTCTTTTTTTGAAATAAAGTACATGAAAATAAACTTTTTCTTTTTCAGCATATATAAATGAAATATAATACAGGTGCTAATATACAAAAGGAAAGATCTTTGATACAACATTCTACAAAGTTATGATACATATGATACAGAAAAATAAAGTACATAAAAATACAACAAGGATGGGTTTAGAGAATCCCTGGGATGACCCCTTGGTCATCTTGGAAGTTGTTTCGATAAAAGGACTTCAATTGTTGGCTATTAATGGGCAGGTTTAATATTTCTCCATCCATGGTGTTAAGGAAAAAATAATTGGTGCTAGTCATGTCATAGATGATAAACAGGCCTTTCCAAAGGCTGCCAAATTTCCCATGCTTCCCAGGCTTTTCCCTTCTCTTATCCCATAAGAAAACAGTATCTCTGATTTGGAAAGCTCTCGGCCTGGCTAACTTATCAAAAGTTCCCTTCATACTTTCTTGATGTTCGAGTGACTGATCAAGGGCAGCTCTTCGGGACTCATCCAATTCTATGATCTGATTGATTCTTTGCTCCATTTCTTCCTGTTCTGTGCCATATTCACTTAACATCCTAAAGATCATAATCTGCATGCTGACCAGAAGGGTGGTTGTGAGTCCATACACCAGCTCAAAAGGTGACTTTCCCATTGAGTTCTTCTTAGTGATTATATACGCCCACATAGCATACTTAATTTTGCTATCCCATGATCTCTTATTATCCCCCACAGTCTTCTTGAGGATAGACATTAAATTTTTATTGGTGGACTCAGCAAGTCCATTGCCCTGTGGCTAATAATTAGATGAGTGGGATAGGATAATACCATATTTAAAACATAATTCATTGACTTTTTTGAAACTAAATGCTTTGGCATTATCAGTTTTTATCTTAAGGGGAATTCTGAATCTGGTGATGATTCTTTCCTCGATGAAGTCAATAACAACCTTCTCGGTGGTGGTTTTAGTGTGTATAGCCTCTACCCACTTGGTGAAATAACTGGTTGCTGTGAGAATCCAACAAAAACCATTGCTAGATTTATCCTTGAATTTTCCAATAAAATCAAGCCCCCACTTCTGAAAAGGGGCAAGGACGACAGCCGGAGTAAGGGGAAGAGTTGCCAACTTCTGCTTCCCAGTGAAAAGCTGACATTCCTGGCAACAATTGACATGTTTGTGAGCATCTGAAAAAATAGTTGGCCAGTAATATCCAGCTCTCAGAATTTTGTGGGCAGTTGTATTTGATGCATAATGGCCTCCACAAAATCCTGAGTGAAACTCTACTAATATCTTCTTATAATCCTGGTCGTTGATGCACCTAAGTATAATACCATCTGGGTTCCTCCAACCCAGACCCTCTTGGGTAAGGTAATAACTAGAGGTCTTAAGTATCAAATCCCTATGCTTATGTCCTTTGAGGTGATCAAGGCAGGTGAGATGGAGAAGAAAGAAAATGATGTCTGAATACCAATGGTTGTCAAGGTTTTGAAGGGCAGGAGTCATGGCAGGCTGAGGGATGTCATTTTCTGCAATCATCTCAATGGCTTATTCATTCTTTTGAGTAAGCATTCTTGCTAGGCCTTGTCCCTTGATTAATTTAGTGGGATTTATTTCCAGGTCATACTCCTAGATCTTAGACACCCATGTTCCCCTTATTCCTAAACAATCCTTTTGAGAAAGGATATCCTTAACCACATTGTGGGGAACATATCCGATAACCCTGGAATACTCGATATAAGTCCTGGAATGTTTTAATGATTTGACTAAGGCATAATATTGCTTCTCCATGATGGTATACTTTAGTTTGGAATTCTGCAAGGCTCTACTCATGAATGCTATAGGTTGCTCAAATCCTTCAATGTTCTTTTGGAGCAACACACCTGCAATGGTGTCTTCAGAAGAAAATGAAAAGATCATAAAATCCTTCGCATAATCTGGGCTGATTAAGACAGGAGACCTGGTAATGGCATTCTTTATCGAATCAAAGGCTTTCCTTCCTTCAATGGTCCACACAAACTTGGCATTTTTCTTTAGCAAGGCCTGCATGGGTTTCATTAATTCGGACAAGTTTGGAATGAATCTTCTGATAAAATTGATATGACCATTGAAGGATTGAAGGGCTTTAACATTCTTAGGGAGAGGAATCATTTTTGTGGCCTCTACTCTTTCAGGATCAATTTTGACACCGTCTTTGTTGATGATATGACCTCAGAGTTTTCCCTCTTCTATGCCCAACATAGACTTAGCCGGATTCAAAGAAATGCCATACTTCCTACACCACTCGAAAATCTTCCTGAGATGACCAACATGGATGGATCTTTCCTTCAAAAAAATAGTGATATCATCTTGGTAGATCTCAATGATTTTGCCAATCAACTCCTTGAAAGCATAATCCATGGCCCTTTGGAAAGTAGCTCTTACGTTCAAAAGGCCAAAGGGCATTCTCAAATATTCAAAAGTGCCCCAAGGAGTTGTGAAGGTGGTCTTATGCCTATCCTCCTCTTGAATGACTACTTGATTATAGCCTTAAAATCCATCGAGCATCGACATCATGCTCGATCCAGTGACCCGTTGGAGAAGGGTCTCCATGTTGGGGAGGGGGTAATTGTCCTTATGACATGCTATGTTTAGATTCCAGAAATCTATACATATTCTTATGATCCCATTCTTCTTTCTAACTACGACTAAGTTAGAGCACCATGTTGAATGTCTCATAGGAGCTATTATTCCTGCTGCTAGAATCTTTTCTAACTCCTTTTCAATGATTGGTGCTAACTTAGGATTTATTTGCCTAAGTTTTTGTCTGAAAGGATTGCCTTTTTGAAATTCTGGCTTCAAGGGAATAGTATGTTGAAATACATCTTCCCTATAAGATTTGAGCTTGTCATAAGTAAAGGAAAACACATCCCTATACTCTTTGACCAAGTTTATGAGGCTATTCCTTTCTTTTTCGGAACTACCTTTTCCAATTTTTAGAATTTTAGGTTCTATTTCCGTCCCAATGTTGATTTCAATGTAATCTCCTGGTTTCATCTGCTCAACATTGCTCTTTCTTCTATCCTATTTGTCAAAGATGTTTTCTAAGGAAACTAGACCACGTGGGACAGGATTGTTAAACTGGTCACTTTCTTCGTAATATTCTTTGTTTTCTTCTTGATCAGTT
The DNA here is from genome assembly GCA_001517045.1 of Pseudotsuga menziesii. Taxonomy (NCBI): domain Eukaryota; kingdom Viridiplantae; phylum Streptophyta; class Pinopsida; order Pinales; family Pinaceae; genus Pseudotsuga; species Pseudotsuga menziesii. The sequence continues at coordinate 254,402 of LPNX010351433.1, forward strand.
GCTTTAAAGTTAAGGAATTCATCGACATTATGAATGAATCTCAAAATCTCCTCATCGTCTTTGAAGACCTGCCAATGTTCAACATTATCAGGAATAGAGGGTCTGAAGTTAATCTCTAAAGGACAATCCCCCTCTAACATCTCATCCAATGGTTGAAGAGTTGACGCTGAAATTGCAAGTTTATCAGAGGCACTATTCTGATCTCTAGGGACTGCTTCTATTTTAAGAGCATCAAAGTATTCCATTGTATCCTAGAGTGCATTTCTATATTTCTTAGGTCTTTGAAACTTACATGCAAACTGACCCTTAACTTGTTGGACAATTAAATCAGAGTCCCCTTTAATATCAAGCAACTTAATCCCCATGTCCTTGGAAATCTCAATGCCCAGTAGAAGTTCCTCATATTCCGCCACATTGTTAGTTGCTTCGAATTCCAATTTGAAAGCAAAGTTGAAAACCTTACCCTCTAGTGAAATAATGACAACACTAGCCCCCTTGCCTGTTTTAGAGTAAGCACCATCAAAATTCATTCTCCACAACTCACTAATTTTTGCGGTCTTCATCTCTTCTTGGATGGGTTCCAAGAAGGTGGAGTTGATTTGATAGGAACTATTTTCATCGGTGTGGTAGGCATACGCATTTAATGGTCTTTGAGGGTTTTCAACATGGTGTCTTTTTTCCTTTTCAGAATACAACTTAACAAGTGAAAACTCTGACGTTGTTATGGTGGCATAGGTCCAATCCATCTGGATTGATCCTCCCAAAGTGGCACCCCATTTCCTAGAAAGAAACATACCCCATTTGTTTGAAACATCAATAACTAAGATGTCCATTGTGATCTAGATATCTGGATACTTGGCCAATCTGACTAACTGGTTCTCAATCATCCCTTCGACTTTAACGGTCTAGAGTCCATGGCACATACATTCTGGTATGGCCTCGTGGTTCTCAAGTCAAGCTACTGCATGAATTTTTTGGTCATGATGCTGGAACTAGATCCTGAGTCTAACATACAATTGTGTAGAAGAAGATCACCCATCATCAATGATACGTAGAAAGGGGGATGATCCTCTTTTCTTGGGTCCCTAGTATGTATAACTATAGGTGGATCAGAAAATACATTATTTGAAGTTCGCTCCACGGTATCAGAAAAGGTGACCTTTTTAGGGGTAAGGGGCTTTATAGAATTTGAAGGACTTTCTTCGGGTTGAGAATCAACATTACTCGGAGGGTCCAGGATTTTTAAAAGTCTCTCTCTTTGGCTAGGGATTTTACATAATTCAAGGACCAAAACAGGGACTTTTGTATTTGCCAGCCAATTACCTAAGTCAAAACTTAAATCAACAATTTATTTAGTTTCTACTTGTTTGGGAGGATTAGGAGTTGTTACCTTAGGAATATTCTGTGAAGAAGACCCCTTTCTTTGATAAGTTATTCCCTTGAAGTTTTGAGTTTTGTTGATCTACTCAGCTGAAGGCATCTCACCATAATACTGAGTCAAGTTGTCAACTTTCTTTTCATAACGATTGGCCTGTGGCCAATTTCCTATGGGGATGTTAGGGATGTCATCTATGTTGTTGATAAAATCATGCTTGCTTGTCGATGTATTCGTACCACAACCTTTAGGGTGACCATGCTCCTAAACATAGCATGCATAGTGGCATCCAAATTCCTCATGGAAATCTCTGCATGCTCTACAATATGGTTTATACTGCTCAACCATGTTAGTGGCCTCTAGATGATGGGGAGGCCTCTGCTCATGGTTGGAAGGATTTCTTTGCCAAGTTGGCTTGGAAGGAAAGGTTCTAGGAGTAGGCTGAGTTTGAGTTCTTTCCATCGTTATCACTCTATTTTGAATCTCCTTCAACTGTGCTAAGTGTTTCTGTTCTACTTCCTCCATATTCTTCTTCATCTCCCTTTTCATTTCAATCATTTGTTTTTCATAGGCATCCTTCATAGCTGATAAAGGATCCTTGTCTTTAGGTTCACTAATTTTCAAAGGAGTGGAAGACCTTGAATAACCGTGGAGGTTAGATTCACCAGATGACTGCATATTCTTGTCAATTTTGACTGCCAAATCCTGAGCTAGAAGTAAAGTAGATGGCTCCTTATCTTTAATCTGGTACTGGATTTTTCCACTTAATGCTTCGATGTAATAGTCCAAAATAGAAGCTGCTGGAGGAGAATAAGTGGTAGGGATGGAATTTGCTAATTCAGTGAACCTGTTGTTGAACTCATCCATTGTTTAAGTTTCAGATTTCTTCATGCTGGTTAAAGCTACTACTATATGTCTCGGTTCCTTTTTGCTGCCAAAATTTCCAAGGAAAGTAGCCTTGAAGTCTGCTAAGGTGGCGAAATAATTGTTCGGCAAATTATCATACCAGTTTCTAGCCTTGCCATCCAAAGACCAGGCAAACAAGGTCATGTATACATATTCATGCCTATCAGTACCCCTGACATGGGCACCACAGTTTCTGGTGAAATTTCTGATATGTTGATCAGCAGAGATGGAGGCATCAGTTCCATTATACGTCGTAAGTTTGTCGATAGCCTTGTCAGGGATATCATGAGGATGACCTGCTATCTGAGCAAAGTTGAGTTGAGTAAAAAACCCACCCATTGTGTCAAGGAAATAGTTATTGATTTGTAAATTTTCTAAGTTTTCTAGAAATAGAAGATGGATGTCTGAAACAAACTCAGATCCAAGTTCTGCAAGGATCCTACGAGAAGCTATTTTGTTTAGTCTCCTCCTATAGACCTTTTAGGGTCATGGATGAAATTGAACAAACCTTCAAAGTTTCTTCTAGTCGAATACCTTGAGGTGTTAACTGACAGTGGAGTCGCCAAGTGGACTTAAGTCTAATTTCAGAGAGTGATTGGATTAAAAATCTACCAAAAAGGAGAAAAAGGTAAAAAACTAGAAAGAAACAAAGGTCTTCCAGGAAGAAAAAGATTTGTCCTCGGCAACGACACCAAAAGATGTTGTCCGCCAAATGTACACCAGCAACAAAAATCAATTGAAATTTGTCTCCTCACTTGAGAAAGTGAGAGAGGTGTGACCTTGGGGGAAAGCACAGAGCTAGGTACTGTCACCTACTCCTAGCTCCTCCGTTTATGCTAACTCCTAACGAAGCCAAGGGGGATAGTCCCTACAAAAGAGTTTTACTAAGGCTCTTAAGGTTGTTAAAGTGTTTTTAGGTTACGGATGTGGATGGATGTTGTTTAGGAGTTTATTGTGATTAGAAGTGTTTGTTTATCAAGATAATGATGATTAATCAAAATCACTCCACATTGCTAATAGGAGATTACACAGATACGAAAAAATTTCAGACTAAGCATTCAAATATAAAAAAAATGAACCATAGACAGTTTGATCAAGATAGAAAATTACTCAGATATAACAAAGGACCAGTGCCTTATGGAGTCAAATAAATGCGTGAATAAGAGTCTAGGAATTAAGCTAGTGAGTATTAGATTGTGCAAATGCTCCTGGTATGTTTTAAAAGTTTTTAATGGTGATCTTGCTTAAGGTAGCTAGATATCCTAACCGGAAATACCTTCAGTAGCTCCGTTCGAAGACATGACGGACCTATCTGGGGTCACAACTAAGTGTTCAATAACTTAACTAACTGTGCCCAGATTGGGTTGCCCAATGCCCACACTTGGAATTTTTCCACATGCCTCGGTATTTAAACAAAACAACGTTGGTGTATTGGTTATGGGGTAAAAGTTTTAATTAAGTTACTCTTGTACGAACTTAGCAGGTCCGTTCACCGTTCTGAGTACAAGCCCAACCCGAAAGTTGGCAGAGCATACTAGGTGAAGGATGATCAACGAAGTTAATTAATTAAAAGGGGTGCGCATGTTGAAGGTTTTATTAACTTAATTGATTAGACTCTCCGACAGAGAGCGCTCTTGACCTTGTCTTATGACGAAGGTTCAAGAGTCTTATCTAATCTAGATAAGACTAATGCAAGGATGATGCAAACTAAAGATGCTCTCCGATAGAGAGTGCTATTGACTTGTGTTTCTGCAAGTTCAAGAGTCTTACTTAAGAATTAATTGATTAAACAATGTGAACATGAAGCAAAGGTGATTTATTAAACTCTCCGACAGAGAGCACTCTTAATGAAAATGGCCAAAACAAGGTAGAATAAGACTAAAGAACTAGGAAAAAAATGGGGTAAAAAAGGGGTATAAAGTAGGGCACACTAGGGCTGTCCAAAAAGAAGAACAAGAGTGGTAAAAAAGGCTAAAAATGGGGCAGCGATGAAGAAAAGATAAAAAGGGGAAAAACAAAGCAAGGAGGAAGAGGCTAGCAAGCAAGGAAAACAAAGGGATCAAAGAGCAAAGAGAGAACTAGAAGAGGGAAGTTCGGTAACCAAGAAAGTATTTGAATTTATGGATGAACCCAAGAGAGAGAGTTAGACTCCTAGCTTTCTTTTTGTATTTTGAAGAAGAATATCTCTGTAGGTCCTATAATGAAAGTGTTAGATTAAAAAGGTTGCTTGAATCCTGGGATAAAAGCAGCTGAGCTCACACCCTTCTTCAACCTGTGAAGCCTGAAAACACACTACAACTTAACACAAAATGTGAGATCAAAATACATGCCAGTATGCTAAGAAAATTGAATCATGATCAACATTACACATATAATGATTACTCATGTCCATCAAAATACTAATTTACTTCGCATAAACAATCAACTTGAACTACAAATGATTGTTCTACTATGTCAATAATGGCCCTCTTGAGCTAACAAAGAAACAATTAATCTCACATAAGCATTAAAGAAATAGGGGTTAGAGACAATATCACCTCAACCATTTTCAAAAAACTACCACATCCAAGAGCTCATGGACCTCCAAATTCTAACTTTTATTAAAAATTCAAAGCAAATGCTTGAAACAATTTTCTCAGAGTAACTCTGCTACAAAAGTCCATCCTAATAGAGCTGAAGGAGCCTCTATTTATACAATGAGAGAGTGTTGAAACCCTAAAACCAAACCACATAACCTAACCGACCTGGCCACCTAACAGAGAATCCAAACCTAAGACAGAGAGTTGGGAGTGAGGGGAGGCCTCCACCTAGGCAAGGCGCCCCCACTCCAATCCTGAACACCCAAAACAAGCCATAGATGAGCTCACGCGAGTGGAAGGTGCCTCCAGGGGAGAGAGGGGCGTGAATGGTTGAAGGAGGCGTCTAGGATGTTGGTAAAACGTCCTTTTAGGCCTGGATGCATCCTCTGCTAGGTTTGGGAAGGCCACTGATGGTTTAAGCCTCAGTCTTTATCTCGATCAAATCATCGTACCAATGAGTGCTCTCCATCTCATTCTTTAGCTGGAGATGACTAGTTTGTTAACTGAATATAAATTAATTGCTTGCTTAATGCTGACTGAAGCTGAGTTATCACAACTCCAAACATCATAAATGCCCAATGAGATGTCATTTAGCCTTTTATTTCACCGAATTTGGATTAATTTGGAGAGTTTTAAATTTCTCCAAAATAATCATTTTTTTGATAAAAATTCGTTTTTTCCTCAAAACTGACTTTTTTGAGAAAAAAGGCATTATGTGTCTGATTGATGATCTCAAAGTTGGTTCTGACAGGCTGGCCGATCAAGAATGATTTTTGGATTAATGTTAGAGCCTTCAATCACTGAATTCGGGGTCCGGATGACCAACTTATTACAAACGGGTTTCTTCCATTTAATTTATGGAAAAATTAACCCAAAAAACTTAGGAAAATAATTTTAAAATTTTAAAAATAATTTTTTCTCCATTCGAAAAAGATTTTTTCAATTTTTTTTTATATGTCCTGCTGACTTAGGACATGACCATGCTCTACCTAAATAATTCCTAGTAGGTTTATAACACTCAGATGGGCTCTAATAACCCCCCAAGGCCCATAATTCAACATCGGGCATTCTAGCTTTGGAGGAAGTGGGAGAAAACCTCGTCAATTATACTCGGCTGAAGGCAAAGCATAATTGTCAGGGGCAAAAAACTCCCTGGAATACCTTATTTGAGATTCTACGTCTCAAGAGACCGAAACACTCAAAAAATACCCTACTAGCACATTTTATTACAAACCCCGCGGGGCCATGGTGAAAATTATTCAAATCAAAAACTGACTAGCCAATATTGGCTAGACAAGAAGATGGATCAACTGATACACTAGAATCAGACTTTGAACAAGTCTATCAACCGATGGCTCCTCAGGTAACCCAACTATGGTACAAAAAAATTGGTAACACAATGCTAATATTTTTTCAAAAAGCCCTCATGAGGAGACCATTACAGAGATCGACACTTATGAAGAAATTTATGATGTGTATGATGACACTCCTCTATGTTCATCACTTAGGGATGAAGTTTTGGAAAGTTTGACTTCTCGTAATATCTTTGAAACCAAAACTTTGAAGGATGATTATTATGAACAGGAGGAGGGTAGTTATATCTTAGGATGTGATACCAACAAGGAAGACTCTCATATTCGACATAGATGGGAGTGATGACTATTGAAATTTCATAGATAATCCAAATTGTGAAAATCTTATTGAGAATACCATCCATGATATGTCTAGCAAGGGGAGTGTCTATTCAAAAATTTGTGGAAGTCCAATCTACGATACGTCCATAGAGGGGAGCATGGATCTGGATACCTAAGAAAATCTTAGTATGGAAGAGGAGCATTCATAATTTTCACATGATCATTCAGAGTCATATCATGCAGAGCTGCACAAAGTTAACAATATTAAAAGCATTGAGAAGCAGTGTTGTGAAAAGTCAAATGCATTAGAGGAAATTTCAACTCAAAATGGGCCTTTTAAATTTTATTCAAATTCCATGTCATCATGTGTTAGCCAATGAAATTGCTTTAAATTTGAAATACCGTATAGGTCTTAAACACTTTTTTAATATAAATTTGGGGATAGGTATCATAAAAAAAACTACTTTTTTTGTTTGTATTTTGGAGATATCTCCCTGTGTTTTTACTCAAATTTCGATAGGGAGAGCTCGTTGGATGCAGAATTAAATTCCGCATCCAACGAGTACCCACTCGGCATACTTTTGATGGACCCCGCTACCCCAAAAACAAGAAATACCCGAAAAAATGGAATGATGACATCATCATTTTGTTTTTCAGGTATTTCTTGTTTTTGGGGTAGCGGGGTCCATCAAAAGTATGCCGAGTGGGTACTCGTTGGATGCATAATTTAATTCTGCATCCAATGAGCTCTCCTGATCGAAATTTGAGTAAAAACACAGGGAGATATGTCAAAAATACAAACAAAAAAATAGTTTTTTTCTTTTCTTCCTCCAAAATTAATAAATATTATTTTATTATTTTAACTATTATTTTATGAATTCATTTTAGGAGGCCCATTTTGAGTTGAAATTTCCTCTAATGGTGACGCAGTCAGTGGAATATCAGTCTCAGCCATCTTATTCACATGTAGAGGTTCCTTATGATTTGGAGCTACTAGGGGCTTATGCAACAAGTTATCATTTGATAAGCCCTGATGATCACTATGATGATGTAGTAAGTATGCCTCATCTTGTTGATTGGTATATTAGTCCTATCCAGTCATGGATAGAAGCAACCTATGCAAGCACATACTAGTTTGGGAAGAATTTTAATGACATTATTCATGCCTATGATTTTCCATCCAACTCGCCCATTCTGGATCATCACGTAGGTTTGCATTTTCTGAATAAAGTATCATTACTTTGGCTGGTAACCAAAGACAAGGCAAACTTTTTTTATGTTAATAAAATGATTAGGTGGCTACATTAGATTTTTTTATTACACCTAACCTTTTTATATCATGCTTAGAGTAGGAAAATAAGCTCCTTAAAAGAGAGCATTTAGTTTCTGCATTTTCATTATGTACTTAGTTATAAAAAATTTCTTTCATTACTTAGCAACATTTGTTTTGTTTGAATAAAGAAACTAATTGGTTCATTTGGAATTTATATAGAGTTGGTGATACTAAGATTTTCTTGCTTAGTTGAGATGTGTTTATAGGTTATATAAACCAGATATTTTGGTGTTCCTGTATCCTTTCCTTGCCTTAAGACCAGATCGACCACACGTAACGCAGTTGGAGCCAGATGTTACCACCTAAGTTGTACTTGGTGGTTTTTTTAAGTGAGCCAACGAAGTAGAACAAGTACTTGCGTTCATGATCAGAGTTCAGAAGTATGCCGGCCTTTTTCTCGGAGTCGGTTCGAAAGTTTTTTGTAACACATGTTCATACCCCCTTGGGGAAATTGTAAAAAATGTCTTGGCATTTATATTTTTATAAAAGGCTCAGCTTCCAAGATCTAAGCATCAATTTGACTAGCCCATAGTGTTTTTTCCCTCAGTTATTATTGGTTGTTGAACAAACAACTTATAATTTCTGAGTTTTTCACTCACACTTCCAAAGTTGTGGTAGTTGTCTTGGTGTTTCGGCCTTAGGAGGTTATTAGAGCCTTCGTGTCGGTGTTTTTCAACATGCTAGGCATTGATTTTGAGTCATATGGACATGTGCTAGGTCTCCCTAGAGTTGCGTTAGTTTCTAAGAAAATTAATTATTTCCGCAAAATTAGGCCATTTTTTAATGGTTTAATTAGAAAAATTCAAAGTGTAATAAAAGTCAGATACAGAGTCCGTTTCTGATGTGTAGACACTCATTTTCACACTTGGAGCATCCACTTTACCCTAGGGATCACTTTCCACATCAATCGGGTAGTTGGAACACCCAGTGGAGCATTATTCAGCTAAAGATGCATCAAAAGGACGTTTTAGTGCTAAATTAAGACAAATTAGCATAAAAGACAAAGTTGAAAAAAGTGAAAAAATTAAAATATTTTTTAGTGGTCTGACATGGCATGGGTCCCACTAAGCCTACCATTCCACTTTCAACTTGATTTTATGTTAAAAAATTTGACTTAAAAACATTGGTTTAAGTTTGGAGCTTGCATGGAGAGGGTTGACGTCAACATTCAAAAGAAAAGAGTGGAGGCTAGCATGAGGTGGATAGTGGGCCCCTCCTCAAATTGCAATAAAAAAATTAAACATTGGATTAAGTTTTTAGGTGATATCAAATGTAGTTTGGAGGCTCACGATTAGTAATGACGTCAACCTCCTCTCGCTATTTTAAAGCTCGCATGAATATTGAAGCGTGAGGTGGATGGTGGCCCCCCCACTCACTTATTCGTTGTTCTAAATTATGGAACTTCAGTTTAATGAAGTATGGCGAATGTAAATTGGATGACATCACCCACTCAAACGAACCTTATGAAGCTCACACATGAGGGGAGAAGGAGACGTCGATATGGAGGTTGGGTGAATCTTGGTGTGTTGGATTGATTGAGTGTGTTAGCATTGATTGAGTGTGTTGGCAGGCTAATGGTGAGTTAAGTGAGAGAGGTGTCGCTTCCTTTTCACTTCAAGCTCAGTTAACTCCGGGTTTATCTTCAGTATTGGTGAGGCCCCCCCGGGTCTCTCTTTTTCTATTTAAGCAAGGCTCATTTCCTCATTTTTGCATGGCCAAAGGACTGAAGGAATGTTATTGCTTGTATTGTATTGTTTACCATTTGGAATAAAGAAGGCTTTGGAGGAAAGATCTATGGTGTAATGATTTTCATGCATGGACGGTGATTATTAAGTGCTTATGAGGTATAATCTGTATTATTGGTCTTTTCTTTTTATTGGTTAATTGTAGGCCTTGAAGGGGAGCTCCCTCCCAGTAGGGTAAGAGATTATTCTAGTTTGATTTATGCTCTTATTGTTCGCTTGTTTCAGATCTCTTGGAGTTGCATGTATTTTAAGTTTAATTGCATGCTTTCTAATTGTCTTTTTCCAACAACACCTATGTTTTAACCATCTGTTTGTGCAAGGACTTCTAAGTTGCAGGAGATCTCACTCGTAGAAGGAGTTGAGCTAGTTTGAATCTTCCTCATCTTTAAGATCTTTTTGAGGACATAATCCCTCAGTGTTCCACCAAAGTAGACTCCATGGCCCAACATTCCCAGGCTTCCAACAGTCTTTCTATATCTGTTTCCTTCATTTTTTAAAGAAAAATTAAATCTTTCTCAGATATGGTTACTCACATGCTTAAGTAGTTTAGCTTATTTTTCAAGCAATATCTAAAGGCTGATCTATTTAAACATGTATTTAGATCTAGAAACATAAAGTAATATTTTCAAAGTAGATCTAGTTTTTATTAAGTACTTGTGCATATTTGCAATCTTTTATGTTGTTAACGCTTTATTTGGCACATTTGATGCATTACAAGTGGCTGGTTTTTCACTTTTATTGCCAGGACAACGAGAAGTGCTGCCGAAAAATCAAAGATCTAAGTTGTTCAAAGACATCCCGAAGCACCACTCTTGATCTTGTCTTACTTATAAAATCTCTAAGCATTTGGATCCAGATTTGTAAGGACCATTGGCATCCACCTCAAGCATTGTAAATACCATTAATAAAATATTTTTCTGAGTAGGCTCTTTCGATCCCACTCCCCATCCTCCCAGGGGGGAATCGATGTTTTTGGTGTTTTCCATTTTGTTTTATTTATTTTCTTTAGTTTAGTTGTTTATTGCAGTGCTGTATACTTTGAATCGTCTTTACAAGCATTCCATACTGTTTAAATTCAAAGTAACAATACTACTTACCCCACGCTCTCCCGAGTACCCCGAAAGGGTGAAAGAGATTTGTGGTAGGATTAATTAGAAAATATTTCTTTTATATATGTGTTCTTAATTTTTTAAAATCAATTCAACCATTTCTTTCCCGAGTACCCAAAAGGTGAAAGATACTCTTTGGTCATCATCTAAACAATTCATTATTACATCTCTAACAAAATAAACCAAGACTCATTCCCCATATGCTCTACACCACTGCAGCTTGTCTGATCAGTTGGATGTATCATAAAGGGATACGAGTTACTAGATTTAATAGGAAAAATCCACACAAGTCATTTTCTTGAGAACTCGGGAGGTTGCAAAGGGTAATCACTACAGAGTCAGGGGTCTACTCCAAGCAGGTTCATCCTCGCCCTATTGAACACTTGGTATTACTGCTTTAGCACTCAGTTCGAAGGGACTTCACTTGTTGGGCCAAACCCACAATTAACTCATGCCCTTAAATATTCATTTAATAATCTAAAATTTACCAACCGAGACACTGCAATACTTTTACTGAGACTACACTAGCAACCCACATTTGCAAGCAGTTCATATTCATTGACACTGGTATGTTTTTACGTTCAATGCTTAAATCAATTATTGCAAAATGTCGTGAATGGTGCTTACATTGTCATATGTTGTTGATGTGATCTCTTTCTTGCAATAGTCCATTGTGTTATTTTATCCATTTCATATTGACTCCTAGATTTAGTATTTTCTTTCGTAGACTAAAAACCATATATTTTCTTCTAATAGGGACCACCCCCCTTGGCTTCGCTAGGAGTTGACCTAGACGGAGGAGTTGAGTGTTGAGTGATAGTATCTCAACTTGAGACTTGCCCCCAAGGACGCACTATTAGCTACCTAAATGGCACTTCTCCATTCGAGTGCCGACATTCCCTATGTTGGCACACAAAAGGACATTTATGGATTGAAGGTTGCCTAAAACACTATAGATGGGCATGTTATGAACTACCTTTATCATCCATCCAGTTGGTTATTTTTACCTTTGAATATGTCAAGTGTTGTACACGCCTTTTCCTATATGCAACTCATGTACATACGCGCCTTTTATTAAAGCATGTCGTGTGTTGTATGTGAGTATTGGTAATTGCATCTTGCGTACAGATCTGTACGTGGGCGTCCCTTAGAGCAATTCGTGTGTCATACGTGAGTTGCTAGTATTAATACTCGCGTACACCTTCCTTTGACATTAAAAATAATAAATCGCGATTATCTGAGATTTGTTAAGCCCTTAACCATAACCATCTTAACTGTCTCAACCTCCCCAACCCTCAAAACTGCCTTATTTCACTAAGTATAAATAAAGGCCTTTGGGAGGGTCTTAATGAATGATACTTGGAGAGCAAAGTTATGCTGGTGGAGTCTATTCATAAGTCTTTGGAGCAGTGGAACTCGGAATTCTTTGGTTGTAGAGGAGCCCTTGTCTCAGGCGTTGGGTTGTAATCTGAACTTATTCACTATTGTTAATACAGAGAATCCTTCTTCCATATGTGCTTTGAAGGTCTTTCATGTATCATGGTTTGGTGAATATTTATGATTAAGCACTCTGTATATGATTTATCTAACCTGTTTTATATACATGTATCATCTTGAATTTGGAGGATTTGCTCTTGACAGGTGAAGGAGAAGCATCCCTGAAGGATTTGGAGGATAAGCAGAGCGGAAGAGGACAAATCTAGGACCAACCGTTGTGTATTGAGTAAGTCTATTCTATCCTCTTATTTCCTTTTCTGCACTCTAGAGTCGATTGCCTGCAAGTTTTATGAGTATGTTGGTAACCCCAAACCTTCGGTTATAAGGTGTTTATTCCTGTACAACAGAACTGGCGACTCCATTAGGGAGCCGAGACTGCTGTAGGTTGTTTCTGTCACCCCTAACCAGTCTTTGCCTTGAAGTTTGTGTGTGGTATTTTATCCTGGTTCATGCTTACCATAGTGTTTGAAATCCTTGTATATTTTTCTTATTTTTTGAGAAAAAAATGTGTACCTATATGCGGGTTGTCCTCATACACAGTCGTGTATAGAGGCCTGCATACGCAGGTTGCCCTCTTGGACAGTCGCATACAGTACGCGAGTTAGTCTTAAACACAGTCGCGTACAAGCCTGGAAATAGGGATTTTTAGGCTAGGGTTTGCTTGTCCCTGTCTTTTTGTAATTCATGTTTGTTAGTTGGATTTCTTTATGAATACTTTGCAGTTAGTTTGAAGACCTTTGTGACCACACTTTGTGCTTTTTCGTAAAGCCCTTGGGTTTCTTTTTTGGGATTGTCTTCTGTTTGCATATTGAAGTAGGTTGGCCTGTTTGGGTTATTGGTTGAAGTGTCTCTGTCTGAATCAGTGATCAGGGTTTTGGGCATTGTTTCTCCAGTCTATCTTTTGATAGTGGTTGGTTTGTCACTTACCTTTGTGAGTTTACAGTGATTTCTTGTCCTTGTACACACCCAAGCTAGCGTTCCTCATCTTCCTTTGTTGGTTGATTCTTGGTTGTATCGACTTGTTTACTTCAGTTTGTTTATTTTATACAGTTGATTTGATCCAAGTATACTCAAGTTTAGTGCATTTTAGGTGCATAGTAGAGTTTGAACATTTGAAAAAAAAAAGTGAAAAGAAAAACATTTTCAAGCTTTTGCATTTGCTTTGCATAAGTAGTTTTCATTTCAGTTTTAAAAATATAATCTCAAAAACTACAAAAACATAGTCTTAGTTTCTCTTTATCGCTTGCATTTGTTCATCAATTTATATTTACAAAAAGAAAAAGAAGTTTGCTTTAATAGTGGCAATTTCCTTTGAAAAATACACCTTTACTTTTTTATTTCTTACCGAGTCAAAAACACCATAGTTCATCACTCCATTTCCTTCTAAGTAAGAAAAGCCCTTTAAAATGAATGCAATAATTAAAATTTACTAGTAATTTTTATTTTTAGGGGCCTTTCACCTACTAGCTTAGGCTAGACTTGTGGGATAGGAATTGTAAACTTCCCATAAGTTTTAAAATTTAGATGTAGTGGACCTTTCTTTAGGTAAATCCTTGAATTTATCAATTGTATCTGGGAAGCTCCTCTCAAAAGGGAGTCAAGCACGAGGCCGCGTGGAGGCATTGGACTGAGGAGATAACCCTCTGATTCCTTGTCAAAACGTAAATCAGGACTTTTATGCATCTGGGGATTCTATCCTAGATAGAGTTTCAGGCTCAGATACCCTGCCCATGTGTACGATTTAGGCTTACGACTGTCCCCCCATACTGTTGGTATAGCTAAGGTAGCCTTCAGTCTCTTGACATTTAGGGTTCATACCTAGGTAAACTGGAAGGCTATTTCTGGTTCACCTTTGATGGGCTTGGAAGGTATCCCTTGTTGTAAGTGTAGGAGGGCGGTGGGTGATTCCTCTGCTTGTGCCTAAGAACCACTTCAAGGACACCAAGGAATCGTTCTTCAGCTTTCTTCTGGAAAGCATATATTTCACCCTTGATTGATTGTTTGAGGCTTTAGGATTTTTTATAGTGTGTGCTCTGTGGTTTTTCCTGTGCTTAGTTGGCCTTAGGGTTTGATTTGTTAAATTTTCAATCATGGAGGACCAACCTATTAGAAGGTCAAGAAGGTTGTGAAACCTTCCTCCTCTCATCACATTGGAACCTCCACCTCTACCCCAAAGGTGGAGATTGGACATGGACGGTTCATTTGAACCGGTAGGAATAAGTGAAGTTCTAGGTGAACCAGAACTTATAGCTAACCGTTTTGATCTAGATACAGTTGAGATAGAATACTTGTAGATTGACGAGTTTGCAAGGAATTTTAACACACCCTTGACTGATTTAAACGATCCTGTGATCGTTCAGGTTAGACCTTTTGATTCACCTGTTTTAGGTGTCCCTATGGATAGGATTATGTCTTCTGTGGAAGAAAGTTCTTTTGTGTTCACCTCAGCCGTTCTAGTTGAAGGGGTACTACCTCCCCCGATAAGTGCCCCTAGATCTAGTATACCTTCTACACCTTTGACTCCAACGAGCCAGGTGGTCCAACCACCGGTTCACTCAAACCTAGCAGGTACTTCTGGTGATATGGTTACTGGGATTCCTAGTATACCTATTGTTCCTTCTTCCTTCCCATATACTACCTAGAGTGGTCCGGTAGGATCCTCGGCGTTCATCCAAGGATTTCCTTGGAATGGGGGGCACATTCCCCCATCCACTCCATACGTAGGCCCACTACCTTCTTACGTAGGAGTGCAGTTTGGAAACAATACCTCTTACAGGAAAAGTTTTCAAACTCTGATTTCGGCCCCGTTTACAAGCTCTCCCTTTTTGTTGTTTAGTGGAGGGATACCGGTTCCTGTCTTTCAGACCCCAGTTTCCATGGGGATGGCCTGAACTTATTATACTGCACCTCCCACACACAATCCTGTGGCTTGTTACCACCTAAGTTACACTTAGTGGTTTTCTATCAAGTGAGCTTGGTGAACCGGACAGGGATAACTTGTTCGGACTTCAGAGAACCTTCAGTCTTTCTTCCGAGAAGCTTTATTGTATCATATCACATGTTCATACCCCATGGGGGAATTGTAATAAATGTTCTAGCATGATAGTGTCTGTAAAAGACTCGGTCTCTTAGACTTCATTTGTCAATCCGATCAGCCCAGGGTGTTTTTTCCCTTGGTTATTATTGGTTGTTGAATAAACGACTGATAATTTCTGAGTTTTTCACTCCATACCTCCAAAGTTGGGGTGGTCGGCTTGGCATTTAGGCCTATTGAGGTTATTAGAGTCTGTGTGTCAATGTGTAAGCATGCTAGACATCTTTTTTTAGTCATATGAACATGTCTAAGTCCCCCTAGGTGTTTTTCAATTTTTCAATTTTTCAGTTTTTTCAGGGTTTTTTATTAAATTTTAATTTTTCCAAAATTTAGGCCATTTTTTAATAGTTTAATTGGAAAAATTGAGTCTGTAATAAAAGTGGGCCAAATAATCAGTTTCAGTCATGTAGGTGCTCATTTTAAAGCTAAGAGCACCATGTAAACCCATGGACCCACTTTTTCCTAAGTTTTGAGTGATCTTCCATCACTCAGGTCAAAAAGGCCCAAAAATCAATTCTTGATTATTTTAATTAATAAATTGATGAATAATGGAGCAAATCCAAAATCAATAACTCAATGGATTCTCAACCGATTTGACTGAAATAAATCAGATCTGGAGCAGATTGACTGGATCTGACAAATCCTTGACTAAAGGAGGGGATCAAATCAGATCTGGAGCTGATCTACAGTGGTCTTCATGAGGAATTGCGCCCCCCCTCTCTCTTCAACACGTTTTGGCTCTCTTGGATGCTCTGTGGGCCGATGTGTCAGTGTATGGGTTCATGTGTCAGCCAGATCAGGCCCCCGGTTGACAAGTAGGCTCCGTTCAGCCTCAGTTCTACATTGATGAACTATCCATCAGCTGATTTCACTTGATTCCATGAGGAATTGCACCCCCCCTGGGCTAGATGGCCTGCAATTTGTATAAATCAAGGCACAGCCTCCTCTTCCAAGCTAGTTAGAGCTGGACTGAAGGGCTTGCCATTGTAATTGTGTACTAATCTTATTTTGTTGAATAAAGAAAATCTTTGGAGGCTCAATTGTGGAGTATCTTTCATGTGTGGATTGTCATTGTCTTGCTGCAATCGAGGTGAAACTGCTATTTTTCCAGTTTTTTGCACTTAATTATTGTCTGCCTGAATGGTTTCTTAAATCATAAGGATAGATCATTGTAAGTAAGCTTACTTACTTTCTAGTTGTTGCATATGTTTGAATGAGTTAATACCTGTATGTTAAATAAGGTTATTTGCATACTGTATCATCCCTTTCTCATATGTATCTTCAGATCTGATAGTTTTGTATGCAGGAATTGTGTTGTAGCTTACAGGTTTGCCGTAGCTAGAAGATCTATGGTTCAGGTTTGATTCCATGATTTCCACCAGAGATTGCTAAGATCGTGCCCCTCGGTGCTTCTCTACCAAGGTCCCTCTGCAGATCTGCTTCAACAACAAGCACCTTTCTTCCCCTTTCTCTCCTTTAAAATTATTAAACTTCCTTCAAACTGGTTACTTTAAGGTCTCTTTTAAATATGATCTATCTCATAAAGAAAAGCATACATAGATATAATTATCAATATCCCTTCAATTTTCTAGATCTTAGTTTCATTGTGCACATAAAGTTCAATTTCAAGAGATCTAGCTAAAATTGCCTTAGTTTTGCAAGTAGTTTATTGAAAAATTCATAGCTTGCTATTAAGGTAGTTTCATTTGCTGTTCAATAATTTCAATATTCTGCAATATCAGTGCTGTTAATTGGCTGCACAAACAGCCGGCCAAGATCCCAAGGAAAGCTTGCTTTCCTTGGTTCCATTTTCGTCGGTTTAACTAGTTCAATTTCATTAATTTTTTGAGATAAAGTAGGATGACCCAAAGGCACTCTTAAAGTGATTTGGGGAATTTGTTATTCTAATTCATTCACTTTCATTTATTAGGTCTGACAGAGAAGAAAAGAAGCTTCTGTCCAAAGTGGCTTTTGGAGCGCTCAAATCCCCCCAGGGGGCTCTCTTTTGTCACATAATTTGTAATTGTTTTGCATAAACTATAATATCTTGGTTTCAGCCTGTATAAGGACCAAGAAAGCTATTTTTTATCAATGCTTTGATATTGTAACCTCTATAATAAAATCATCCTTTGAATAGGCTCTTTCGAGCCCATTCCCCATCCCCCCTGGGGGGGTTCGCGTCGGTGCCTTTTTTGTCTTTTTCTGCTTATTTCGTTTTACTAGAATTTATCTGATTGGTAGGGTAGTATATTTGATTTTGTTGTTAATTACATAATTCCATATCTTATTTTCAAAAGTAATCATAATACTTACCCCACGATTTCCCGAGTGACCCGCAAGGGGAAAGAGATTCGTGGTAGGATTAATCAGAAAACCGCATTTGTGTAGTTGTGTTATTTTCTCATCTTTTGTTTATCAGCATTTTAAAATTAACCCCTCCTTGATTCCCCGATTGAGATCCACTTGGATCGAAAGAGGTTCTTGGAGGCTTTTCTTTTAAGCAAGAACACGTCTTTTAAAACTTATTAAAATTTACAAGACTCCAGTGTGTATGCTCTACACTTGGATGCAGTTCGTCCGATCAGTCAAGCTGTATCAAAAGCACTTGGGTGACTAGCATAATTATGACTCACCTTCCCCAATTAACAAACCATCACGTGAAAATCCAACACCTCGATCAAACCTTTACGGTGGCAAAATACCCAAAGGAAGTGGGAACCTACTAAAAAGTGATCTCGGGGCGCCGATCTCTGTCACACCCTAATGGGTGCGTTACGAACACAGCCCCAGAGACTCCATTTCAGCCCACATATTCCTTGCGGGTAGCCATATAGGCTTTGTTTTGGACATACTCCAAGTACTCTCGGGTATATCTGGAGTTCTCCTTAAGCCTAATTTAAACAACTCATACTCCAATTTTAACTTAAAACATACCAAGATGCAATCGAAAAACATTTATTCAAAACACATGCAAGCACACTGATCTCTTTTGACTCCATTTTTAAGGCACTGGTCTTTTCTGCTTCATATATATATTGTGTATCAACTTTGTGCTTTCGTGTGTATCTTTGTATCTTGTCATCTTGATTGCTTATAGTTAAAATATTCAAACTCCTAAATAATTGATTCAGTACAACATCATTACACTAAGAAATCATCCTTAGTAACTTAATAGGGTCTACCCCCCTTGGCTCAGTTAGGAGTTGAGCCTAAACGGAGGAGTCAAGAACAAGGTGGCAGCCTTGACTCGAGACTTGCCCCCAAGGACACACCGAGTGGCTTGAAGATTTCTGCCACGTGATCCAGGTGTGTGAAAAGGCAGCAACATGGCTTACGGATGGAATCCATTTTAGAGTAATCTACCCACTTCGCAACTGGTGGCAGGGGGCAACCCCACCTTTACCTATGGGAATTCGGGGGCAGGTCCCTCTAATTCCCAGGCTGGCACATTTAGTGCCCCGATTCGACCCAAACTTTCATTCTTGGCAACATTAAACTTGCTAGATTTGTCAAAGTTGATGAATGAACCAGTGAGGCATGACCCCTCGTGGCCACCTGTTCCCACCAAATTGCCATCAGACATCCCTAAATTCGAGGGCAAAGTTGGTGAAGATCCTGGGGCTCATGCCACCACATTTCATTTATGGTGTTCTTCGAATTTAGTGAATGAAGATTCAGTTAGGTTGAGGCTGTTCCAAAGAACCTTAACAAGTAACACAGCAAAATGGTACATTGAGTTTCCTTCTGCTACTTTTAGTAGTTTCTGGGACTTGGCTAGTGCATTCCTTAGCCACTTTCAGCTTCCGGTCCAATATGATTTCGGAACAGACTTGTTATCTAGGCTTTAGGCAGAAAAAGGATACCCACATCTCGGATCATATCCAAGAGTGGAGGAGGCGAAAGAGCCTTATAAAAGCCACTATCCCTCCTGAGTTCCTTCTAGAGTGGTTCCTTAAATCCCTGTTGCCCTACATATCTAAGGACGTATCCACCTCAGGAGTGACGAATGAAGAAGAAGCCATTCTCAGGGCCCAGCAATTGGATTTGATTTATTCACAATATGGGATCTTGTATGAGATTATCCCTGAGGCACCGAGGCCTACGCACGATGTGGAGAAGCCTAAGCCTGGACCCCATGTCGATGGTGTGGTTGGGTCCGTCAATTCTCCCACCGTAGAGTCTTTGGCTAAGCAACTTCATCAGTTGTCTGTCAAGCAATCTACGACGGAGGCAGCAAAGGCTGACCCCTCCCCCCAGAGTGTGAATGTTTTTGCACAAACCTCTTAGAAGGGCAATCAGCAGCCCGATGGGAAGAAAAAGAGAGGAAAGAAAGGAGAGGGAAACCAAAACGAGCAGAATCCCACGAATAATGCTGATGGGGGCAAGAAAGAAAAGAAGAAGGTTAAGTTCTTGTGCAATTTGTGACACGAGGACCACCTTACTCACCTTTTTCCCCTTATGGAACAAGCCCAGAAGCTGCTTAAAGCTCAACAACTGGCTATCCTGAAGGATCCTTTTCCCCAAGGACAGAACTCTGCTTCAACTTCTAATGTAGCAGGGGGCACTCAAAATGCTCCTGACCCAAATTATATCAACATGGTTCGATCTTCAACTTTTTTACAGACGAGGAATAAAAATTATGAGAAAGAGACTTCTGAGAAGGGTAAAGCTGTAGGTGAAACTTCTAACCCTCTCACGATAAAGAAACCTCCTGAAACTATGCCGAAAATACCGAAAGGTGTTTTCAAGAAGACTTTGCATAACCCTAATGCTAGGGCTGCTTCAAACTACTCCGTGGTTGAAGACTTAGCCCAAAACCCATGTGCAATGTTAGCTTTAGAGGTGTTACAGAGTTTCCTTGCCCAGTGGGATGCCCTCTTAGCAGCTTTAGGTAGCATGGACTCATCGAGTCTCATGGTGAAATTTCATTTATCTGATGTTAAAATTCTCCTACCTTACCATGTAGCCTTATCAATAGATGTCATCCATGGTGGAAATACCGTTGGAAGGACAGTTGTTGATGAGGGTGCTTCTACATGTGTTATGTCCTTGACCTGTTGGAAAGCTCTCGGATCCCTAGAGCTGGTCCTGTAAAACACTCTACTTACTGCTTTCGATGGAATATCCTTCCGTCCGCATGGTATCTTGCCAACTTTTGAAATTAAGCTGGCAGGGAAAGCAGTGTCTGTTGAAGTAGAAGTAATTGATGCACCCTTGGACTATAATATGCTTCTGGGAAGAAACTGGACTTATGCGATGTCCACTATTGCATCGGTTGTCTTTCGTGTAGTGGTTTTTCCACATGAGGGAAAGTTGGTTACTATTGACCAACTTGATTTTACTCAGAAAGGTTGTTCAGAGTCTAATGAGTCTGCTATCCCATTGGTTGATTAGGTCAAACCTGTTGCATAGAGATTGGGGGATAGAATGTATACATCACTGATGGGCACCTTTGATCTTCTAGCCTCAGTTAATTATATTGATTCTACTAGTGTGGGGAGGTCCATAGCTACGGTTGTTGATAGGACTGGTCCTTGGGTTTTCCCTTCCCCCCACAAACCGGAAGTGCCCTTATCAGCAGTGGAAGTAGCTTACCAAGCTATCACTCAGACCACTGTTGATCCTATTCCAGATCCTCTAATAGTCTCGGAAGATCTGGTAGAAGTCTATTTGCCCGCATGGGCAGAAAACTCTTTGCACTCTATAAATTGTTTAGACATGGTTTTACCTTCTGATGAAGCCATTTTGGAAGCTATGAGTGGGCGTGGTAATATTTGTGAAGATCTTCACCATCGATCCTATTTTCTTCCAAAACTAAGCAGAATAGAAAATCAAGAGTATCGTTTGAGACTGTCAGAAGATGTTGATACACCTATCAATCTGTCACGTCCCCGTCCCTCAACCGGCGAAGAGGACGCGACGAACACATCAACACAGCCGGGAAAATGGCCCCATGAACATAATCAAAGAAATCAATGCTGGACATAAAATTTACAGGCATACACAGATGCAAAACTCTTCAATCATACAGCGGAAGCAACACAAATACATTCCAGCATTTAACATCAATATAAATTACAGAGATGAAGTAACCAGCAGTACTTATCTTTTGACGAAGAATCCACCCGCAACCAGCTACATCGCTGCAACGTTCCACCCAACCATAGGCCAGCTTGCTCATCAATCTCTCAGCAACGCTGCCACCCCCGAGCTGGGCATGATTCCTCCGGAATAAGGGTCAATTGCAGGCTTATACATCGCCAAGGGGGCATGTTAAGCCAGTAAATTTTTCTCCATTTTTGGTTTATTTTCTCCATTTTTGGTTTGTTTTCAATCTACCTCAGTGAAGGTTTTGGTTTTAAATTTTAATTTTAGTCCCTTTCAGGAGCTATATGGATGATTGTATAGGTTTTGAGCCCAGTCTTTTAGGTTTTATTTGATTTTTGATGGTTTTTTATATTTTAAAAGGGGTTAAAGAAGATCATATTTTCAAAGTTGATTCATTAATGTGTTTAGAGAGAAGTTAGACTTGTTTCTTAAACCAAGCATCTTTTAAAACCTCCGACAAATTAGCTGAAAATTGCAAAACAGCGAAAATTTGGCCCAGCAACTATTCTTGTAGCGCTGGATGAAAATTTAACAAAGGGCGCACTACAACAATATCGTGGCCCTTTGTTTTTTTCAAATTTCAAACGGATTTCAATCATGATTGCAGTATGTGAGTGACTAATTTCCTTGTGTGAGTGTTTGAACACGTGTTTACTGCAGTTTAAGCATGATTTTAGTTGGTTATCAGTCACGAAGCAGAGCAGGTTCATCATTGCATATTATGCGGAATCAGTTGGACAAATCAGCAAATCTCGGCCAAAGCTTGCAAAATTCTCTTTCTATACGCATTATTATCGGAGAGGAGTGCTCGTAATGCATATCAAAATGATGAAGAGGTGGATTGTGTTCCTGTGAAGAGAAGACAGTGTTTTTAACGCCAGCAAGAAATTAGGGCTTCTTAATTCACGCCCCTGTAGTTAAGGAGATGATACGAAGACACCTGTTTTCATAAGAAGAGACCGTTGAAACTCCAAAACTAAGCTTTAAGCCACGGCAGTTGAGAAATTGGTAGGTACTCCGATACGAACCCTTAAAACTAAAAAATTTAGGTTTTTTCTTGCTGCACGATTATCTGGAGATGATATTATAGGTTATAAAATAAACTTTTCACCACAGAAATAGCTATCTGAAGCTATTATGAGGAATTTGCATGAACAGAGCAGCAAAGAATCCTTAAGTTTGAAGTTTACATCCTGGGAAATTTTAATGACAGTTTAAACGCAGATTGTTTATCATTTTCTCTCCAATACATTCGAAACTCTGATAGGGATGCATATTGGTTATAATGAGCCAATTGAAAGGATTCTTCTCATGACCTAATGCCAGTGTAAACCAGAATCTACAGGAAATAACATTGAGAGGACTCATAGACTGTTTTGCTATACTAATCTTTTACACAGAAAGTTTCAGTTTATTTGAGAGGCTGTTGATGGAGGTCATAGCTTGTAAAATCTATGGTTTGGAGAATAATGATCAAATGCTTGGAAGACATCTTGGATTTTATGTACAGGATTTGATGACATTTTTGTCGCTAGGGTGAATATATTGCAAACACTGGTGCTTTTCTCTCTTCTCATACAGATATTCTCCGATGGGTCTGATAAGCCTGTGATTGATGTTACTATTGCAAAATCTGAAGCAGTCAGAAATTTAGGGTTTGAGGATCAAAGCTGTTTTGATGCATAGAAGAAGGAGCAAATACTGAAGATAGAGAAGCTATTTTCACTGACAGTTTTCAATTATATTGAACACCCTGGACACTGGTTAACCAAAGTATTGTCTTCTATGATTTAAATCAGTTTCTATTAAAGGAGTACATAACCTATATTCAAACCTAGTTGTATGGTTGAAGACAAGGGAACATTGACATTGCAGGCCTATTCAGGAGTACATAACAGATTGTGGAGGAATTCAAAGAGCAGAAAAACCAGTCTGTAAAACCTATTGGAAACCTAAAACCAGACTGTTTTTGTTTCCTGAAAGAAGAATATGGGGAAAAGTGGAAAAAGTGGTAAGGTCAACAGGGCTGAGCCCACTGACCTAACCTGGATCCAGAAGCTTCCTGATTGTGCAGAACTGTTTCAGCAAGCAGGTTGGTTGAAGTTTTTCAAGAAGATAGATGGTTTCAATGCTCAGGTATCTTGCAAGTTTGCTAAGGGACTCAAAGATGATATGATCATGATGGATGCTTTGAAATTCAAACTGACTGTGGAGCTAATAGCAGAAGCTACTGAGATCAGCAATGAGGGGGAGCATTGGTTTAAAAAATTGCCTTTTGACTTTGAACCCCAAAGATACCTATTGCCTAATGTGACTCCTGACTGGAACAAGGGTATCCTCATTCAAAATTTCAGGAAGGAGTGGATCGAGCCCATAAGGATACTTCAAAGTTATGTGACCTGTGAAGGCAGATATTACTTTGTCTTTAAATATCATTTCAGGTTCCTGCAACACATAGTAGGAGTTTCTAAAATGAACTTGCCCTTCTTTTTCTTAAAAAGCCTGCAGAAGATGTCAAGCAAGATAAAGAAAAATGATGATCACACCTGCCAGTCACTTTTTCACCATGGTCTCATCAAACTAATCATCACCATAGTGTTGCAGCATGAGGGAAGGGCTTGGGATTTCTTTTTGTTTTGGTCAGATGTTCATCCTCAAAAAGAAGATCAGCAGCCTAAAAGGCAGACTGATAAGGGGAAGGTAATGATCAAAAAGTTAGGTCACTCAGTCAAATGTACAAGTAAAGATGAGGTTAAATCCAAGAAGGTGACAGAGCAGGTAGCAGAACAAGTAAAGGATGATAGTCAGCTCAAAGTGGCTTCATATTCCATGAGAAACAAGTACTCATTGTTTGCAGGTGAAGAAGTGCAGCCTTGTCTGAAATTACCACCAGTAGCACATTCTGAACAAGCTAGGACTATTGATAAAGAGAGAGATGCTACTCCTGAAAAGGAATTACCAACTAAACAGAGGAGCCCTCTAACCATATTATCTGAAGATGAAGGTTATTTATTGGAGGATGAACAGCAGATTGTTGTGACAGAGCCAAGTACAGAAGCATATGGAGACTTTCCTACCTCAAGGGTAAAATCAGCAAAATCTAAAAGGAAGAAAAAGATAAATGTAGCTGCATATAGAAGACCAACAACCAGACCTACTAACAAGCTGAGATGGAACATGAAAAAGCTACTTAACCCCAAACTAGAGTCCAGACGGGAAGCTGTGGTGATTAGTTCTTCCTCTAATGAAAAAAGCAGAAATTGTTAAAAAGAGCAGTAAAGGTAAGGGAAAGAGAACTGTCAAGCCTTCCTCCTCTTCCCAACCTACAGAGACAAAAGATCACAGTTAGTAGGAGAAATTGAACAGCCTAGGTCTGAATTATTTGAAATAATTGCTGAAATTAAAGATAAACTTACCAAGCAGCAGGAAGAAGATAAAGCAAAGGCAGATATTCTTGAAGATCATGAATTGGATGAAGAGGATCAAGCTATTCTCAAGCAAGCAGGATATTTAGAAAAATCAATTGTTCATGTTGATTTTTCAGATCTTTTAATGCAGGATGACAATATATCAGAGATCCCAAATTTTCATGAAGATGATGTACAGGAAAGTATTCAGAGATACAGGAAACACATGAAGCACCTGTAAGAAACTAATGATGGATTATTCAAAGTTAATAAAGGGCTCGTAGAGGAGTTGCAGGATATGCATAAACACTTTTTGGAGCTGTCAGAAGTTTCCAAGGAATTCCTTAGCAGGAAAAGAGTTGCTGACAGGTACTGTGCAAAGCTGGAGAAGACTGTTGATCATTTACAACAGGAAAATAAAGACTTGCAGAAAAGGATAATTGATATGGAGAAGAAGGATAAAAGAGCTAAGAAAAGGTCTCGAGCCCTAGATGGAATATCACTTCTTGTTGAGGCAGCTAAGAAGATATGAAACAGTTATTAGTTAGTGGTTATTTTTGAAAAACACTTTTTGTTAAAGCTTTTGCTATTTTTAGTAATCATGTAATTTTGTAAAAGTCACTTTTTACTTTACCTACTTAGTGACTCGATGGAGGTAGTTAGGAGGTAAAACCTAACTGATTTTGGGAGAACTTTCCTATTTAAATGAGTTAGCAAGACATTGTTGGGGTTCTGGATTTTGGGAGCATCAGGAGGTCTGCTAGCTGCTTGTACTATCAGACTTGTTCAGAGAACTCGTACTGTAACTCTCATATACATTTACTGATGAAATAATGTGATATATGACTCTTTCCCCCACATTTTGTCTATGTTGGCTTTGTTATTGAGCATGTTTCGCTTCTTAAATCGTAATTTCATTGCTAGTTGATGTCTTTTTCTGGTAATGCTTATCTTTTAATGTATGAACCACAGCATAGTATCTTTGTTGGATTTTTGTGATATGTTTGGGAATCTTTTTCAGTTTATGTCTATGATTTAGTTGTTGCTTTTATTCTGAATGTATTCCCTACATGATCTTGAAGCTTACAACCAAAAACACATAAACAAAACCCTAAACCCTAGTTTGAATTGAGTTTTTTCTCTTGAGATTGTGTTGGCTTGTTACCCTAGCCTTAGTAACAATTTCTGACACAAACATCTTTGGCGCCGTTGCTGGGGACGAAGCTGAAGCAAATATTCCCTGGGATACTTATCATTTTCCTGGTTTAAGAGGTGGACTTAAACCAGCATCTTTTGAAGGCTATTTTCACCAAATTTGGACACACTGGCTTCTAGAAGTATTGGAACCAGGAGCAGACCTACATCTCCCTTGCTACGGGGTGTGACAGACCCTGAAAAGATTATCAAAACAGCAAGAAAGCTCAGAAGGTCCCAATCTTTTCCAGCTTCTTGTGATCCTCACCAGTTGGGTGATGAATTAGACCCAGCTGAAAAGTCACCTTGGTTAAAACCTACCATTCCTGAAAATACTTTTCAAGTTTTTACCAATCCAGAAACCTTTTTGAAAGCTAAAACTACTTCTCCTGGAAAAATCCCACTCTTTCAGCTGAAAATAGGAAAGAATCCATTCCAAGCAAGTACCAGTCAAGTTTCTTCCTCTTCAAAACCTCAAATTAAACCTCAGTCCACAATGGGAAGCCAAAATCCACCCATGGATATGATGGACAGAATGATAGCTGCTAGGTATGCACCATTAGCATTACCCCAGCCTTTACATGCCTTGCATACTCATGATTATCAGAAATATATGCCCCGATTCAATGGACAAGGTGAAACAACTGCAGAAGAACATTGGGAGGCCTTCCTGAGTTATGCAGATAATCAGAACATTGAAATTAAAGATGTATGGATGAGAGTATTTGTGCAGAGCTTAGATGGGGATGTGAGAAAATGGTTCAGGGAGTTGCCTGTCAATTCCATTACAATCATTGAAGAACTTCGTGACCTTTTCCTGAGACAGTGGGGAGACACCAAGGACCACACTTATTATATCACTGAGTTTGGTGCTCTTAGAAGAAATAAGGATGAAACTGATGCTGATTTCTCAAAAAGATTTAATAAGATGTATAGTAGGATTCCAGGAGAGATCAAACCTACTGAAACATCAGCCAAACTGACTTATGCAAATGCATTTGACCATGAATTTTCATTATTGCTTAGAGAAAGAAGAGCTGTCTCTTTGCTAAACATGCAAGATGCAGCCTTGGAGGTAGAGTCAAACTTACTGGCTTCAAATAAACTTAAAAAGGAAACACCTCAACAGTTATATGAAAGAAAAGGAAAGAAGGAGGCTGTTTCAACAAGTGCTGCACCCCAGTCTGCTGAAGCCAAAATAGATGAAATGGCTAAACTTGTGAAGGTTCTCACTGCCAAGCTGAACAAATTAGAACTTGAAAAGAATTCTGCCAAAGCTGCTCCAGAAGCTTAGAGAAATCCAAATAATCCAAATCAGTTCAGGAGGTAGTTTGCTCCTAGATTCATGCCAAGGGAGCGAAGAAATAATGACATTCAGCAGGAAAGGAGAGAGAATGAAGAGCAAAAAGTGCCCCCACCTTTTCAGAATAATTTAGCTGATGAAGAAGAGGTTGATGAACAACTCCTCTTTGAGGAGACTGAAACTGACCAAGACATGAATCACTTTGGAGATGGTTTATCCACAGGTTTTGTTACTCAAGAAGATTTCCTAAATTCTGAATACTATGATGCTGATTTATATGAAGTTGAAGATGATTTAGAGTTGGAGAAAACTGCTATAAATGCTGCTGCTAGTCAGAATGGAATTAAAAAGACCATTAATCTCAGAGCTGGTCCGAAACAAGTAGTCCAAGATCCCAAGAAGAAAGCTGTTGTACCTACTGCAAATGTTCCAGCTGCAAATGTTCCTGATAAACAAGTTGTTGATCATGTCACAGAGAAGAAGCAGCCTGCAGAAAAGTCCAAGAAGAATGCTGAAATTGAAGAGGTAAACAGGTCAGCTCAGAATTTCAATTTGGAAACTGAATTAGGAAAATTGAAAATTCCTGTTCCATTGACTGAACTTATAAAGAATCCATCTTATAGACAAACAGTTTTAAAGGTTATGAATGCTGCTAGTGGTCAGCCTATTTGGGATACTGTCAATCTGCAAGAAGAAAGCCCAAAAATATTTATTGGATCTGCTCTAGCTGAGAAAACAGAAAATGAAGCTGGTGCTTCCCCTCCCTTCTATGTTACCTTGACTGTCCACAACCAGATGATCCATAATTGCTTGTTAGACTCTGTAGCATCCCATAACTTAATGCCTAAAGCTGTGATGGAAGCCCTTGGTCTCAGTATCACCAAACCTTACCATGACTTATATTCCTTTGACTCCCGAGCTGTCAAGTGTCTAGGAGTAATTAAAGACATGGTTGTTAATCTTACTCAGTTGCCCATGAAGAGTGTCATAATGGATGTTGTTGTAGCTGATATCACACCCAAGTTTGGTATGCTTCTATCAAGATCCTGGGCAAAGAAGGTAGGAGGAACATTGCAGATGGATCTTTCTTATGCCACCATACCTGTTTTTGGTGGAGAAAATAGGAGACTTTACAGAGAACTACAGTTTGCCTACATTCTCACAGATCATAAGAACCCCACTAATCATCCATTGTATTCTGTTAATAAAGATCTTGGTACCTGCATGTTAAATTTTTCTGATGAGGACAATTCAGGTGGTCTGTTACAAGTAGAAAGAGATCAGCCCTTAAAACACAGCAGAGAAGAAGAAGATGCACTGTGGCAGCTGTATTTTGATGGATCTTCTTGCAAAGATGGTGTTGGAGCTGGGGTTTTGCTCATTTCTCCTGGAGGTGAGATAGTGAGACTCATGTATAAATTGGAATTTGTAACTACGAACAATACTGCTGAATATGAAGCTCTACTACTGGGATTGAAGGCTGCAAAAGACTTAGGCATTCAACAAATTGCTGCATTTGGCGACTCCGAATTAGTTGTTCAACAAGTGAAGAAAAAATATCAAGTAAAGTAGGGTTTTTTGAAGATCTACAGGAATGAGGTATGGGATATGTTAGAAAATTACTTCATAGCATTTAACATCTCACATATTCCCAGAAATCACAATGAAACTGCAGACTCATTAGCTCTAGCAACTACATACTTCAGAATTCCAAAAACTACCCAGTTAAGGTATCCAATAGAGGTGAGGTACAGACCATGTGTCCCTGACAATGTAAAGCATTGGAGGGTCTTTGAAGATGATGTTGAAATTAAGAAATTTCTTGAGCTTACAGATGAGTTTTCCAATGCTCAAATTGATCAGGATGAAGGAGAAGAACAAGATGATGAGTCTGCTGAAAGTGAGTCTGCTGATAATGTTTTTGCTGAAAATGAATTTCCTGAAGGTAAGATTGCAGGTCATAATATCATTGAGTTGAAGAGTAATTTTATCCCTAAAGGTTTAGTGCCTTTGGAAAGAATTTTTACCAAATATGACACTCCATCAAAGCCAGTGATACAATCTTCTGAAGAAAATGTAATGGACTACAATATTGGTACTGCAGAAAACCCAAGAATGGTTAAAATTTCTAAATCTCTGTCAGCTGAACAAAGGAGCAGATATATCAAGATTTTGAAAGAACATGTGGATGTATTTGCATGGTCCTATGAAGAATTAAGAACCTATGACACAGCAATCATTCAGCATAAGGTTCCCTTGAAGCCCAATGTTAAGCCTTTCCGACAGAAATTGAGAAGGATAAATCCAGCCTTATTTCCTGTGATTGAAAAAGAGATTAAAAAGTTACTGGATGCTAAGATAATAGTGCCTCTCAGGTACTCTTCCTGGGTTGCAAATCTTGTACCTGTCATAAAAAAGAATGGAGAGGTAAGACTGTGTGTTGACTTCAGGAATCTCAACAGGTATTCATTAAAAGACAACTATCCTCTTCCCAAGATTGAACAAGTATTGCAGCAGGTTGTTGGAGCACAAAGGATTTCCATGGTGGATGGGTTTTCAGGTTACAATCAGATTGCCATGCATCCGGATGATAAGGAAAAGACAGCATTTACCACCCCTTGGGGAACCTTCATGTATGACAAGATGCCCTTCGATCTGATGAATGCTGGAGCAACCTTTCAAAGGGCAATGGACATTGCATTTGTAGGTGAGAAAGATAAATTTGTTGTCATTTATCTAGATGACATCACTGTATTCTCACAGTCTGATGATGAGCACATAAAACATTTGAGGAAAACTTTTCAGAAATGCAGAAAATTCGGATTGTCTTTAAACCCCAAGAAATCTCATTTTGCTGTACAAGAGGGCAAACTGTTGGGTCACTTAGTGTCTTCTGATGGCATTAGAATTGACCCTGATAGAGTCAAAGCAATACTGAAGATCAGTTTTCCCAGGAGAAAAAAGGATGTGCAATCATTTGTTGGCAAGATAAATTTTCTGCGGTGGTTTATTCCTAATTTTGCTGAGACCATTAAACAAATCACAGCAATGTTAAAGAAGGACCAAGAAGTTAGATGGACTGTTGAAGCAAAGGCAGCTTTCAAAAAAATCAAGGTGGCTCTGACTGAAGCACCTGTTTTGGTAAGTCCTGATTTTACCAAGGAGTTCCTTACTTTTTCTTTTGCTTCAGCAGATACAATTGCAGCTGTCTTACTTCAAAAAAACAAGGAAGGACTAGAGCAGCCCATTTCCTTTTTCAGTAAGACTCTCAGGGATTCTGAACTGAAGTACAGCATTCTGGAAAAATAAGCCTACGCTCTGGTGAAAGCTCTGAAATTTTTCAGAATTTATATTCTTCATTCAAAGGTGATTTCATTTGTTCCAAATGCAGCAGTGAAAGATGTTCTGACACAGCCTGACAGTGAAGGAAAGAGGGGAAAGTGGATTGCCAAGATTATGGAATATGAGGTGGAAATCAGACCTACTAAGCTGGTCAAAGGACAAGGATTGGCCAAACTGTTGGCTGATTCAAATTTTCAAGCACTAGGATTAAATGTTATGGCAGAAGAATCAGCACCTGGAGAAAAGCAAGCAATGCTGGACAAAG
Source organism: Pseudotsuga menziesii (assembly GCA_001517045.1). Taxonomy (NCBI): domain Eukaryota; kingdom Viridiplantae; phylum Streptophyta; class Pinopsida; order Pinales; family Pinaceae; genus Pseudotsuga; species Pseudotsuga menziesii. Next base: position 285,293 of record LPNX010351433.1, read on the forward strand.
AAAGAATCATGGACTCTTATTCATCTTCAGATTGGTATGCTGATATTGTTTATTTCCTGTTATTTTTGCAATACCCAGAGCACTTAGATAGGAAGGCTGCCAGATCTCTGAAACTGAAAGCTACTAAATATTGTTTGCTGGAAGATCAATTGTTTTGGAAAGACCCAGGAGGCATCTTGTTAAGGTGTTTGGATCAAGCTGAAATAGGGGAAGTAATTTCGGAATCTCATGAAGGAGCCTATGGAGGGCATAAATATTGGAAAACCACAGCTTACAAAATTTTGAGAGCTGGATACTATTGGCCTTCCCTCTTCTCAGATGTTTACCAGCAGGTAAGAGCTTGCATACCCTGTCAAAAATTTGCAGGTAAACAGAAATTATTATCCTTGCCATTGAAGCCTATTGCAGTCAATGCCCCTTTTCAGCAATGGGGTCTGGATTTTATTGGAGAGATAAATCCATCATCTTCTAGATAGCATCATTGGATTCTGACAGCCACAGATTTCTTCACAAAGTGGGTAGAAGCCATTCCTACAAGGAATGCTATAGATAAGGTGATTATGGAGTTCATTGAAGACAATATTCTGAGTAGATTTGGCTGTCCACACAGATTAATAACTGATAATGCCAAAGCATTTAAATCCAAGGAAATGGTGGCCTTCTGTGAGAAAAATGGCATTATTTTGAAACATTCAACTCCCTATTATCCTCAGGGAAATGGCTAGGCTGAATCATCTAACAAGAATGTCATTCAAAGCATTAAGAAAATGCTGAAACATAACAAAAGGTTTTGGGATTCAATGCTGAAATATGCATTGTGGGCAGACAGGATTACAATAAAACAGGCCATTGGTACTTCTCCTTATCAGCTGGTTTATGGCGTAGAAGCAGTGTTCCCTGTTCAGCTGGGCATTCCAGTAATGAAATTCCTCCAAAACTCTCAAGAGGAACCAGATGACATGCAAAGGAGGATATTTGAGATGATAGAGCTACAACAGCATAGAGAGAAGGTGGATAAAGAAGCTCAGTTGTACAGAGCTAAGGTAAAACACAGGTTTGACAAAAAAATTAAAGAGCATACTTTTTCAGAAGGTGAGTTAGTGTTAAGATGGGATGCAAGAAAAGAACAGAAGGGTAAGCATGGAAAATTTGATAATCTGTGGTTTGGCCCCTTTCTGATAGCTAAAGTTTTGGAAAATAATACATTCATCTTGCAGTCCTTGGAAGGTGAGGAATTGCTCAGCCCTGTCAATGGGCGATTCCTCAAACACTTTTACAGTTAATAAGATCATTGTCACTCTTCATTGTACATACTGGTGTGAGTGAGATTGAATAAAGACTCCATAGCCCAATGGAAGTTTTCAGATAGGTGAATAAAGGATAGAAGGCACTATTCTACAGGTTCTTGAAGCCTCACAGGGAGGACTTCATCCCGCAGCTGGAGCTAGATGTTAAGCCAGTAAATTTTTCTCCATTTTTGGTTTATTTTCTCCATTTTTGGTTTGTTTTTAATCTACCTCAGTGAAGTTTTTGGTTTTAAATTTTAATTTTAGTCCCTTTCAGGAGCTATATGGATGATTGTATAGGTTTTGAGCCCAGTCTTTTAGGTTTTATTTGATTTTTGATGGTTTTTTATATTTTAAAAGGGGTTAAAGAAGATCATATTTTCAAAGTTGATTCATTAATGTGTTTAGAGAGTAGTTAGACTTGTTTCTTAAACCAAGCAGCTTTTAAAACCTCCGACAAATTAGCTGAAAATTGCAAAACAGCGAAAATTTGGCCCAGCAACTATTCTTGTAGCGCTGGATGAAAATTTAACAAAGGGCGCGCTACAAGAATATCGCGGCCCTTTGTTTTTTTTAAATTTAAAATGGATTTCAATCATGATTGCAGTATGTGAGTGACTAATCGCCTTGTGTGAGTGTTTGAACACGTGTTTACTGCAGTTTAAGCATGATTTTAGTTGGTTATCAGTCACGAAGCAGAGCAGGTTCATCATTGCATATTATGCAGAATCAGTTGGACAACTCAGCAAATCTCGGCTAAAGATTGCAAAATTCTCTTTCTATACGCATTATTATCGGAGAGGAGTGCTCGTAATGCATATCAAAATGCTGAAGAGGTGGATTGTGTTCCTGTGAAGAGAAGACAGTGTTTTTAACGCCAGCAAGAAATTAGGTCTTCTTAATTCACGCACCTGCAGTTAAGGAGATGATACGAAGACACCTGTTTTCATAAGAAGAGACCGTTGAAACTCCAAAACTAAGCTTTAAGCCACGGCAGTTGAGAAATTGGTAGGTACTCCGATACGAACCCTTAAAACTAAAAAATTTGGGTTTTTTCTTGCTGCACGATTATCTGGAGAAATTGGCTGCTGGAGATGATATTATAGGTTATAAAATAAACTTTTCACCACAGAAATAGCTATCTGAAGCTATTATGAGGAATTTGCATGAACAGAGAAGCAAAGAATCCTTAAGTTTGAAGTTTACAGCCTAGGAAATTTTAATGACAGTTTAAACGTAGATTTTTTATCATTTGCTCTCCAATACATTCGAAACTCTGATAGGGATGCATATTGGTTATAATGAGCCAATTGAAAGGATTCTTCTCATGACCTAATGCCAGTGTAAACCAGAATCTACAGGAAATAACATTGAGAGGACTCATAGACTGTTTTGCTATACTAATCTTTTACACAGAAAGTTTCAGTTTATTTGAGAGGCTGTTGATGGAGGTCATAGCTTGTAAAATCTATGGTTTGGAGAATAATGATCAAATGCTTGGAAGACATGTTGGCTTTTATGTACAGGATTTGATGACATTTTTGTGGCTAGGGTGAATATATTGCAAACACTGGTGCTTTTCTCTCTTCTCATACAGATATTCTTCGATGGGTCTGATAAGCCTGTGATTGATGTTACTCTTGCAAAATCTGAAGCAGTTAGAAATTTAGGGTTTGAGGATCGAAGCTGTTTTGATGCATAGAAGGAGGAGCAAATACTGAAGATAGAGAAGCTATTTTCACTGACAGTTTTCAATTATATTGAACACCCTGGACACTGGTTAACCAAAGTGTTGTCTTCTATGATTTAAATCAGTTTCTATTAAAGGAGAAGTTTATACCTGAAAGCATATCATAATGCTGGTTTCTTGAACCCTAAAATGAAGAACTTAGATGGTCCATAGTCTAAAGCAGTTTGATATTATGTTTGATGGTACATTTTGAAGAATGAGCTGTGTTATGGTGCTCTTATGACTGTTTTATTCATGAACTGATCTACTCACAGTATACCTATATTCAAACCTGGTTGTATGGTTGAAGACAAGGGAACATTGACATTGCAGGACTATTCAGGAGTACATAACAGATTGTGGAGGAATTCAAAGAGCAGAAAAACCAGTTTGTAAAACCTATTGGAAACCTAAAACCAGACTGTTTTTGTTTCCTGAAAGAAGAATATGGGGAAAAGTGGCAAAAGTGGTAAGGTCAACAGGGCTGAGCCCACTGACCTAACCTGCATCCAGAAGCTTCCTGACTGTGCAGAACTGTTTCAGCAAGCAGGTTGGTTGAAGTTTTTCAAGAAGATAGATGGTTTCAATGCTCAGGTATCCTGCAAGTTTGCTAAGGGACTCAAAGATGATATGATCATGATGGATGCTTTGAAATTCAAACTGACTGTGGAGATAATAGAAAAAGCTACTGAGATCAGCAATGAGGGGGAGCATTGGTTTAAAAAATTGCCTTTTGACTTTGAACCCCAAAGATACCTATTGCCTAATGTGACTCCTGACTGGAACAAGGGTATCCTCATTCAAAATTTCAGGAAGGAATGGATCGAGCCCATAAGGATACTTCAAAGTTATGTGACCTGTGAAGGCATATATTCATTTGTCTTTAAATATCATTTCAGGTTCCTGCAACACATAGTAGGAGTTTCTAAAATGAACTTGCCCTTCTTTTTCTTAAAAAGCCTGTAGAAGATGTCAAGCAAGATAAAGCAAAATGATGATCACACCTGCCAGTCACTTTTTCACCATGGTCTCATCAAACTAATCATCACCACAGTGTTGCAGCATGAGGAAAGGACTTGGGATTTCTTTTTGTTTTGGTCAGATGTTCATCCTCAAAAAGAAGATCAGCAGCCTAAAAGGCAGACTGATAAGGGGAAGGTAATGATCAAAAAGTTAGGTCACTTAGTCAAATCTACAAGTAAAGATGAGGTTAAAGCCAAGAAGGTGACAGAGCAGGTAGCAGAACAAGTAAAGGATGACAGTCAGCTCAAAGTGGCTTCAGATTCCATGAGAAACAAGTACTCATTGTTTGCAAGTGAAGAAGTGCATCCTTGTCTGAAATTACCACCAGTAGCACATTTTGAACAAGCTAGGACTATTGATAAAGAGAGAGCTGCTACTCCTGAAAAGGAATTACCAACTAAACAAAGGAGCCCTCTTACCATATTATCTGAAGATGAAGGTTATTTATTGGAGGATGAACAGCAGATTGTTGTGACAGAGCCAAGTACAGAAGCATATGGAGACTTTCCTACCTCAAGGGTAAAATCAGCAAAATCTAAAAGGAAGAAAAAGATAAATGTAGCTGCATACAGAAGACCGAAAACCAGACCTACTAACAAGCTGATATGGAACATGAAAAAGCTACTTAACCCCAAACTAGAGTCCAGATAGGAAGCTGTGGTGATTATTTCTTCCTCTAGTGAAAAAATAGAAATTGTTAAAAAGAGCAGTAAAGGTAAGGGAAAGAGAACTATCAAGCCTTCCTCCTCTTCCCAACTTGCAAAGACAAAAAGATCACAGTTAGTAGGAGAAATTGAACAGCCTAGGCCTGAATTATTTGAAATAATTGCTGAAATTAAAGATAGACTTACCAAGCAGCAGGAAGAAGATAAAGCAAAGGCAGATATTCTTGAAGATCATGAATTGGAGGAAGAGGATCAAGTTATTCTCAAGCAAGCAGGATATTTAGAAGAATCAATTGTTCATGTTGATTTTTCAGATCTTTTAATGCAGGATGACAATATATTAGAGATCCCAAATTTTCATGAAGAGGATGTACAGGAAAGTATTCAGAGATACAGGAAACATATGAAGCACCTGCAAGAAACTAATGATGGATTATTCAAAGTTAATAAAGGGCTCGTAGAGGAGTTGCAGGATATGCATAAACATTTTTTGGAGCTGTCAGAAGTTTCCAAGGAAGTCCTTAGCAGGAAAAGAGTTGCTGACAGGTACTGTGCAAAGCTGGAGAAGACTGTTGATCATTTACAACATGAAAATGAAGACTTGCAGAAAAGGATAATTGATATGGAGAAGAAGGATAAAAGAGCTAAGAAAAGGTCTCGAGCCCTATATGGAATATCACTTCTTGTTGAGGAAGCTAAGAAGATATGAAACAGTTATTAGTTAGTGGTTATTTTTGAAAAACACTTTTTGTTAAAGCTTTTGCTATTTTTAGTAATCATGTAATTTTGTAAAAGTCACTTTTTACTTTACCTACTTAGTGACTCGATGGATGTAGTTAGGAGGTAAAACCTAACTGATTTTGGGAGAAATTTCCTATTTAAATGAGTTAGCAAGACATTGTTTGGGTTCTGGATTTTGGGAGCATCAGGAGGTCTGCTAGCTGCTTGTACTATCAGACTTGTTCAGAGAACTGGTACTGTAACTCTCATATACATTTACTGATGAAATAATGTGATATATGACTCTTTCCCCCACATTTTGTCTATGTTGGCTTTGTTATTGAGCATGTTTCGCTTCTTAAATGGTAATTTCATTGCTAGTTGATGTCTTTTTCTGATAATGCTTATATTTTAATGTATGAACCACAGCATAGTATCTTTGTTGGATTTTTGTGATATGTTTGGGCATCTTTATCAGTTTATGTCTATGATTTAGTTTTTGCTTTTACTCTGAATGTATTCCCTGCATGATCTTGAAGCTTACAACCAAAAACACATAAACAAAACCCTAAACCCTAGTTTGAATTGAGTTTTTTCTCTTGAGATTGTGTTGGATTGTTACCCTAGCCTTAGTAACAATTTCTGACACAAACAGGGCATAAACAACAAACCAACACAGCTGGGTTTCACAGGCTTTCAACAATAAAGCCAAGCCAGCACAGTCCGAAGACTAACCATTGCACTCAGGCAATTACTTTGCTGTCACAGCTTAAACAGGGAAAATGAATTCTGAGTCATTCTTGGCCCTATCGTGGCCAAAATGACTCTCACTCGAATTTACAACAGCCCCAGACGTAACAGTAATGACATTCATAACATGGGGAAAACTACAGCCCCGAATCTATCAGTGAGCACAACTTACAGCCGGGAAAAACGACCCAAATATCCTGTGAGACAGCCAAAAACGTGAATGGCCCTTCACAGTCAGTCGTGGATACAAGAGCACAGCTCTCAGCTCTCCATGTGCGCCCCAAACAGAAGAATACCGGTGCGTGGTTAAACAATCCGAACCAACAAGGAAAGGAAGAGACAATGGAGGCCCTGCGTGAGGAAAAACGGCTCCGTTTTTGTCCATGGATGCACCATTGACAGGAAGGACGCGAATTTGTAGTTTGTGGGTGCTCAGCAACTCGTGGAGAGAGGAAGAAAAATATGCGTGAGACCAAAAAACGCCCCCCCAAACCTGTGCGTGAGGAGAAAACAACCAAAATCGTGGTAGAGTGAACTGACCAGGGAAGAGTGCGTGAGGGAGAAGAATGGGAAGACATGGGTGGAGTGAGCAGGTGGGCAAAGGACTGTAAGTCCTGCCACCCCACTCCCAAAGGCATTAACTGCCTCAACCACCAGCAGCCATTACTCCTCAGCTGCCCAACAAAACATTAAAGAGGTTGACAAGGGAAGATAGAAAATCAACAAGGTGACAAAACATGGGTTTTTCCCCCATAAACCAAGGTTTGACATCCCCCACCCCTTATCCTTTGGAACCATGCCCTTTTCATTCAACGTTGCACTGCCGTAGCTGGTTGTCGTTTATTTTAATTGATGTGCGGATTTACATGATGTCGAATTAAAATGTGATGAATAGCACGACATACCATCGGCAATTATCCCCCATTGCCGAAACATACACAACCAAATCGATGGTGGGGCTTTTTCCTTGAGCTCCTCACCACGATTAATTACAATATATACATCATGCAAATGGGGTCAAAACCGGGGACATTACACAATCCCTTACCCAGGGAAGGAATGTTTGCCGAGGGGAATATGGCAAATATTTCTGCCACTATACCTATTAACATCTCTGTAAACCCTGATGTCGTGGAAAACATATACATAGGAGAAAATTGCTCTCCTGAAGAGATTGCAATCTATACTGCCCTATTTAAGGAATTCTGTGATGTCTTTTCCTGGTCACATGAGGAGATGCCAGGCATTGATCCATTGATTGTTGGACACGAAATCCGAACATATCCTGATGCCAAACCGGTTCGACAAAATTTAAGATCGGTTAACCCGCGCAAAGCGGCGGCTATGAAGGCTGGTTTTATCTATCCCATAGCTTTGACAGAATGGGTCTCCAACCCTGTTTCTATTGATAATAAGCAAGGTACTATCCACGTTTGTACTAACTTTAGAGACCTGAATAAAGCCTGTCCTAAGGACAACTATCCTACGCCATTTATAGACCATATTATAGATGCCTGTGTGGGAAGTGAGGTGTTCTCGTTTATGGATGGTTTCTCTGGATACAATCAAATTCAAATAAAACCGAAAGACCAACATAAAACTGCTTTCATTTTTCCTTGGGGTACCTTCCGGTACAAGAAAATGCCCTTTGGATTGAAAAATGCTGGGGCAACCTTTCAACGGGCTATGAATTTTGCCTTCCACAATATTAAATCCAATGCTGAACCATACCTTGATGATCTGCCTGCACATTCTCGTAAGAGGATCCAACATCCAGATCATTTACAGTTGATGTTTGAGAGATGCAGACATTATAAAATATGCTTGAATCCCCAAAAGTGTGTATTTTGCGTTGAGTCAGGGAGATTGCTCGGGTTCATTGTCTCTAGTAGAGGCATCCAGGTGGATCCATTAAAAGTTGAGGCCATTGTAAATCTGCATCCTCCTCATTCCATTAGGCAACTTCAAAGCCTGCAAGGAATGTCTAATTTTCTTCGACGTTTTATTGTTAACTATGCCAAGATTAATAAGGGTTTCATGCACCTACTCAAATAGGACACCCCATTTGTATGGGATGAAACCGCACAACTTGCTTTCGAGGCATTGAAAAAAGCTTTGTTGTCAACACCCTTATTGCGTCCGCCAAATTATTCTAAAGATTTTATATTATATCTGGCCGCGTCTGAGTCGACCATTGGGGTAGTACTAGTCCAGGAGGACGACAAGCTTGTAGAGCATGTCATTTATTATCTTAGCCATGCTTTGGCTGGACCTGAACTTAGATACTCCCACGTTGAGAAATTAGCCTTAGCAGCTGTTTATGCTGTTCAGAGGTTACGTCACTACATTTTACTGAGGACCACCATAGTAGTAGCGCAATGTGAATCCGTTTCAATATGTTTTATCCCGACGGATTGTTGGGGGGAAATTTAACAAATGGATAGTCATTCTTCAAGAGTTTGACTTGGATTTTCAGTCCTCTAAGTCTAAGAAGTCCTTAGTTTTTGCTGAGCTTATAGAAGAATTTCCTGCTGAAGAAGATGTAGCCGTTGAAGATGACTCATTCCCAGATGAGCATATCTTCTTGATATCAACCTCTGATCCTTGGTATGGGGATATTCTTATATATCTCCAGAATTTGAAGTACCCTGCAGCTTCCTCACAGGAGTAACGATGTAAATTACGCCTTCATGCCAAGAACTACCTTATCATAGGAGATACATTATATCGAAGAGGGGTAGATTCCATTTTGCATCGATGCCTTACCCTTGAGGAAGCGGAGATTGTCCTGAATGATTCCCATAGTGGAGCATGTGGGGTCATTTATTTGGGTTAGCGATAGCCCAGAAGATATTACGTGCCGGTTATTTCTGGCCCACGATCTTCAAAGATTGTGTGGAAGTCGTGAAGCACTGTCATCCTTGCCAGCTTTACACCAAGAAAATGCTGTCACATCCTGGTCCGTTATTTCCTATCGTCTCGGTAGTCCCCTTCATGAAATGGGGGATTGATTACGTGACATGCAACCCAGGCTCGGCTGGGGGGCATAAATACATCATTGTCGCTGTTGACTATTTTACGAAATGGGCAGAGGCAATGCCTACTTTTAAAGTCGACGGGGAAACAGGAGCTTTCTTCGTATTCAATCAGATTATAGCACGGTTTGGTATACCCAAAGTGATTGTCACTGACCATGGCAGTCATTTTCAAAATAGCATGATGACGGAACTAACCACTATGCTCAGATTCAGACAATAAGATTCATCTTCGTACTATCCGCAAGCAAATGGTCAGGTGGAGGCTGTTAACAAGACTTTAAAGACTATCCTTAAACATACAATTGATGCAGCCTGTTATAACTGGCACATCATGCTATATCCTTCTCTTTGGGCCTATCGAACTAACATAAAAACTGCTATGGGATTTTCCCCTTTCCAACTTGTTCATGGAGTGGAAGCAGTTACTCCGATTGAGTGTGAAATCGGGTCTCTAAAGATAGCTATTCATGTGTTACCTAATACGACAGAGCTTGAGAAATTTATGGTACATTTAGAACACCCTGATGAACAGTGTAGAGATGCGCTAACCGCTAATCAAGCTCATAAGAATAGGGTCAAAACTCAAAATGATAAATCAGTCAAACCTCGGGTTTTCTCTGAGGGGGAACTTGTCTTGCATTGGGACCAGGACAAAGAACCCCTGGGGGCAGAAAAATTCAAGGTCATGTGGTTAGGACCTTATGTCGTGTTGAAATTCTTGAAAAGGGGTGCATATGAGTTAATTGATTTTGATGGGAATAAGCTGCCTAAGCCTAGAAATGGGCTCTACCTGAATAAGTACTATGCTTAGGATTAGCACTTTTTCTTGTAATTTTATGTATTTTTATGTACATTAGGTTGTCGGTTTTGTTTTTTATACCATCTGCTGGTTGTTGCAGATGTCTTCTGAAAGGTATATAGGGTTCGCAGATGGCACCAGTCGCCACACTTGTAATCTAGCTTTAGCAGCGTGGGTCATTTACTCTCCCTCAGGACAACTCGTTGCTGCAGGAGGTGCTTGTTTAGGTCCTTCCTCTAACAATGTTGCTGAGTATAGGGCTGTAATTGAGCTCCTATGGGATGCTTTGTCACGTGGTATCACCCAGCTCGAGGTCCGTCTAGACTCTCAGCTGGTGGTCTCCCAACTCAATCGAGCTTATCAGTTACGAAATCCTATTCTATTCAGTTAGAAATCCTATTCTATTACGTCAGTTCATGCAAATTCGGTTATTGGAAAGAAATTTTGAAGTTATTATATTCAATCACATTCCACGAAATCAGAATTCTTTG
>LPNX010351433.1:297424-325935 GCA_001517045.1 Pseudotsuga menziesii
GGCTATTTTGGAAGGAGCGTTGGGCATGTGGTAATTTAACCTTTTTCAGACCACCCTGACTAAGTACAGAAAAGGTTCACCTTTTCTTCTACGGAAGTTAAGAGAGTTCTTCTGTGGTATGTTTTATACTTTTTCGGCCTCAGGAGACTAAATTGGATGAAAAAGGACCCCCCTGGAGTCTTCTTTGGAGTTTTCATACTCTCTAAATGTGAAAACACCAGCTGAGCATGTACTAGTTCGGGCTCATTAAATCCACGAATCAGTGACACTATCAAGCATTATTTTCCCATCTCTTCAAGCTTGTTAAAAAATAAAGAGGGATCTGAGTTGTCTTTCCTGGACTCATTAAAATTTAACAGGGAAGGTAAGGAAGAAGTTTTCTCTTGTTTTTCGTAGTGGTAGCATCTCATCCTTGAATATAGCACTCTCTATTTTTTCCAATACCCATGTATCAGTGTTCACTTCTTGTTCAGCTATTACTTTGTGTTTCCTACTCCTCCTCTTGTCCATTATACCTAGGGAATCTGATCATGTCTCCTACATGACAGATAAGTCTAGTTGTTCTATCTATGAGTTAAAAGTTGCCTTGGGTCATCTCTATGTCGTGCTTATTGTTCAAGGACTTCACCCAATGTTTGATCTTTATCCCGATCCCATCATTGTTATATCTATTATCTATTGCATCTCGCCCTTCTTTTTCCCCATTCCTAGTCACTCTTGTGATCCATTGGAGGCTCTATTGCCTTCCTTATCACAACATGGTTCCATTTCAGTACTTCCTGATGACGAAGACCTTGAGTTTTGACAATCGTACCTCAGGATTCACTTTCATCATTGGTGAATTCCTTTGCTACAGTTGTCAATTATCACCTATTGATTGACAAACTGTTGATTCCTTTCCATGTTCGACTTCAGTCTACATTTATTCACATGGCTTGGATTGTACTGGTTCTTTGGGATTGTTTATGAAGACCTTAGTTCCACACCTCTGGACTAAGTTGCGCAAGATTATGTTCCATTTATGTAAACAGCTTCTAGATCTTTGCAGACTCATCATTATTGTATATTGTGGCTTCGATCCACCTTTGTAATATACGTGGTCTAGTACCCGTATCATATGATGTAACCTTGTAAAGGAGCTAGTGTTCCAGTATATTGAACATAGCATCCTCAGATATACCTTTGTATATGCAATTATTATGTATGTGTTTCAGGTACTACCTCTGCTCCATTGGATTTCTGAGTTCTCCAAAGATAAATATTATAATGTATTTCGTCCATCGCTTCCCTTTGACCTCACACATTAGGGGGCATCTATTAGCTACCTAAATGGAACTTCTCCATTCGAGTGCCGACATTCCCTATGTTGGCACAGAAAAGGACATTTATGGATTGAAGGTTTCCTAAAACACTATAGATGGGCATGTTATGAACTACCTTTATCATCCATCCAGCTGGTTATTTTTACCTTTGAATATGTCGAGTGTTGTACGCGCCTTTTCCTATATGCAAATCGCGTACATACGTGCCTTTTATTAAATCATGTCGCATGTTGTACACAAGTATCGGTAATTGCATCTTGCGTACAGATCTGTACGTGGGATTCCCTTAGAGCAATTTGCGTGTCATACGCGAGTTGCCAGTATTAATACTCGCGTACACCTTTCTTTGACATTAAAAATAATAAATCGTGATTATCTGAGATTTTTTAAGCCCTTAAGCATAACCATCTTAACTGTCTTAACCTCCCTAACCCTCGGAACTGCCTTATTTCACTAAGTATAAATAAAGTCCTTGGGGAGGGTCTTAATGAATGATACTTGGAGAGCAAAGTTATGCTAGTGGAGTCTATTTAGAAGTCTTTGGAGCAGTGGAACTCAGAATCCTTTGGTTGCAGAGGAGTCCTTGTCTCAATCGTTGGGTTGTAATATGAACTTATTCACTGTTGTTAATAAAGAGAATCCTTCTTCCATATGTGCTTTGAATGTCTTTCATGTATCATGGTTTGGTGAATATTTATGATTAATCACTCTGTATATGATTTATCTAACCTATTTTATATACATCTATCATCTTGCATTTGGAGGATTTGCTCTTGATGGGTGAAGGAGAAGTATACCTGCAGGCTTTGAAGGATAAGCAGAGCAGAAGAGGAAAAAGCTAGGATCAACCATCGTGTATCGAGTAAGTCTATTCTATCCTCTCATTTCCTTTTCTACACTCTAAAGTCGATTTCCTGCTAGTTTTATGAGTATGTTGGTAACCTTAGACATTCGGTTATAAGGTGTTATTCCTGTACAACACGCACCCAGTGGCTTGAATATTTATGCCACACCCAAAACCCCCCGAGGTGCATGAAAGGCGGCAACAAGCCTGAGTACATAAACTATGTAGGTTAGTTGCATAATATTTTGAGAGAAAGTTGGAGAGAGTCAAAACAATATTCAAGAGAGCCCGATTACATTAACATAGTTGGGCACCTCCATCCTGTCACCACAGAAACCTAGAGCCAAGCGAGAGAGTACATTCAAGAGCATGATACAAGTGATGAAGATTCCATTACACCTGACATGGATGATGACTACGAGACTTTAATTAAGAATCCAATCTTAGAATTTTTGTGTGATGAGAATCCTCCATGCTCTCCACCTCATGACAAATATTTGGAAAGTTGGACCCCCTGTGATATCTTTGAAACCTAGCTTTTTGAAGAAGATTGTTTTGAGAAGAATGAGGAGTGTTGCCAGGGACTTGATACCAGTGATGAGGCATCTCTCCTATCTGACATAGATGGCGATGATGACTATTGTATTTTTATTGAAAATCCAACCTATGATACTTTCGAAAATATTTTTGAGAATCCCATCTATGATGTGTTTGGCGAGGGAAATTTTTATTCTGAAACTTATGAAATTTGTAAAGAAGAGCAGTCAAAATTTTCCTATGATCTGTCAGAGTTGTATTTGAGTATTTTTAACGAAGACTTGGAGAAGCAGTGCAGTGAAGAATCAGATGGGGTGCAACTAGCTGAAGTTTTTCCTCGGCTATCTTCTTCATACATAGATGTTCCTTATGATCTGGAGCAGTTTTGGGCTTACACACAAATTTATCAGTAGATAAGCCATTTTTATGAGTATGATGATCTACCTTATCATACAGATTTTTACGTCAGTCCTATTCAATCTTGGATAGAAGAATCCTATAAGAGCACCTACCAGTTTTGGAAGAAGTTCGACAACATTATGCATGCCTATGATTCTCCATCCAACCTGCCCATTCTAGATCATCACGTAGGTTTGCATTTTTTGAATAAAATATTCTTGTTTTGGCTAGTAACCAAAGACAAGAAAAAACATGTTTACATTAATAAAATGCTTAGGTGGCTACATTGGATTTATGATTACACCTAACCTTTTTATATCATTCTTAGGAGTAGGAAAATAGGCTCCTCAAAGAGAACATTTACTTTTAGCATTGTATTTCTGTACTTGAGAATAAATAAATTTTTAGTTAAAGTTTTGTCATTCCTTTGAATAAAGCAACTTTTGGATCATTGGATCTTTTTCATAAAACTTGTGCTATTGAGGTTTTCTTGTCAAGTTGATATGTTTTTACAGGATATAGAAAATGAATATTCTGGTGTTCTCATATGCTCTCCTTGCATAAGAGAATAGATCGAGCACACGTCCTGCAGTTGGAGCTAGATGTTATCCACTAATTTGGCACTTAGTGGATTTTCGGTGAGCCGCCAGAGTATTGACCAAGTACACTTGTTCATGATTAGAGTTCAGAAGTCCTCCAACCTTTTTCTAGGAGTCTGTTCGAACATTTTTGTAACACATGTTCATACCCCCTTGGGGAAATTGTAAAAAATTTCCTAGCATTTTAATTTTTATAAAAGGATCAGCTTTCCGGACTTGAGCATCAAGCCAACTATACCAGAGTTTTCTTCCCTTGTTTATTATAGGTTGTTGAACAAACGACTAATAATTTCTGAGTTTTTCACTCACACCTCCAAAGCTGGGATAGTCATCTTGATGTTTCAGACTTAGGAGGCTACTAGAGCCTTCGTGTCAGTGTTTTTCAACATTCTAGGCATTTTAATTGAGTCATATGAATATGTACTAGGTCCCCCTAGAGTTTCGTTTGATTCCAAGAAAAAATAATGCATTTTTTAATGGTTTAAATGGAAAATTTCAAAATGTAAAAAAAGTCAGATACAGATCCATTTCTGACGTGGGGACACTTGTTTTCACACCTGGAGCATCTACTTTACCCTAGGGACAACTTTCCACACCATTCGGGAAACCAGAACATCCCGTGAGGCATTATTCAGCTAAAGATGCGTCAAAAAGACGTTTTAATGCTAAATTACATCAAATTGGCACTAAATGACAAGTTGAAAAAAGTCAAAATTAAAAGTCAAATTTGATTTGTTTAATGGGTAAAGTGACATGGCATGATGTCACCATAGTCATGCGACTCTTTTCCATGTAAGGGATTTTAAAATTTTGGGTTTGAAAACATAAAGTAATGAGCCAAAGAAAAGGTGACGTCAACCATGGAAGAGCTCACGCTAGCTTAATTTGTGAAGGTTGCGCTAAAGTGTGGACCCCCTCTATCCACATGGAAATAGAACCTTGGCTTATAAGTGATATACCAGTGTCGTCGAGTTTACTATTAATTTTATCTTTATTTCCAATTTATTTGTTTATTTGATCAAGGAAGTAAAATAAATACTTACCCCACGCTCTCTCGAGTACCCCGAAAGGGTGAAAGAGATTCGTGGTAGGATTAATTAGAAAATATTTCTCTTATTTATTTGTTCTTAAATTTTTAAATCAATTTGACCATTGCTTTCCCGAATACCCAAAAGATGAAAGAGACTCTCCGGTCGTCATCTAAACAACTCATTGTTACATCTCTAATAAAATAAACCAAGACTCCTTCCCTGTATGCTCTATACCACTGCAGCTTGTCTGATCAGTTAGTTGTATCAGAAAGGGATACGAGTTACTAGATTTAATAGAAAAATCCACACAATCCATTTTCTTGAGAACTCGGGAGGTTGCAAAGGGTAATTACTACAGAGTCAGGGGGCTACTCCAAGCAAGTTCATACTCGCCCCATTGGACACTTGGTATTACCGCTTTAGCACTCAGTTCGAAGGGACTTGACTTGTTGGGCCAAACCCAGAATTAACCCACACCCTTAATTATTCATTAATAATTTTAAAATTGACAAATGAGACAACTGCAATACTTACACAACATAGCAACACTCCACTTTTACAAGCACTCCATATTCATCGGCACTGGTTTGTTTTACTTTCAATGCTTAAATCAATTATTGCAAAATGTAGTGAATGGTGCTTACATTGTCATATGTTGTTGATGTGATCTCATTCTTGCAATAGTCCGTTGTGTTATTTTATCCATTTCATATTGGCCCCTGGATTTAGTATTTTCTTTCGTAGACTAAAAACCATAGATTTTCTTTTAATAGGGACCACCCCCATTGGCTTCGTTGGGAGTTAGCCTAAACGGAGGAGTTGGAATCAGGTGACAGCACCTGGCTCTTTGCTTGCGCCCAAGGCCACACCTTTCCTGCTTGGGAAACAACAGTCCAAAATATTTCTGTTGACAATGTGCATTCGGCGAAAAACAAAACCTATTTGTACTAGCAATACTACCTTCCAAGGACAACAAGTTGGTTGTTTCCTACACTAATCTTACTGAGTTGGTGCTCAATTGAGGAGATGGGTGTCTCCTGTGGGTTGGTGCCTACACAAATCTTCCTGAATTGGTGCTCAGTTGAGAGTATTGGTATCTCCATTAGGTTGGTGCCTACTTAAATTTATAAAGATAATTTTTTATTGTTTTCTCTTAAAATAATTTCCACATTAAATTCCATGTGTTATGATTTGTGTTTATATGTGTTTACTATTTCATAGTCAATTAATGATTGATGAATGTTTGTCTAAAGTAAAAACAAGTATTATACCAACTCATCCGCCCCCCTCTCAATATAAGCATTGTTAGTTTTCATAACTCATGTGGTTCTTCTCCATGATTTTGATGTCACATGGGGGGGTGGGGACGGCATAAGTTGTATTTTCCTAGACAACTTTTTTAATGTAAAGT
Organism: Pseudotsuga menziesii; assembly: GCA_001517045.1. Lineage (NCBI taxonomy): Eukaryota > Viridiplantae > Streptophyta > Pinopsida > Pinales > Pinaceae > Pseudotsuga > Pseudotsuga menziesii. The sequence continues at coordinate 303,568 of LPNX010351433.1, forward strand.
GACTTTATGTTTTAAATGTGAGTTTGTATTTCATCATTAAAGTGAGATTTAAGTTGTGGGGAAAAAATATTTAATGTGCACTTTATTAATAAAAGTGAGTTTATATTGTGCAATTAATGAGTGTCCTAAGATCAAATCAATCTCATTCTTTCATTAGATAGTTATGGTAGTTAGGATTAGGGTTTCAATAAGATAAAGTATAAAACAATGTCTAGAGAAACATCAAGAGAGAAGAACACAAGTGAGAGAGAGGGAGAGAGAGAGAGCAATAAAATTTTGAAGGAGATTTTTATTTTGTGAGAGACTAATCATCAAGACAACTTGAAGGCACGATTCCCAAGAATTACCTGTAGCATTCATTGGAACGTACAGCCAGACCATACGACCATCAGTGTAGAATGTACATGCATAAAAGACAAGGCAAATTACAGGCACAGTTTTCAAGACAGTTGAGGTCAGGTTCAGCATGAATTTCGAGATTGTTTTCTGCATTTAATGCTAGGAAAAATCTGTATAGTTCATACCTGGTGTTATAGCTAGTTTTTGCTTTCTATTTTTAGACCTTATGCTTATTTTCAAAACATGGTTTCTCTTATTGCTTTAAGATTCTGAGTTTGGTTTTTCAAGTATTTTGATAGCATGCTTATTTTTATTTTTTGCTTTTATAGGTTTTTATTTTAAATTTACTTTACTTAGTTGTTTTCATAGTTTTAATGGGCTTATTAGGTGTATGTATTTCTGAAAGGTTATAAAATCTAAAAAAGACTTATTTGCAGCAGGATTAAAATGTGAAATGGTACAACTTTCAATTGTTAGGTATCAAGGAAAATCATTAGTAATGTTATGAGGAGATGAAACAAGATGGAGACCAGAAGCCAGTAGCAAAAGAAGCCCTTGAAATAAAAAATAAAATACATAGTTATGCATTGTTTTTTCCTGTTTTGGTCATTGCAATTGAACACAGATTACGAGCTGATGGAAAGGAATTTTAGAAAGAACAAAAAAGAGGTTTTTGGTCACAAGATAACCATTCACAAAAACCTCTCTCAAATTTGCAACAACTATCAAGGTTTGAAAGATTCAATTTAATCTTTACAACCTATTTTTTAGGGTTTAAAAATATTTAATATTTTCCTGTTTTAGTCTTCATCTTACGGAGCATATTATGATTTATTGGAGACACAATTTTAAAAACCAAGAGATTTTTTTTTCCATCATCGACCCATTCATAAAAACCTCTCTCATTTTTCACACAGGTGTCATGGATGGAGAGATATGGAAGCTTCTTTGAGACCTATTTTTCAGAAATTCGCCAAATTTACCAAGAATCCGATTTTGCTATTTTTAGTCAATTAGTTGAAAGTTAGTTAATGTAACTGCTGAGTAGTTTCAAATTCGACCTAATGAAGGAAAGATAGAACTAATTATTTGTAATTATATAAATGGATGGGGGAAATAATGAAGAGGTTGGAATTTTGTACAAGGGGAGGCTATCAAGCTACTGTATACAGAGCTAAGTTCAAAACTCTTATATACTTTGGATTTTTTATTATGTTATATATGCAATATATAAGCCCATTTTATCCTATTTGATGGTTTAATTTCTGATTGGTGTGATCACTTAGTTTATAAATTCATTTGTTGTTTAAGGTTATTTCTCATGGAATACTTATGAACTGTGGATGAAACTCAATAATGTTCATATGATGTTCTGGTTTATGTTTCATATATTATACATCTCAGTCTTCTATTGTTGCATGATTTAGTATTTGTATTAGCCTTATGATTTTTTACCCTCTTGTTTACAAACTGTAAAACCAAAACCCGAAAAACCTGTTTTACTTAATTTTTTTTTATGAGATTGTGTTGGCTTGTTCTTTAGTAGTCTTGTTAGATTAAGTTAACATTAAGCTAGCATAACATTAGGATCTTTAACTGAGAGAAAACCAAGCACAACAATCAAACACAAGAGACAATGAACATAGTGTTTTTCCTTGGGGAAACCATAAATGGAGAAAACCCTGCAACTTCCTCAGAGATAGAATCAACACCAAAGTGAAACCCAAAAACAGTAAGCTGATCTCCCAACAGCAGTAACCTCTTTCTTCCTTTCCCAAGTGTCTTTCTCTTCCTCAGCTATGTGCTACAACTGAGTGTGAGTGAGTGTGTGATAAATAGAGGGGCTAGCTCTCTATTTATACTAATTCCCGACTTGACTAAACCCAACTAGGGCCGACTTCACTAGGTGAGTCTAATAACCCTAGTGCCCTGTAACTGCGAGGAATTTAACCCTTAGACAATAGGAGAGTTAATCACCTTGACTTGACATGACTTGTTTACATTATAGAAACTTCCCGATAGGAACATCGGGGCATGACATGACTCAAGTACATTACAAATACATCTCGGAATAAACATCGGGTTACAATACATAAGAAATACAAGTGAATATATTTCGAAGTTACAATTACATCAACACTTCCTCTTAACTAGGAAGGTATTCTCTCGACACAATTTATCAGCACAAGTCTTCTTCTCTGTATCATCTAGATCATCATCGAGTCTTCGTCATTTTCACCTTCAAGTCATCTCTATCTTCAGGTCACCTTCATCTTCAAGTCATCTTCACTTGGATTTGGATCATCACTCGATCTGGATCATCATCACTGGATCTGGATCATCCCTTGATCTAGATCATCTCTGGAGCATCATCTCTAGATCTAGATCATCCCTCGATCTGGATCATCAACACTGTATCTTCACGGGTGCTATCTCATGATTCTTCTAGTCACACGAAGTTCTACAGAGCCAGCCCTTTTTCATGCTGGTTGTAGGCCTACCCTCTGTATAGGTCTTGTCCAGCACTTATATCTGACCCTAAGTCAGAATGGCCCACCCAGCACTTACATCTAATCATGTAGGAACCAATCCTATAATTATATCAGAAAGGCATGCCCAGCACTCACCTCTGACCATGTGGTAACATAGCCCACAACCTTGTCAGAAAGGCCCAGCACTCACATCCGTCAACCAATGTCGGAATGGCTCAGCACTTACACTCGGCCATGCGAGGAACCAATCCTCCATGCCGAAAGGCTCTACACTTATATCTGACAAACAATGTCAGAAAGGCTCAGCACTTATATTTGACACATGCGAGGAACCAATCCAACATGCATGTTCGAAAAGGCTCTGCACTTACATTCGACACATGAGAGGAACCAATCCAGCATGCATGTTTGAAAGGGCATGCACTCACATCTGATCATGTAGGAACCAATCCTACAGTCATATCAGAATGGCCCCTAGTCCCAGACTAAGCTACCTGGTAATTGACCAGGCACCTCCATTTCCAGAATGGAATTTAGTGCTTACTTTTGATCATGTAGGAACCAATCCTACAGTCACATTAAAATGGCTTAGCACTCACATCTGACATGGAAGGAACCAATCCTCTCACCATGACAGAATGGCTTAGCCCTTACATATGACCATGGAAGGAACCAATCCTCTCATGTTAGAATGGATTTGGGTCTCATCATTTCCCTTTGGAGGAAACCTCGATCTAGAGAACACCAAGCTTCTCCCTGAAGTACTCGAACTTCACCCTAGCCAATGGCTTCGTCAACACATCAGCTATCTGTTCCTCCGTCGCAACATACTGGAGCTTCACTACTCCCCTCTGCACCATATCCCTGATATAGTGATACTTGATCTCGATATGCTTCGACTTGTCATGGAACACTGGATTCTCTAACAACTTCACACAACTCTTGTTGTCACAATGTATACAAGTAGCATCCATCTGGAGATCAAATAAATTAGATAGTAGCTTCCACAGCCATACTGCCTCACAACTAGCTGAACAAGCTGCGACATACTCTGCTTCAGTTTTACTCAGTTCCACACAGGATTGCTTCTTGCTAAACCAAGAGATCACACCTAATCCCATATGGAAACAACAACCTGAAGTGCTCTTCCTATCGATGGCACTGCTTGCCCAATCTGAATCAACATAACCCTCGAGGTTAATCTTTTAATTCGCCTCGTACTTAAGCCCATAATCAATTGTACCTCTTAGGTACTTTAGAATATGCTTTGCAGTAATCAAGTGAACATGTATCGGATCTGTCAAGAACTGGCTCAAGGTGTTCCCAGCAAAGCAAATTTCTAGTATCATGTTCGTCACGTACATCAAGGACCCAATCATCTGACGATACATCGTAGCATCAACCGTCTCTGATGAAGCATCACTCAATAGCTTCAGGTTCGATGCCATAGGTGTGTTCATGGCGTTGTAGTCCATCATCCCAAACCTCTTCAGGATCTCTACTACATACTTCTCTTGTCTGAGGGAGATTCCATTCGCATTCTGCCACACCTCCATGCCAAGGAAATAATGCATCATACCAAAGTCCTTCATTTCGAACTCAACATCAAGCTTTCTCTTCGTATAAAAAATCAACCTGTTGTCCACCGATTGCACACCAGCAGTAGAAATATTCCAAAAGCTGTCTCCTCACTTAGGAAAGTGGGAGAGGTGTGACCTTGGGGGAAAGCACAGAGCTAGGTACTGTCACCTACTCCTAGCTCCTTCGTTTAGGCTAACTCCTAATGAAGCCAAGGGGGGTAGTCCCTAACAAAGAGTTTTCTATGGCTCAATGTTTAAGTTAAGTTTTAGATATTTTGGATGCGGATGGGTGTTATTTTAGGAGTTATTGTGATTTATAATGATTAATATTAAGGGGATGATGATTAATCAAAGCAATCCATGTTGCTAACAAGAGATCACACAGATAAGCAAAGATTTCAGACTTATAGCTTAAGCATTCAAATATAATCAATTGAAATGGACCATAGACAGTTGATCAAGATAGAAAATTAATCAAACATAACAAAGGACCGGTGCCTTATGGAGTCAAAATAAATGCATGAAATAAAGTATAGGAATTAAGCAAATGAGTATTAGGTTTTGCAAGTGCTCTTGGTATATTTTAAGAGTTTTTAATATTGGTCTTTCTTAGGGTGTCAACAAAGGTTTGTCAAAGCCAGGAGACTCTTCTAAGTTCCTTCCGTTGAAGACATGTCGGGCCCGCCCAATATCCTAGGCTGGTATCACCAAGATTGACCAGCTAGCCGAGAATCTAAGACAACGGGAAGTTTCGATGCGTCTACTAGGAAGTACTTTGGAAGAACCCTTACAACGTCGGTGCGTTGGTTACAGGTGTTTAAGTATTATTAAATTACTCTTGTAGGGTTTAAAGATCCAGTGCCATTTCTGGGTATTCTGATCTGAGATCGGTCAGAGCATACTCTAGCAAGGAGGGAGGGGAGTTAATTAATTAAAGGGGTGTGTGTGTTGAAGATTTTATTAAGTAAAATAGTTAGACTCTCCGATAGAGAGCGCTCTTGACCTTGTCTTATGACGAAGGTTCAAGAGTCTTATCTAATCTATATGATACTAATGCAAGGATGATGCAATGCTAGAGATGCTCTCCGATAGAGAGTGATCTTGACTTGTGTTTCTGCAAGTTCAAGAGTCTTACTTATGAATTAATTGGTTAAACAAGCACAACAATTAAGATGAAAGTGGTTGATTAAACTCTTCTACAGAGAGCACTCTTGATCCACCTTATGGTGAGATTCAAGAGATTTTGGTTCTTTTTATGATTTAACAATTATATAACGAGATGGAAACATGCAATAATCAATCTAGCAATTGGTGGAAATGGAACTAAGGAACAACTAGCAATTATTAAAAATGGAAACTAAGTCTAATCAAAGAACTAAACTAATTGCTTAAAGATAACTACACTAAGAAATCATGAAAAGTGACACAAGGAACACTTTTCCAAAATATGGGAAGTAATAAAGAAAGGAGACTTGCTCCCAGTAACCCTTTTTATTAGTCTTTTACAATGATGATGTGAGTCTTTGCTTCTTGGAAGAACAGGGAAAGAAGGGGATGAAAGAAGAGGGAAATAGTCTTTTTGTTCTTTTTGCACTCCTTGCTTGTTTGTGGCCTTTGGGATCTCCTTTACCTTCTTGCAACTAAGAGCTCTAGACACACACTTGTTATGATATTAGTTGATAAAAAATAACTTGAAATTTAATCTACAAACTAGCTAAAAACAACTACCCAAACTTACCGAAAAGAAGGAAGAAAAGAGGAAAGAAAAAGGAAAGGCAAGAGAGGTGGAAGGGGAGTGAAAAGAGGACAAAAGGAAAGTCAAAGAAGGATGGAAACTAAGGGAGACAGAGGGCTGAAAATTAGAGAAAGAAAGCTGCAAATGAGGGTGAAAAGGGCTGAAAGTACAGCCCAAAATATGGCCCAAAAAGGAGGATGGAAAGGGGCTGCAAAAAGTGGAAAAAGGAGGCAAAGAGGGCTGTCCAAAAGGGTAAAAAGTGAGGAAAAGTGGACAGTGAAAGAAAGGTAGGAATGGATGCAAATAGAAGGCCTAAAATGCTGCAAATAATAAATAGGGCAGACAACCAAGGCAAAGGCTAAGTGAATGAATGTTCACTTTAGCCCAAACGTGCCCTAACCCAACAAATTAAAGATTTATAACTTTTTGAAATATGAATAATGATGAAACAAACACTCAAACCTGTGATACTTAGATGGCATTTGGATTCATTCGAAGTTTGAAAAATTTGGAAGTTTCCTTGGCTTTGAGAGGAGAAGATGCACCTGAGCTCGAAATTTTACTCGCTTCAATGAGATAACCTGCATAATTTCAACTCAACACTTGCAAGGAATGGATTAAATCATGTATGTTTGATAATAAAAATATAAAGAGTATATCATATAACTGAATAGTCAATACTACTTGAATTCATAAGAACAAACCATAAAAGATCAAATTGGAACATCAAATGATCAATCTTACGTGCTTATAGAAACCTTCTAAAGCATGAGCTATTATCCAATCCTAAGCAATAAAAGACAAAAATTGAAACATTTCGCCTCATTTGCCAATTGTTCATCCACATTAACACACCATGTATGCCTCCAAAGCCTAAAAATTTTATTCAATGGTTGCAAAAGCAACAAGCATTATAGTAATTCACCAGATGTTCTTTGCATCAATCATTCACCCCGAATAGAGCTAAAGGAGCCTCTATTTGTACAATAAGAGAGTGCTAATACCCTAAAACCAATCCTCATAACCTAACCAGCCTGGCCACCAAACAGAGATCCCAAACCTAAATCGGAGAACCGAGAGTGAGGGGAGGCCTCCACCCAAGCAAGGCGCCCCCACTCCAACCCTAATCACTACAAATATCCCACAAATGAGCTCACATGTGTGGAAGGCGCCCTCAGTAGAGCGAGGGGCGTGAATGGATGAAGGAGGCGTCTTGCTGCATAGGAAGGATGCATGTTAGGTCTAGAAACCTACTTTGCTAGGTATGGAGGATCCGTTGCCTAGTGGTCATCAGTGCAAGCCTCAGTTCAGCCTCGATCAAAACACCAAACGAATGAAAGCCTTCCACATCACCCACATGTAATCCTGACTGAAGGGGGCACAATTGCTAGGTAAAGATGTCCTTTAAGTCACTGAATGCTGACTCAACCTGCTTTCTGTTAATTCCAATGCTCATTAATGCCCGGTGAGATGTCATTTGGCCTTTTATTTCTCCGAATTTGGATTAATTTGGAGAGTTTTAATTTTCTCCAAAATAATCATTTTTAATAAAAATTCATTTTTTTCCTCAAAACTGACTTTTTTGAGAAAAAAGGCATTATGTGTCCGATTGTTGATCTGAAAGTTGGTTCTGACTGGCTGGCTGATCAAGAATGATTTTTGGCTTAAGGTTAGAGCCTTCAATCACTAAATTCAGAGTCCGGATGACTAATTTATTACAAATGGATTTTTTCCATTTAATTTAGGGAAAAATTAACCCAAAAAACCTAGGAAAAGTAACTAAAATTTAAAAATTAAAAAAAAAAAAAATTCCCCCTTCAAAAAAAAAAAATTTCGAAATTTTTTTATGTGTCCAGATGACTTAGGACATGACCATGCTATATCAAAATAATTCCTAGTAGGTTTATAACACTTAGTTGGGCTCTAATAACCCCCCAAGGCCCAGAATTCAACATCGGGCATTCCAGCTTTGGAGGAAGCAGGAGAAAACCTCGTCAATTATACTCGGCTGAAGGCAAAGCACAATTGTCAGGGGAAAAAAACTCCCTGGAATACCTTATTTGAAATTCGACATCTCGGGAGACCGAACCACTCAAAAATATCCTACTAGCACATTTTATTACAAACCCCGCGGGGCCATGGTCAAAATTATTCAAATCAAAAAGTGGCTAGCCAATATTGGCTAGACACGCAGATGGATCAATTGATACACTGGAATCAGACTTTGAGCAAGTTTGTCAACCGACGGCTCCTCAGGTAACCCAACTATGGTACAAAAAAGTTGGTAACATCTGGCTCCAACTGTGGGATAGGTACTTGCTTGATCTATTGATCAAAAAGAGTTCCTGAGAATCCAAGAATATCTGGTACCTGCATGTAAACATAAGTGTCTCAGTTCCATGTATACAATAGAAATATTCCATCATGAAATACCGAAAAATATTTTTTGCTTTTTCGAAATAAAGTACATGGAAATAAACTTTTTCTTTTTCAGCATATATAAATGGAATATAATACAAATGATAATATACAAAAGGAAAGAGATTTTATACAACATTCTACAAAGTTATGATACATAACATATGATACATAAATAAAGTACATAAAATACAACAAGGATGGGTTTAGAAAAGCCCTGGGATGACCCCTTGGTCATCTTGGAGGTTTTTTCGATAAAAGGGCTTCAAGTGTTGGCCATTCATGGCCAGGTTTAAAATTTCTCCTTCCATAGTGTTAAGGAAAAAATAATTGGTGCCAGCAGTGTCACGGATGATAAACGGGCCTTTCCAAAGGCTGTCAAATTTTCCATGCTTCCCAGGCTTCTCCCTTCTCTTATCCCACAAGAGAACAATATCTCCTATTTGGAAAGCTCTTGGCCTAGCTGACTTATCAAAAGTGCCCTTCATACTTTCTTGATGTCTGAGTGACTGATCAAGGGAAGCTCTTCGGGATTCATCCAACTCTATAATCTAATTTATTCTTTGCTCCATTTCTACCTATTCTATGCCATACTCACTTAACATCCTGAAGATCGAAATCTGCATGCTGACAGGAAGGCTGGCTGTGAGTCCATATACCATCTCAAAAGGTGATTTTCCCATTGAGTTCTTCTTAGTGATCCTATATGCCCACACAACATACTTAATTTTACTATCCCAAAATCTCTTATTATCCCCCACAGTCTTCTTGAGGATTGACATTAAATTTTTATTGGTGGACTCAGCAAGCCCATTGCCCTGTGGGTAATAATCAGATGAGTGGGATAGGATAATGCCATACTTGAAACATAAGTCATTCACCGCTTCTGAACTAAAGTCCTTGGAATTATTGGTTTTTATCTTGAGGGGAGTTCCGAATCTTGTGATGATTCTTTCCTCGATGAAGTCAATAACAACCTTCTCGGTGGAAGTTTTAGTGGGTGTAGCCTCTACCCACTTGGTGAAGTAATCGGTTGCTGTGAGAATCCAGCAAAAACCATTGTTGGAGTTATCCTTGAATTTTCCAATAAAATCAAGCCCCCACTACCGAAAAGGAGCAAGGAAAACAACCAAAGTAAGGGGAAGAGCCGCCAACTTCTGCTTCCTAGTGAATAGCTGGCACTCCTGGCAACACTTGACATGCTTGTGAGCATCGAAAAAAATGGTTGGCTAGTAATATCTAGCTCTCAGAATTTTCTGGGCAGTTGTATTTGCTGCATAATGGCCTCCACAAAATCCTGAGTGAAAATTGCTAAAATCTTCTTAGAATCTTGCTCATTGATGCACCTAAGTATGACACCATCTGGATTCCTCCAACCCATACTCTCTTGGGTAAGGCAATACCTAGCGGTCTTAAGTCTCAAAGCCCTACACTTGTGTCCTTCGAGGTGATCAGGGCAAGTGAGATGGAGAAGAAAGAAAATGATGTCTGAATACCAATGGTTGTCAAGGTTTTGAAGGGCAGGAGTCATGGAAGGCTAAGGGATGTCATTTTTTGCAATCATCTCAATGGATTCCTCGTTCTTTTGAGTAAGCATTCTTGCCAGGCCTTGTCCCTTGATTAATTTAGTGGGCTTTATCTCAAGTTCATACTCTTGGATCTTGGATACCCATGTACCCCTTACTCCTAAACAATCCTTTTGAGAAAGGATATCCTTGACTGCAGTGTGGGGAACATATCTGGTAACCTTGGAATACCCTATATGAGTCCTGAAATGTTTTAAAGATTTAACCAAGGCATAAGCTTGCTTCTCCATGATGGTATATTTTAGTTCGAAAATATACAAGGCTCTACTCATGAATGCTATAGGTTGCTCAAATCCTTCAATGTTCTTTTGGAGCAACACACCTGCAATGGTATCTTCAGACGCAAATGAGAAGATCATGAAATCCTTCGCGTAATCTGGGCTGACTAAGACCGGAGACCTGGTAATGGCATTCTTTATCAAATCAAAGGCTTTCCTTCCTTCAGTGGTCCACACAAACTTGGCATTTTTCTTGAGTAAGGGCTACATGGGTTTCATTAATTCGGCCAAGTTTGGAATGAATCTTCTAATAAAATTGATATGACCATTAAATGATTGAAGGGCTTTAACATTCTTAGGGAGAGGAATATTTTTTATGGCCTCTACTCTTTCAAGATAAATTTTGACACTGTTTGTTGATGATATGTCCTAAGAGTTTTCCCTCTTCTATGCCTAACACCGACTTAGCCGGATTCAAAGAAATGCCATACTTCCTACACCGCTCGAAAATCTGCCTGAGATAACCAACATGGCTGGATCTTTCCTTCGAAAAAATAGTGAGATCATCTTGGTAGATCTCAATGATTTTTCCAATCAACTCCTTGAACGCATAATCCATGGCCCTTTGGAAAGTAGCTCCTGCGTTTAAAAGGCCAAAGGGAATTCTCAGATACTCAAAAGTTCCCCAAGGAGTTGTGAAGGTGGTCTTATGCCTATCCTCCTCTTGAATGACTACTTGATTATAGCCCGAAAAACCATCCAACATCGACATCATGCTCGATCTAGTGACCCGTTGGAGGAGGGTCTCCATGTTGGCGAGGGGGTAATTGTCCTTCTGACATGCTATGTTTATATTCTTGAAATCTCTACATATTCTTATGCTCCTGTTCTTCTTTCTAACCACAACTAAGTTAGAGCACCACGTTTGATGTCTTGTAGGAGCTATTATTCATGCTGCTAGCATTTTTTCTAACTCCTTTTTAATGATGGGTGCTAACTTAGGATTTATTTGCCTAAGTTTTTGTCTAAAATGCTTGCCTTTTTTACATTTTGGATTTAGGGGAATAGTATGTTGAAATACATCTTCCCTATAATCTTTGATCTCATCATAAGTGAAGTAAAATACATCCCTATACTCTTTGACTAGACTTATGAGGCTATTCCTTTCTTTTCCTGAAGTACCTTTTCCAATTTTTATAATTTTAGGTTCGGTTTCCGTCCCAATGTTGATTTTAATGTAATCTCCTGGTTTCATCTGCTCAACATTTCTTTTTCTTCTATCCTGTCTATCAAAAATGTTTTCTAAGGCAACTAGACCATGTGGGATAGGATTGTTAAACTGGTCACCTTCTCCATAATATTCTTTGTTTTCTTCCTGATCATTAGCTTTGAAGTTAAGGAATTCATCGACATTATGAATGAATCTCAAAATATGCTCATCGTCTTTGAAGACCTGCTAATGTTCAACATTGTCAGGAATAGAAGGTCTGAAGTTAATCTCTAAAGGACAATTCCCCTCTAACATCTCATCCGATGGTTGAAGAGTCGACATTGAAACTACAATTCTGTCGGAGGCACTATTCTGATCCCTGGGGACTGCTTCTATGTTAAGGGCATCAAAGAATTCCATTGTATCCCAAATTGCATTTCTATATTTTTTAAGGCTTTGACACTTACATGCAAACTGACCCTTAACTTGTTGGACAATTAAATCAGAGTCCCCTTTAATATCAAGCAACTTAATCCCCATGTCCTTGGCAATCTCGATGCTCAGTAGAAGTGCCTCATACTCTGCCACATTGTTAGTTGCTTCGAACTCCAATATGAAGGCAAAGTTGAAAACCTTACCCTCTGGTGAAACAATGACAACACGATCCCCCCTTGCCCATTTTGGAGTAAGCACCATCAAAATTCATTTTCCACAACTCACTAAGTTTTTCGGTCTTTATCTCTTCTTGGTTGGGTTCCAGGAAGGTGGAGTTGATTTCATAGGAACCATTTTCATCAGTGTGGTAAGCATACGCATTTAATGGTATTTGAGGGTTTTCAACATGGTGCCTTTTTTCCCTTTCCAAATACAACTTAACAAGTGAAAACTCTGACGCTGGCATGGTAGCATAGGTCCAATCCATCTGGATTGATCCTCCCAAAGTGGCACCCCATTTCCTAGAAACTAACATACCCCATTTTTTTGGAACATCAATGACTAGGATGTCCATTGTGATCTGGATATATGGATACTTGGCCAATCTGACTAATTGGTTCTCAATCATCCCTTTGACCTTGACCGGTCTAGAGTCCATGGCACATACATTCTGGTATGGCCTCGTGGTTCTTAAGTCAAGTTGTTGCATGACCTTTTTGGTCATGATGATGGAACTAGATCCTGAGTCTAACATACAATTGTGTAGAAGAAGATCACCCATCATCAATGATACATAGAAAGGGCGATGATCTTCTTTTCTTGGGTCCCTAGTATGTAGAACTATAGGTGGATCAGCAAAGAAATTATTTGAAGTTCGCTCCACGGTATCAGAAAAGGTGAATTTTTTAGGGGGAACAGGCTTTAAAGGACTTGAAGAACTTTCTTCAACTTGAGGATCAACATTACTCTGAGGCTTTGGATTTTCAAAAGTCTCTCTCTTTGGCCAGGGATTTTGCATAATTCAAGGGTTGGAACAGGGACTTTTGTATTCGCTAACCAATTACCTAAGTCAAAACTTAAATCAACAACTTCTTTAAAAGGATTAGGGGCTGTTACCTTAGGAATAATTTGTGCAGAAGACCCCTTTCTCTCATAAGTTATCCCTTTGAAATTCTAAGTATTGTTGATCTACTCGGCTGAAGGCATCTCACCATAGTACTGAGTCAGGTTGTCAACTTTATTTTCATAATAATTGGCCTGTGGCCAATTTCCTACAGGGGTGTTAGGGATGTCATCTATATTATTGATAAAATCAGGCTTTCTTGTCGACGTATTCGAACCGCAACCTTCAGGATGACCATGCTCCTGAACATAGCACGCATAGTGGCAGCCAGATTCCTCGTGGAAATATCTGCATGCTCTGCAAAATGGTTTATATTGCTCAAACATGTTAGCGGCCTCTAGTTGATGGGGAGGCCTCTGCTCATGGTTGGGAGGCTTTCTTTGCCAAGTCCACTTGGAAAGAAAGGTTCTAGGAGCAGACTGAGTTTAAGTTCTTTCCATCATGATCACCCTATTTTGAATCTCCTTTAACTGTGCTAAGTGTTTCCGTTCTGCCTCCTCCATATTTTTCTTCATCTCCATCATTTTTTTTTCATATGCATCCTTCATAGCTAATAAAGGATTCTTGTCTTTTGTTTCATTAATTTTCAATGGAGTTGAAGACCTTGTATAACTGTGGAGGTTAGATTCACCAGATGACTGCATGTTCAGATCAATTTTGATTGTCATCTCCTGAGCCTAGAGCAAGTTAGCAGGCTCCTTGTCTCTGATTTGGTACTACATTTTTCCACTGAGTGCCTCAATGTAATATACCAAGATGGTTGGTTTAGTTGGGGCATACTCAGTAGGGATGGCTTTTGATAATTCTATGAACCTAGTATTTAACTCGTCCATTGTTTCCGTGTCCTTCTTCTTTATGTTGGTCAAGGACGCAAGTTGTTACTGAGGTTTTTTCTTTTCACCAAACTTGTTGGTGAACGAGGTTTTGAAAGCTGCTAGACTATCTAAAGCATTGTCTGGTAAATTGCTATACCATTCGCCAACCTTTCCATCCAAATATAGAGAAAATAACTTCATATACATGTCATCATGTTGGCTGACTGGATCATTGACATAAGCATTGATACACCTAGAAAAGTTCCTGAGGTGCATGGTGGAGGTAATGGCATCAGTGCCTGTATATATCGGGAGCTTCACGACAGCTTTGTATGGAAGACGGTGGGGTTGACCTGTTATCTGAGAAAAGTCAAGCTGAGTAAAATACTCGCCCATTATGTTAGAAACAGAGGTATTAGTGTTTTCAGGAAATAAAAGGTGGATGTCTGAAACAGAATCAGATCCAAGTTATACAAGGATCCTGCGAGAAGATAGTTTGTTTAATCTCCTCCTCTAGACCTTTTCGGGGTCAGGGATGAAATCAAACAAAACTACAGAATTTCTTCTAGTAGAATACCTTGACGTGTTAACTGACAATGGAGTCTCCAAGTGGACTTAATTCTAATTTCAGAGAGTGATTGGACTAAAATATACCAAAAAGGAAAAAGGTAAAACACTAAAAGAAACAAAGGTCGTCCAGGAACAAAAAGATTTGTCGTCGACAACGGCGCCAAAAGATGTGGTCCACCGATTGCACACCAGTATCATAAATCTTCTGAAAGTTGTCTCCTCACTTAGGAAAGTGGGAGAGGTGTGACCTTGGGGGAAAGCACAGAGCTAGGTACTGTCACCTACTCCTAGCTCCTTCGTTTAGGTTAACTCCTAACGAAGCCAAGGGGGGTAGTCCCTAACAAAGAGTTTTCTATGGCTCAATGTTTAAGTTAAGTTTTAGATATTTTGGATGCGGATGGGTGTTGTTTTAGGAGTTATTGTGATTTAAAATGATTAATATTAATGGGATGATGATTAATCAAAGCAATCCACGTTGCTAATAAGAGATCACACAGAAAAGCAAAGATTCCAGACTTACAACTTAAGCATTCAAATATAATCAATTGAAATGGACCATAAACAGTTGATCAAGATAGAAAATTAATCAAATATAACAAAGGACCAGTGCCTTATGGAGTCAAAATAAATGCGTGAAACAAAGTATAGGAATTAAGCTAATGAGTATTAGGTTTTGCAAGCGCTCTTGGTATATTTTAAGAGTTTTTAATAGTGGTCTTGCTTAGGGTGTCAACAAAGGTTTGTCAAAGCCGGGAGACTCTTCTAAGTTCCCTCTGTTGAAGACATGTCGAGCCCGCCCAGTATCCCAGGCTGGTATCTCCAAGATTGACTAGCTAGCCGAGAATCTAAAACAGCGGGAAGTTTCGGCACCTCTACTAGGAAGTACTTTGGATGAATCCCTACAACGCCGATGCATTGGTTACAGGTGTTTAAGTATTATTAAATTACTCTAGTAGGTTTTAAAAATCTAGTGCCATTTCTGGGTATTCCGATCTGAGATCGGTTAGAGCATACTCTAGCAAGGAGGGAGGGGAGTTAATTAATTAAAGGGGTGTGTGTGTTGAAGATTTTATTAAGTAAATTAATTAGACTCTCCGACAGAGAGCACTCTTGACCTTGTCTTATGATGAAGGTTCAAGAATCTTATCTAATCTATATGATACTAATGCAAGGATGATGCAATGCTAGAGATGCTCTCCGATAGAGAGTGCTCTTGACTTGTGTTTCTGCAAGCTCAAGAGTCTTACTTATGAATTAATTGGTTAAACAAGCACAACAATTAAGATGAAAGTGGTTGATTAAACTCTCCGAAAGAGAGCACTCTTGATCCACCTTATCGTGAGATTCAATAGATTTTGGTTCTTTTTATGATTTAACAATTATATAACAAGATGCCAACATGCAATAATCAATCTAGAAATTAGTGGAAATGGAACTAAGGAACAACTAGCAATTAGTAAAAATGGAAACTAAGTCTAATCAAAGAACTAAACTAATTGCTTAAATAAAACTACACTAAGAAATCATGAAAAGTGACATAAGGCACACTTCCCCAAAATAGGGGAATTAATAAAGAAAGGAGACTTTCTCCCAGTAACCCTTTTTATTAGTCTTTTGCAATGATGATGTGTTCTTTGCTTCTTGGAAGAACAGGGAAAGAAGGGGATGAAAGAAGAGGGAAAGAGTCTTTTTGTTCTTTTTGCACTCCTTGCTTGTTCATGGCCTTTGTGCTCTTCTTCACTTTCCTACAACTAAGAGCTCTAGAAACACACTTGTTATGATATTAGTTGATAAAAAATAACTTGAAATTTAATCTACAAACTAGCTAAAAACAACTACCCAAACTTACCGAAAAGAAGGAAGAAAAGAGGAAAGAAAAAGGAAAGGAAAGAGAGGTGGAAGGGGAGTGAAGAGGACAAAAGGCAAGTCAAAGAAAGCTGGAAAATAAGGGAGAAAGAGGGATGCAAATCAGAGAAATAAAACTGCAAATGAGGGTGAAAAAGGCTGAAATTATAGCCCAAAATATGGCCCAAAAAAGAGGATGGAAAGAGGCTGCAAAAAGTGGAAAAAGGAGGCAAAGAGGATTGTCCAAAAGGGTAAAAAGTGAGGAAAAGTGGATAGCGAAAGAAAGGTAGGAATGGATACAAATAGAAGGCCTAAAAGGCTTCAAATAATAAATAGGGTAGCCAACCAGGGCAAAGGCTAAGTGAATGAATGTTCACTTTAGCCCAAACGTGCCCTAACCCAAGAAATTAAAGATTTATAACTTTTTGAAAGATGAATAATGATGAAACAAACACTCAAAACTATGATACTTAGATGGCGTTTGGATTCATTTGAAGTTTGAAAAATTTGGAATTTTCCTTGGCTTTGAGAGGAGAAGATGCACCTGAGCTCAAACTCCTACTCGCTTCAATGAGATAACCTACACAATTTCAACTCAACACTTGCAAGGAATGGATTAAATCATGTATGTTTAATAAATAAAAATATAAAGAGTATATCATATAACTGAATAGTCAATACTACTTGAATTCATAAGAACAAACCATAAAAGATCAAATTCGAACATCAAATGATCAATCTTACGTGCTTATATAAACCTTCTAAAGCATGAGCTATTATCCAATCCTAAGCAATAAAAGACAAAAAGTGAAACATTTCACCTCATTCGCCAATTGTTCATCCACATTAACACACCATGTATGCCTCCAAAGCCTTAAAATTGTATTCCACTATTGCAAAATCCACAAGCATTACAGTAATTCACCAAAGGTTCTTTGCATCAATCATTCACCCCAAATGGATCTAAAGGAGCCTCTATTTGTACAATAAAAGGTGCTAAAACCCTAAAACCAATCCTCATAACCTAACCAGCCTGGCCACCAAAAAGAGATCCCAAACCTAAATCGAAGAACCAGGAGTGAGGGGAGGCCTCCACCTAGGTAAGGCACCCCCACTCCAACCTTGACACTACAAACATCCCACAAATGAGCTCACATGTGTGGAAGGTACCCTCAGGAGAGAGAGGGGCATGAATGGATGAAGGAGGATTCTTACTGCATAGGAAGGTTGTTTGTTAGGTCTGGAAACCTACTTTGCTAGGTATGGAGGAGCCATTGCCTAGTGTTCATCAGTGTAAGCCTCAGTTCAGCCTTGATCAAAACACCAGATGAATGAAAGCCTTCCACATCACCCACATGTGAGCCTGACTGAAGGGGGTGCATTTGCTAGGTAAAGATGTCGTTTAAGTCACTAAATGTTGACTGAACCTGCTTTCTGTTAATTCCAATGCTCATTAATGCCCGGTGAGATGTCATTTGGCCTTTTATTTTGCCGAATTTGGATTAATTTGGTGCGTTTTAATTTTCTCCAAAATAATCATTTTTTAAAAAAATTTCTTTTTTTTCCTCAAAACTGACTTTTTTGAGAAAAAAGGCATTATGTGTCCGATTGTTGATCTGAAAGTTGGTTCTGACTTGCTGGCTGATCAAGAATGATTTTTGGCTTAAGGTTAGAGCCTTCAATCACTGAATTTAGAGTCCAGATGACTAATTTATTACAAACAGGTTTTTTCCATTTAATTTATGGAAAAATTAACCCAAAAAACCTAGGAAAAGTAATTAAAATTAAAAAATTAAAAAAAAAAAATTCTCCGTTTGAAAAAGATTTTTTTTGAAATTTTTTTATGTGTCCAGATGACTTAGGCCATGACCATGCTATATCAAAATAATGCATAGTAGGTTTATAACACTCAATTGGGCTCTAATAACCCCCCAAGGCCTAGAATTCAACATCGGGCATTCCATCTTTGGAGGAAGAGGGAGAAAACCTCATCAATTATACTCGGCTGAAGGCAAAGCATAATTGTCAGGGGCAAAAAAATCCCTGGAATACCTTATTTGAGATTCTACGTCTCAGGTGACCGAACCACTCAAACACACCCTACTAGCACATTTTATTACAAACCCCGCGGGGCCATGGTCAAAATTATTCAAATCAAAAAGTGGCTAGCCAATATTGGCTAGACATGTAGATGGATCAACTGATACACTGTAATCAGACTTTGAGCAAGTCTGTCAACTAGCGGCTCCTCTGATAACCCAACTATGGTACAAAAAAGTTGGTAACACAACCCATCCATACCTGTTACAAACAGATCATCTACATACAGTAGGAGCATCACTTGGTTGCCATCTTCAACCTTGTAGTAAAAGTTGGAATCTGCTATACTCTTGGTAAATCCCAAACTAGATAGAAATCTATCAATTCTGCTGTACCATGTCCTGGGTGCCTGTTTCAAACCGTATATGGATTTCTTCAATATGCACACATGAGACTTCCTGTCATGTGTCTCAAAACCGAGTGGTTTTTCTACATACACTTCCTCTTCCACTACACCATTCAAGAAAGAAGTCTTAACATCCATTTGGTGTATCTTCCATTTCATTACTGCAGCCAAAGCAAGTACCAATCTTATGGAAGTGTATCTCACTACAACTGCAAAGGTTTCTTCATAATCTATTCCTTCCTTCTGTGAGAAGCCACGAGCCACAAATCTTTCCTTATATTTCTCTATGCTACCATCTGCAGCATGCTTGATCTTGTAGATCCATTTGGAAGTTACAACCGACTTCCCTTCTGGTATTGGGACAACATCCCAAACATCATTCTTCATGATCTATTGATATTCTTCGATCAATGCATCCTTCCATTCTTTTTGTTCTGTCGCTTCTTCATAGTTGGAAGGTTCTTTATTGATAACATCACATAGAAAGGCTACGTATCCGGAGAAAGATCTGGTTCTCTTTCTTTCTCTGTGATTCTCTTCTGGAGCCCCATATATTTCCGCACCTTGGATAATTTCCCGTACCCAAGCAGGTTTTCTCTTGTGAGGATTCTTCTCCTGAGGTGGATCTACAGGTCTTTGTGGTTCTTCAAATTCTCGATCTTCTTCTTGAATTTCTTCATTCATGGTTGTATCATGAAATCTGGGTGCTTCTGCTTCATCAAGTTCTTCAGCAGGTCTCTTTATGGATTTGTTGTAAGTTGTGTCTTCATCAAATTTTACATCCCTGCTGATGTCGATCTTCTTGAATCCTAGGAAGTATATTCTGTAAGCCTTCGAGCTTTCAGAATATCCCACAAATATACCCTTCTTTCCTAAAGGATCTAGTTTCGTTCTCTTCTCTTTTGGAATGTGTATGTACACTAGACAGCCAAATATTCTGAGATGGCTGACTTCTGGTTTCTTGCCAGAGAAGACTTCTTCAGGAGTCTTGTTCTTAAGTACTCTATGTGGAGTACAGTTCTATACATACATCGTTGTTCTGGCAGCTTCTGCCCATAGATGCATGGGAAGATCCTGATCATGAAGCATTGCTCTTGCAGCTTCCATGATAGTTATATTCTTCCTTTCTGCAACCCCATTTTGTTGTGGATTATAAGGAGTGGACAACTCCCTCTTAATCCCTGATTCTTTTTATAAGTCTTTGAATTCATTTGATGTGAATTCTCCACCATTATCTGATCGAAAGGTCTTGATCTTCTTTTCTGTGTGGTTCTCGATCAAGGCTTTGAATTCCTTGAACTTGCTAAAAACTCCATCTTTGTTTTTCATCAAGTAAATCCATGTCTTCCTAGAAAAGTCATCAATAAAATAAACATAGTATACATACCTGCTTAGTGAACTTGATGACATTGGTCCACATACATTGAAGTGGATGATTTCCAAGATTCCTTTTGCCTTGATCTCACTACTTGGAAATGTCTTCTTTGTATTATTTCCTTTCGCACATCCTTTGCAGACCCCTTCATCTTTTGCTTGAATTTCTGGAAGACCTTCAATAGCTTTTCTTGCAAGTGGTAGTGCTCTGTAATGCACATGTGCAAGCCTTCTATGCCAAAGTTCATTTGGCTCTACTGTGGCATGGACCAAAGCTTGTTCTGTATGGCCCTTCAATTTGTATAATCCTCTTTCTTGTTCTCTAATTACTATTGCATCGTCAATAGTCTTTCCTCTTAACCACATGAGGACTTGGCCAGCTACAAATGCAACCCTCATGCCTTTTGCATCCAATGCTGATATGGATAGAAGATTCTTCTTCAGTCCTGGTACAAACAAGACATCCTTCATTTTTATAGACTTTCTAGAGTCTAGCTTGTAGGAGGATTCACCACTACCTTTTATGGGATATTGGTAGTCATCCCCAAGTTTCACCTTATGGGTTGAATTATGCTCGGATAGTTTCTCAAAGGATTCCTTGAAACCTGTCATGTGTTTGGAAGCTCCACTGTCAATAAGCCAATCCTTGCTTCCATGAGTGATAGTTCCCATGAGAGTGGAGATCAGAACATATTCATCTTCACCTGAAGAGTCTTCACTTTTTTGTTTTACTCTCTTCCTGGTAGGATCATCATCCTCAGCAGTGTGAGCATGATGTCTTCTTTTGGAGTTCCTCTTCTTCTTGGATCCATTCTTATTAATGGGACAGTTTCTAGCATAATGTCCTATTTCATTGCATGTATAACATCTGAGTTTGGATGGATCCCTTCTTGCAATGTTATTTTTTTTATGAGAATGATTACCTTGGTGATGATCATTTTCCCTTCTTCCTTTCTTGGAGTGTACTGTGAGAGCTTGATATTCACTTCCCATCTTTTCTTCTCGAGCTGCTATCCGAGCTTCTTCTTGAGAAAATTCGTCCCACAGTCTACTAAACTTGACTAACTTCTTTCTAGCATAGATTCCTTGGATGAAAGAATCCCATGACCTAGGGAGGCCAGTCAAGGTTGTCATCACAATTTCTGCATTCTTTGCTTCTTCATCTACTACTTCAAGTTGTTCTTTGATCTGGGAGACCCTTGTGAAGTATGACTGGATGGTCTCCTCATTCTGAATCTTTACATTCTTCAACTGGTTCCTTAGATTCATCTTCTGATTGATGTTCTTTCCTTCAAATAGTTTGGTTAGGGCATCAAACATGGCTTTAGGTGTCTTGAGGGAGGACACCTGTGGAATGAGGTGATCCTTGATTGAATCAGCAATGATCCTCTTTTCCATAACCAACTTCTTCTTATGTAAGGCCTTGGCCTCATCTCCCTCTGGAAATGGAACCTCCTCGCTGATATAGGAGTCCAACTCATTTTCTTCAAAGACTACACTACTACATTTTGACCAAAAATCCGACGGCTATCATGTCGGATTTTCGACACTTCTCTGTCGCATGAACGACACTTTGATTTCTTTTTAACCGTCGAAAACTTTTCATCGGTGATCCGACACCTAGATAACCGTCGCTTAAGCGACACATAGGTAACCGTCGCTTAATTTTACAGTGTCGGTTAAGCGACGGAATTTCTTCGACAGTACTGAAATTTTTTAATGAAATAACTCTTCATTCCGTCGGTAAAGCAACAGCAGTTCCGTCGGATAAGCGACGGATTCAACTGGGGCTGTCGTATAAGCGACAGGATATTCCATCGGTTATGCGACGGAAATGGACTATAACTGTCGAAAAAGAGACATTTAGAAACGTCGATTAAGCGACGGTTAGAAACTATAACTGTCGGAAAAGCGACATTGATAAATGTCGATTAAGCGACGGATAGAAACTATACCTGTCGGAAAAGAGACATTTATTAACGTCGATTAAGCGACGGATAGGGATATGGAGCGTCGGTTAAGCGACGTGTATGAATGTTTTTAAAAAAGAAAAACGCCTACAGAAGCGTCGGTTAAGCGACGTCTGTAGGCGTTTTTTTTTTTTTTAAATCATTTATCAATAAGGCACATTATTCGCATTTCCTAAAGATCTTTAAACAATTTTCAAGCAGCTTACCAAATG